>CM021104.1:460883129-461081178 GCA_007115665.2 Sequoiadendron giganteum | reverse complement strand
CCCCTTTTTCAAACCCTTAATCTTCACTATTTTCAAAAAAATAGTAGTTTAAAAAGTAGATTCAGAGCACTAAAATTCTTGCTATTTTTGCATCTTCAAATTGAGCGTAACTATCTTGATTTTCTCATGAACATTATACTTTTCTGATTTTAGAAAAAAGTGGCATCTTAAGAGCCTTTTTTGTGTCACAACTTTGTGTACTTACCCTAAAGTATAACCTAAGGGTCACAAAGGATGGATTGTGTGATGGCTTCAAATTGTATCAAATGATTTATATTTGGTGATGACAAGATTTGGATTATAAATATTATGCATATAAGCAACAATGATGGTTTAATGGTTAAGGACTAAGTGTCTCAAATATTTGGACTTGACTCAAGGATGACTATGGTTGTGAATCAAACAATGGATAATGAGTAACAGTAGGATGATTCCCTTGAAACCAAAAGTGTAGTTTGAATGATTGGACAATGGGAGTAAGTGAAAATTGGGATAATTGATAAAATACTAAATGTGTGGTTAAGGTGGATATTGGAAAAAGGTATCAATTTGATATGAGATATGTACAAAAAAATTCCTATGAATTAAATTAGATGGACAAAAGGATATGTGCTCTGAATTAGGACTTATGATTAGGGAAAATGGACTAGGTTCTTAGAAGGTAAAGACTATGGTTTTGTAGATTGTGTTTTAGGATGAGGTTATGACCAATGCAAGATGGATTTTAGCACTAAGATTGTAGGTGATGGTTATCCTCAACTTGGATTCAAATTTATGTTTTCAAACAAGCAAAATAATTTTTAGAACTTGACTTGACTTGGTATGAAATATTTCAAACAAGCACTGGATATATACAAGACACAATCAATAATAATCCTAAATTCTTTAAGGGATTGACACCTCATATAGGCTCACCTACTATACTATATATCAAGGGCATGAGTAGCTGGAGAATGCAAGGTCATGTACCACCTTACCTTGAAGGTCTAAGCCTTTCCCTTGAAGTGAGATCTACCTCTACCATTTGAAAGTATGTGGTGATTAACTTCTTAGATGGCTATTTATTTGATGCACTATAGAGGGAAATCAAAAGCTCTTATCTAGGATTTATAATGTGTTCTAAGGGATCACTCAAAATACCACAAGGTGACGTGAAGCCTAAATTGTGAATATGAAAGTGAAGAATGCCAAGTTGCCTAGAGTAAAGGGTAACCCACTCCTCCCCTTCACTTCCCCAAGCTATAAATTTTGTGGGCGCTTATTTTAGATGGTAAAATCCCCTTCCATGAGGCGTGCCTTTTAATTCACCCCCCTCCTTTTATACTTTGGCAGAACAAGATTATCTTATTTGTGATCCTCTAGATCACCATAGGGTGTGAGAGGAGAGTATATGTAAGTGTGAATTGGAGATTAAAAAATGTATTAATTTTAAACTCAAATCCAAATGTGTAAATGAATTTTAGCCTACTTTTTGATGTGCAAACAAATAAAAGTAGATAAAGCATACCGAAAAACAAGTATCTATAATCAAATCTTTTAAATGCACTCTTAAAAACACTAAGTAGTTTAAAGGATATAAGCCTTAGACACAGAAAAGTGCCTACATGAAAACATTAGCCAAAAGTAGAAAATAAATCAATCATAAAAAATATAAACATAAAAAAGATTGCTCATGAATTTCTAATAGTTTGTTTAAAAATTGCTCAAGAATGATATTGTACACAAAAATTATTGACATTTTAAATTTGAGAATGGAGAGTTGACTTTGAAGGATTATACATTGAATTCTTGAGTGAATTTTGAAAATTCCTAAAGTTTGGACCACATCCATTACCTCCACATAAAATTGGACATCCTTGTTCTTCTTGGTTCACACCATGATATGGTTATGCAAATGAAAATGAAGCAAAGTAATCATCTCCTTCTCCACTGGCTGGAATAATGCATGCTTAATGTTTTGATACATGATGATATCAACTCTCTCTTCTGCTCTCATGGTTGAATACCGAAATCCATTATGGTGGGCCTCCAGAGTTCTAGTCATCTTTCTTCCTCTTCCACCAAATGCTGGCATATTTTACTAACGTTTATTAGAATTGTTGCATATTTTATATCATTGGAATGACATATTAGTTGTAACTTTTTTGAAATTTTATTATGGTATGTACATTTTGATATGATGTAATATGATTATGGTTTTGTTTCATATGTTGTAATATTAGATATATAATAGAAAAATAAATTATTGCATGAAATAAATAATAAATTTTCATTTTAATTTTTTTTTTTGCAGAACACAGGTCTTCCAGAAGACCAAGATGATCCTCATGATATAGATTCAGAATATGTTGGTTCTGGTATAGATCACATGACAAATGATGATGATGACATAGATACAGAAGACACTGAGGCTGATGATCATCATCATCATGACGATGATGATGAGGCAATTGTTGGTAGTAGTCAGTGACATTCATGATCATATAGACTACATCATGGATCATTGTTGATATATCATTATGATGCCTCTTTTCATGGTTACTATCATATGTATCATTTTCAAAACCTGCAGTACCATATTATTGAGTGGCATCATTTTGACATGTATCATTTTGACTTATATGATTTAGACATGTATCATCTTGACTTGTATCATTTTGAGTTACATAATTTATTATTTTTACTTATATCATTTGTACATGAATCATTTTGACTTATGTCGACTGTTGGACATGTATCATTTTGACATATTATTGATCTACTAGCATATTTGACTTTCACTTGTAATTTTAGTTATATATGATGATGATATTATCAGTATAGACTTGTCAATTTATATATATTGAAAGTGGTCAATGATTTTTGGATGGATATTTATTATGTACATGATGATTTTAATTTACTGCTCAAGATGGATGTTGTAAAATTTAATTAAATTATAGATATTTGACTCACTTGTTTTAACTATAGATGATGATCATGTTATAATAATTATCTTGTTTTTTAATCATATGAGTTAAATAATTAAATTACGTACTCTATAATCATATGAGTTATTTAAGAGGCATGATATATTTAACTAATTAAATTGAAATCAAACATATTATTTAATTTACTTACTCTATAATCATATGAGTTATTTAAGGGGCATGATATATTTAACTAATTAAATTGAAATTAAACATATTAAATTAATAAATGGAAGCAAAACAAGAAGCATTTTTAGAAGCAAAAAAGGAAGCAACAATGGAAGCCAAACTAGAAGCAAACTAGAAGCAATCTTGGAAGCAAAACTTGGCATTATCTAGGAAGCAAAAATAGAAGCAATTCAGGTACCAAACAAAGAAGTAATAATGGAAGCAATTTTAGAACAACAAAATATGCAATAATAGAAGCCATATTAGAAGCAATAAAAGATGTAAAAATGGAAGCAAAGCTAGATGCAACAAGCGATGTTATATCAGAAGCAAATCTGGAAGTAAAACTGGAAAAAAAATTGGAAGCAAAATCAAAAGCAAACCTAGAAGAAAAACTAGAAGCAAACGTGGAAGCAACACAAGAAGTAAAATCAGAAGAAAAATTGGAAGCCAAACTGGAAGCAACAAAACCCAGCCCAAAATTTGATGCAAAAAACGACATCGAAGTGAACATGTAGTTTGGCACCGATTTTTGCACTGGAAAAAGTGTCCAAATTATGAACTCAAATGCACTAAGTTTTGATGCTATTTTAGGCACAAATTTCCTGTTTTGTTGTAGTGATTGTAGGATGGTGTATCCCTTTACAAAGGTGCGATAAGAATGAGTCATTAAAATTTGATGTCGGTTTGTGAGGTAACAAGTGCTAGGGAGGTCTTAGTTTTGAAGGATGTGGGAGTTAATGGTGGGGTATATGGAATATATATCAAGATGGTCCATAAGGGCCTTTTCAATGGTATCTTAGTCAAGGATATCATCATCATTGTAAGGATCATATTCAAGTTGGTAAGCATCACCATCCTTGTCATTGTAAGTATCATATTCTATTTGGTCAATAAGACTATCACCATCATCATCATAGGGATCCTATCTTGGTTGATTGGTTTAATTTTATAATATTCATTATACCTGGTATGGTTTGGGAAAAGGAGTTGATCTAAAGGGATCATGGTTTTTTCTTTCTCTTTGATTATGATCTTTGGTTGCTTTAATTATGAATTTTGGTTTTTCTTATGTGGGATATGGGTTCATCAATTCCTAAATGAAGAATGTGATCTTATGGATGACTTGAGAGAAACTTGATTAGACATCTTGGATGATTAGGATGATCTCAAAGGTGGGAATAGATGATTAGGTGGACTGTGCAGATTTTATTTTCTTAACTTGGATGAAATTGTATACTACACTCTTGGATTTTAAAGATGATTTATTTTGACTTAGATTTTGGAATCCATGGATGGTTGTAGAGTCCTAAGGATTAGACTATGGGTCATAGTATAACATAAGAGTCCCAAAGGATGGATTATGTGATGGATTCAAATTGTATCAAATGATTTATATTCGGTGATGACGTGATTTGGATTATAAAGATGATGCATATAAGGAATGTTGATGGTTTAATAGTCAAGGATACTCTAAGGGTCTCAAAGATTTGGACTTGACTCAAGAATGACTACAGTTGTGAATCGAACAATGGATAATGATTAACAATAAGATGATTCCCTTGAACCCAAAAGTGTAGTTTGAATGATTTGACAATGGGAGTAAGTGAAAATTGGGATAATTGATTAAATATCATTAGAGTTATCATGCATTAGCTAATAATTAATTACTCTTTAATTAATTATTAGTCTAATTTATTCTCTTGCACTTAAGTTAAACTTGGGAGTGTTTTTATGTTTTATTAATTGAGTTAATATTAGATCATTATGTCTCATCTCATGTGATATTGACACTTGGCCCGATTTAATCCCTTTCTCATTTAGGGTTTTGTTGTTATAATCACTCAACCCTCATTGTAATTATTTGGAGCTTTCATATCTTCTTGAGAGTCTCTTGCTTATGTAGTTTTCTCTTGTTGATGAATATTGCACATATTGTTTGCAGATCTCTTGTGTGAAAGGTCTCTTTATTTTTTGTTTGATCCTGTGGCTCGTGGTTTTGTGCTTGTTTCACAATTCTAACATGGTATCAGAGCATGGATTCAGCGAACCCCTTCTCGATTTATGAGATTTTCTTTCTTCAACGAGGGTTATAGGCTTTAGATCTAAATCCCCTTTGCTTTTTTTGCAAATTTTGGAGGTGAGCATTTTTGGAAGCATTTTTGTGTGAAAAGGATCTCACTGTTGGATCCAGAGTTGTCAAGAAAGTCAAATTTGGCTTTTGTTTCGCCTAATTTCGATTCCTGGCACCAAATCTACAAGGTTTTGAAGCAGTTGCTTTTTTTTCGAATCCGGAGGGTAGATATATTTTTGGTGCATTTTGGTGCAAAATGGACATCACCATCACACTCAAAAGGCCCAAAAACCTTAAGATCGCCTATCAAATCATCAAAATCTATGTCAGGAGTTTTTGAGGCAAAATTGTTTTGCTAGGGAGGTCATACGGCCTCCCCAGTATGAAAATCGAGGTAAAAAAAAAAATTTTAAAAAGATTTTTTTTCCTACAAACATTTCAAAAAAATAAAAAAATAAAAATATTACAATCCCATTTTTTGGGAGCACTCAGGTTTTTTATTTAAAAACCTATATTAATTTTTTTTTGTAGGGACGATACCCTTGGTACCGCCGCCCTTGGGCCCCACCCCCTGCTGTGGGGTACCCAATTCTATCGCCTACCATTGGCAGTGGCAGCCCTGGGCCCCATGTAGAGATGGAGCCACGTACGATAATTTTTTATTTTTATTTTTTAATAACAACTTTTATTATTATTATTTTCTTTAAAAAATGTGATTTTTTTTATATATTTTTTCTAAAAAAAATATAATTTTTTATATATATATTTTTAAAAAGATATAATTTTTTTAATATTTTTTATATATTTTTTCAAAAAAAGCATAATCTTTTTTATAATATATCGTTTTTTATGACTTTTTAAAAAAAATTAGTCAAATTTTTGCTTTTTGCAAAATAAATGTACCTGGTTCGAGGACTATTTTTCCTAGAGCATTAAAATTGGAAGGCTTCTAAATTTGGCGACATTCTTGCTACATTTGGCAGAGCTTTTTTTTGTCAAGCTTTGCCCCTCTCCATTGGGCTTTTCACTTTTGCACCTCAACTTCTAGAGGCCATATCTAGCCCATATAGTGGTCTTTTTTAGTGCAATTTTTTTTGAAATGGGGTAAAATTCCGTGCTCTTCGCAGTGGTGTAGGTTTTTTTCAGTTTGGACTTCTGGTTTTTTTTAGAATTCAGTTTTCTCAGTATTGTTAATGTTTAGTTCTCGTTTTGGAGACTTTGACAGGCCATATCTTCTGCATCCGGGCACATTTTTGGGTGTCATTTTTTTTAAAGTGCATGTTTTTCATGTACTTCATCATGGTGCTACTAGTTTCCTGTTTTTCCATCAAAGAATTGCATTTTCAACATGTTCTTTTTTTTGGACATTATGGGCTCCCATTGCATTTATTTATGATTTTGTAAACATAAAGTGATCTTGCACATCACTTTATGCCTTATTGTACTCATAGTATGATATAAAGTGCCATGGGGGTTGATGTTTGCCTTCGTTTTTCCTTCATACCTTTCTCATGTGTGTGTGCCTTGGTTTGTGCACCCTTTATATCTGCTTGTACTTTCATGTCTACACATTTAGATGTTCTTAGTTCTTTGTCATGCACTACATTCAGGCATTTAGTTTCAGTGTACCTGTCATACCTCTCCCTTGTCAACATTATGGGGGGGTTTCTACTATTAGTGTTAATGCTTCCTTGTTTTCGCATTGGAGTGAGCTATGTATACAGTATTTGTTCCTATGTACTAGACGGATGTAGCAATTGGTTACCCATGCATTTCAGTGAGATGGAGCACTTACCATATGGACACTCTTGCATTCCTATTTCTAGAGGCGACCTTCCATTTTTCACTTGATCAGTTCTTCAGAGTATTGGTACTTGTGCCATCTGTATCTTTGAGTTCTTGATGTTTTCCTTGGTTTTCCATTGGATTCAAGTAGTGTCATTGGGGACACTCATACAAATTCTTTTCTTCTTGATCATGATCATCATATGTTTCAACGAAGGTTCTTATTTCAGTAGTCATTCTATGACAATGTTTGCAGCTTCTTCATGCTTCAATGGTGTTCTTTTTGTTCATCCTTTGTTCCTATTTTTTGGGACAACATTGTCTTGTTTGGAGGTTTCTTCAATCCTTCACTTGGCTTCCATCTCTTTTTGGAGTAGAGTTTTTTCCATGTGGTTTTCTCTATTTCTCCGCATTATAGAAATCTTTTGTTTGTATATGGGTACCTTACATGGTCTTGTTTTCCAGGACCCATCATGCATTCTTTTTAGGGGTTTTAGCTACTCCCTAAGTTCATCTTAAGGGGGGTGTTAGAGTTATCATGCATTATCTAATAACTAATTATTTTTTAATTAATTATTAGTCTAATTTATTCTCTTGCACTTAAGCTAAACTTAAGAGTATTTTTATGCTTTATTAATTTAGTTAATATTAGATCATTATGTCTCATCTCATGTGATGTAGAGACTTGTTCTGATCTAACCCCTTTCTCATTTAAAGTTTTGCTCTTATAAGCACTCAACCCCCATTGTAATTATCTAGAGCTTTCATATCTTCTTGAGAGTCTCTTGCTTCTATAGCTTTTTCTTGTTGATGAATATTGCAGATATTGTTTGCATATATCTTGTGTGGAAGGTCTCTTTGTTTGTTGTTTGATCTTGTGGCTCGTGGTTTTGTGCTTGTTTCACAATTCTAACAAATATTGTGTCTGTGGTTAAGGTGGATATTAGACAAAGGCATTGATTTGATATGAGGGATGTAGCCTAAAAAGAGTTTTATGAACTATATTAGATGGAAAGAAGGATATGTGCTTTGAATTAGGACATATGATTAGGGAAAATGGACTAAGTCCTTAGAAGGTAAAGACTATGGTTTTGTAGAATATGTGTTTTCAGATGAGGTTATGACCAATGCAAGATGGATTCTAGCACTAAGATTGTAGGTGATGATTATCCTCAACTTGGATTCAAATTTGTGTTCAAGGATACCAATTGGGATTGTGTTTTTAAACAAGCAAAACAATATTTAGAACTTCACTTGACTTGGTATGAAAGGTTTCAAACAAGCACTTGGTATATACAACACACACTCAATAATAATCCTAAATTATTTAAGGGATTGGCACCTCTTGTAGGCTCACTTGATATACTATTTACCAAGGGCATGAGTAGCTAGGGAATGCAAGGTTGTGTACCATGTACACACCCATTACCTTGAAGGTTTAAGCCTTTCCCAAAGTGAGCAAGTTACCTCTACCATTTGAAAGTACATGGTGATTAACTTTTTAGATGACTATTTATTTGATGCACTATAAGAGTATCTAGGATTTATAATGTGTTCTAAGGGAATGCTCAAAATAACACAAAGGTACGTGAAGCCTAAATTATGAATATGAAAGTGAAAAATGCCAAATAGCCTAGAGTAGAGGGTAACCCACTCCTTCCCTTCACTTCCCCAAGCTATAAATTTTGTGGGCGCTTATTTTAGATGGTAACATCCCCTTCCATGAGGCATGTATTATGATTCACCCTCCTCCTTTCATACTTAGGTATAGAGTTTAAGTCATACTCTTGGTGATGAAATCTAAGGCAACCCCTAAAATTAAAACAAGATTACAAATTATTTATGATCCTTTAGATCACCATAGGGTGTGAGAGGAGAGTATATATAAGTGTAAATTTTAAACTCAAATCCAAATCCAAATGTGTAAATGAATTTTAACCTACTTTTTGATGTTTAAACAAATAAAAGTATATAAAGCACATCAAAAAACAAATGTCTATAATCAAATCTTTGAAATATGTCCTTAAAAACACTAAGTAGTTTGAAGGATACAAGCCTTGGACACACAAAAGAACCTACATGAAAACATTAGCCAAAAATATAAAATAAATCAGCCATACAAAAAATTAAATATAAAAAATAAATTGCTCGTGATTTTCTAATAATTTGTTTGAAAATTATTTTAAAATGATATTATATGCAAAAGTTATTGACATTTGAAGTTTGAGAATGTAGAATTAACTTTGAGAGGTTATAGCTGAATTCTTGAATTCTTGAGAAAAAAATTGATTTTTTTACCTTTTCCACTACATAGAGCTTTGAGTCAACTTTCTAATGCCTATAGAAATTTAAAAATATGATAAAAAATGCAAAATTTATGCCAGTTTGATTGAAAGGTGTTTTTATAGAAAATCCTATCGAGGGGGGAAGGCTTTAGCCCCCTACGAATTACCCATTGGCTAGCCATGTGACCATGGCAGGGCATTGGGGCTCGCGTTGGTTTTCGTTTGACGGCAAAATCAATGGTTTTGGGCATTGGAGGGTGGTTTTGACAATGAAATTCATGGTTTTGACTGTATTCCACAATCGATAGTGGTTTCGACTATTGAAACCACAATTTATAGCTGGAAACTTACAGTATAGAAGAATTACCAGTGCTGGTTAGAAATTCATAGTTTTAGAGGGCGAAATGGTCAGTTTTAGTTAAAAATTCATGGTTTTATAGCACCTACAGGTAAATGTGACTATGGATTCCGATATCTTTAATACTGACAGAGATGGAAAAAAATATGGAAAGTGAACGATAGTGACAAAACAAATTTTCATGCGCATGCAAAGACTCATCTGTTCAAACATTATAAATCGGAATTAATCATTTAAGCTAAAGAGTAAACAAGTAAATCATCAAACCCAAGTTCTCCGTTTGTTTAAAGCACAAAATAAGATTTCATGAACTACTCGATTTACAACCATGAAAGAGATCAAAATCTAAACAAAATATCTGATAATATGTCAATTTAGAAAATCAGATACGTTAATGTTCAATTTTAGTATGTGGTCTAATTAGCTAATTCATCTTGACAAATTAGAGTCAATTTTAAAATGTGAATATAATATTTAAGCTAATGAATATTTATTCCATTTGTATTTACATGATTGTGACAACTTTCTATAAAGACAAACAAAAGTCAAGCAATACAAATTCAAATAAATGTATATACTACCTTCTTTAATTGTATTTATATGGTTGTGATTGTGACAACTTACTATAAAGACAAATAAAAGTCAAACAATACAAACTCAAATAAATGTATATACTACCCTCTTTAATTGTATTTATATGGTTGTGGCAACTTACTATAAAGACAAATAAAAGTCGAGCAATACAAACTCAAGTAAATGTACACTATCCACTTTTTTGTATTTATATGGTTATGACAACTTACTATAAAGATCAATAAAAGCCAAGCAATACAAACTCAAGTAAATGTATACAAATTTAAGCCTACTTCTACCCACTCTAAAAGTAATACACATGCAGAAAGGAAGACAACATAAATAATTTAGCATATATTTCCATGAAATATAAATACTATCATAATCCACCATTTGTAGATATTTGTTGACTATGCCTCCTAGATGATGGAAATAGAAGTGATGTTTGTTGAATTGAATACAATTTTGGTGGAAATAGAAGTAATTATTGGCAACAAAATCCCTTGCAATAACATCAATCTTCTAAATAATATAGTTAAATTTCAATCAATATAATTAAAATTCTTACAATAACACCAAACTTCTGCAATGATGACACAATGGATGCAATAGCACAAAGTTAGTGACCAGGAATTTTATGCTAGTGAGAGATAGAATATGTCCAAGAATAATTGAACCTTTAAACAACTTAAAAGAGTTACTTGGTATGAGTTTTTCACGGTCTATGAAGTAGAAATTTTACAAGCTTTTGGATTAAATTGTGTATATGAATAGAAAACATATATAGTTTAATCCAAAAGCTTACTAAATTTCAACTTCAAAAAAGTTTAAAGTGACAAAACAAGGATTAAAAGAAATCCATATTTTTCTAATGGAGTCATCAAAATCTAAACAACAATTTATAACTATACTAGGAAATAAATGCAAAATAAAAGATTCCTATTCTAAACTATTAAAAATTCCAAATGGAGCTCAACAAAGGAATTCAAACAAAGTAATAACATAAAAATCAAAGTTAAGTTACCAAAGAACTTCATTGTAGATCTTATTTTCTCCAAATGATTGGTATGTGGATGATCTTGCACAAAAGGTACCTATTTTGATAGAATATACTTGACTCAAAATGTGATGATTAATTGAACAAGAATGAGCCTCAATTAATTATTTTTGGGAGATGCAATGGATGGTGGAGATGTGATGGAGAGATCAACACTAGAGGATGAATAAGAATATTTCCTTAGGATTGAGGAGAGGATGGAGGGTTATGACATGAAGGTTGTTGGAATGTGAAGGGTTAAGATGCATTTACCAAATTTAGTAAGTTGCAACCATGAGAGGCATAAGGGACAAGTGCACTTAGGACACCCTTATTCTTAGAAGTTAGTGGAGAGAATATTAGGATTATGAGAGATGTGGGAGACAAATTTTCTTACCTGTGTCATTTATTCTTGGGATTTGTTTAGACTTAATTCTATAGTAGCATTTTTTTGAAATCTCTTCCATTTTGTGTGTCACAATCATATTTAGCCCATTATTTATAATCAGCTTGAGAGATCTTGAATGTGCCTATATGTTCAAAACATGTCTCTTTCTACTATGTTTTTTCCCCCTTATACTTCTTATTCAATCATCTAAGTTATCAAAATCTAGAATTGGCTAAGTGTTTACCTTTGTTCTTTTATTGCAAAGTTGGGAAGTTCACAAACCTCTCAAAACCTCAAAAAATAAATGAGTGAAGGTCACCAAGTTATGAATGCTCCCAAGTTTACTAGTTCACAAATGGTGAAATACTAACAAGGTTATAAATGTCAACAAGTTCACAAGTTTGTGAACCTATTGAAAGTGCACTAGAGGAAGGAATGAATCCAAGTCTCAACATGTTCATAGGTTTGCAAACTTGTTAAAGGGTATGTCATGGTTCTTAATTTTATAGAAAGGGTGAAAGTTTGATATTGTTCGCCATGATGTCACAAACAAGTGTGGCATTGGTTTATAGGTTCTTTATTGAACATTGAAATTGTGACCCTCCAAAAATAAACAAAAAGAAGAGAGAAAGAAAGAAATATTGAAAAGTGGTCAAGTTTCAAATGTTAGTAAGTTTACAAGTTTGTAAACTTTCCAAAAATGTGGCATAGTTCATCAAAGGCCAAAAACTCCAACATAACAAACAACAAGGAAAATATAATCAATTTTAAATTGCAGTGAATGAGTGATGTGCAATGAATGTAGAAAATAAAGTGTAACTTGTTAAAAAATATAAAATGCTAAGCACCAAATATAATGGTGCATTTTCCTTTCACCAACCTTTCACCTACCCTCCTAGATGACTTGACACCATTAATGCATTGTAGTGTTTTGCAACCACCAGATTTGACATGTTGAGTCCCACAAACCCTTGTTCATCATAAGGGCACCAATATAAACACATTTAAGACTATGGAGGTGATAACCATGCTATTTTTATTTGATGGTTGATTCTAGATGCCATTTACAATAAATTTCATGAATATTGACTCAAGAAACACAAATTAATTAATAAGATTATTTAATTAGGTAGGGGACATTAGGTGAATGAGACTTGATTATGTGATGCATTTAGTCAATTGTGGTAAGAATATACAAGAGAAATATTTAGGTGTCTACAATTGTAATAAATTATTTAGTCATCTTAAATATATAACTATATCAATAATGCCATTTTAAGATATATGTATTTAAGATATTTTTATCTACAATTTTCATAAACTTTTTACTCATCTTGAATATATAATATATCAATACGACAATTTTTTTATGAAAATAAATTATTTCAACATTTTATTATATTAAAACTTAAATAAAAATAAAATAAATTATTTATTACATAAGAGATTCATTACATTAAACTACTCCAACTACACAAATAGATAACTAAATAAATGACACAAAGCAATAATTTATTTTTCTTTCGAATTAACTAGAGATTTGACCTGGAGTAATATGGGATGGGTGACCTCTCAGTGCTTCACCTTTGTGAGCATCACCTAGATGCAATGAGTGCTAAATGGACCATTCATTATCATGAAAGATGGGTTATTGTGAACCACTATTCATGAAACATGGGTCAATGAGTTTGACTTGTAAAACTGCACGGAATCCTGATAGCAATATCATACATTATAAATTATTTTATTTTATTTTAAATTTATGTTTAAAAAATGTGAATAAAAAATAATATTTTTTATTATTATTTAGATTCTTATATTTTTATTAAATATTAATATTATATTTATAGTAACTATTAATATATTGATCATAAATTATTATCAAATTTAAAATTAACATAAATATCTTAAACACATTTATCTTAAAGATTTTAAAAAGATAAATTTTAAAATTATTTAAAATAAAATAAAAAACTTCAAATTGATCTCTTCACATTTATTGAATAAATACTATAATAACCTTTCTAAATAAAAAAACAAAATCTGAATGTTGAAATAACTAAACAAAAATTTTACTGCGGTGTTTCCGTTGGTACTGAAATTTTAAGATCTTAAAAAGTTTACACTGTTATCTTTTCCCAATGTCAACATTTTACGGTTGGATTGGGGGGACTCTTTTGTCTTGTTTAAACAAATTCAATTCATTTCACATGACCAATAAAAATATCAACCCAAATCTCGTGTGATTAAAAAGTACTTCGAATGCTGCCCATTATGTTTACAAACCCAAATATAGCACGTCATGGCTGACGAAAATGTTTCACATTCTGATCGTCGTTCACTTTACACCAGAGTTTCGCTTCAAACGGAACTCCTCCTTGTGCTAATAGTCCGTCCGATACGGCACATTGTCTGGACTAATCGTGTGGGCAAGACTTACTTCTTTTTTTTAAACAAATTACCAGTAATGGTTGTTCACCTTAACCTCAGTTTTTTGCTTTTCGAACGAATAAAAGCTCCGTTCTTTTCATTAATTAGGGAAGTATATGGGAGTGTAGAAATATTGCATGGATTATGTTTGTTATTGTTGTTGTGGATTTCAGAGATGTTTTAATAGAATAAAGATTCAACTGACTGAGAACCCATTTCTGTTTATATCTTGCTTGGGCTTCTCCACATTGTTTAATGTGTGCGTATAAAATCCCGTCTCTGCCTCCCCTAATATCAGAAGTTAAGGTTACAAAGAGTTTAGGAGACGTAGAATCTCATTCGTCTAGGCTGGTTTTGATCACCGAGATATTGGGTTATGTTTGGATCCTCTTTGCCAAGTTGAAATATTTTCAGTAGTTGTTACATAACCAATTTGCAGATACAGTGATATGATGACAGCTTTAGACATGGGATTATGAAGTCCATGCGCTGTACAGAAGAACATACTACACTTTTCAATGGATGATGACAGGGTTGGAGACATCTCTTCCTTTAACAACATTTGAAAAGGGAACAAGCAGGTGACCTATTTTGTGAAAGAATGGTGATGACTTTCACTGGTAAGCTCATTATTCTTGTATTTGCAGGTTTTGATAAATTTCTTCTCATTTGCAAAATTGTAGGCAAAAGGTTTTCATTATCTGATGTGAAAATTACAAGCATCTACATCATCCACGCCCAGGCCTAAACTTTTCCAATAGGCACAGCTCCGGATGTTTTGGTATCAGTAAGCACATACTGGGAGTGAGAGCTAACAGTGAACTTCAAACCTTGGTTTATTGAATTTAAGCAATATGATATAATATAGAACGACCTACAGGCCTCATGGCGTATAAAGAGTGATGTTTTTAAGTTTTGATCATTGTTTTTTGAAATTTATCATGAACTTCTTCAACAGTGTAAATTCCCGCCTTGTATTCCATTGAATTGAGTCCATTTGTTTGGGACAGATCTATGGACCATTTTTTGCGGAGAGTCGAATTCGCTACCTTATTCTGCGGACTGTGGAGAGACCTGCCGCTTACCGCTATCTTTCACCACTCAATTTCTACACACCTTCCGATTGCCTTCATGCAGCAAAAATATTTTAATCTCAATCACACACTTGGTATTCTTGCTAACATTTGGGTTTATTTTGCTTCTCAAATGGTCTAGGCAGACATGTATTCTCAGAACTGTGAAGCCTCGAACACAATTCCAAACATCCACTGTAACAATTAATGTCATTTTGGGTATAGTAAATTTGGGATTGGGGGTTGGGATTTTGTACAAGAAAATATGGAATGGGACTTCTATAACTGCCCTGCACAATTTGCTTGTCCTTTTAGTGCAAGGTTTAGCATGGCTTATGCTTGCTTTGTCAGTAACACTTCGGTGCACGCACACTGTAACAAAATTTCTTCGTATCTGGTGGATCATCACTTTTTTGTTAGAAACTTTGGATTTTGTTTCTGTTGGGTTAAATTTTATCAGTTCCAGAGAAATTTCAACTCAATTTTTTCTTGCTTTAATTTCATGGTTAGCAAGTTGTTTGCTGCTCATGTGTGCTACAAAAGAGGATTTGAAAAAATCAGGGGGTAGTCTTCTGTCTGAATCCATTCTAAATGGGGACAACCAAAATGGGTCTTTGTATTCTGAAATTGAACAGGCCCAGGAAGATCCATTGCTGAAGAGGTCAAATCCGGAAGTGACTCCTTTTGCCAAAGCAGGGTTCTTTAGCAGGATGACATTTTGGTGGTTGAATTCTCTTTTGTCCAAAGGTAGAAAAAGACCTCTTGAAGAAAATGATTTGCCACAAGTGTGTGAGGAAGATCAAGCGGAGAATAGTTATTTTAAATTTACTGAAGAGCTAGTTAGGCAAAAACAAAAAAACCCATCTGCCAATCCGTCTGTTTTCTGGGCTCTGGCTCGCTGTCATTGGAAAAACTTGGCCAGGACTGGAATCTATGCTTTTCTCAAAATAACCACCATGTCTTGTGGCCCACTTGTATTAAATGCATTTATTGGATTTTCAGAAGGCAAACAATCATTCAAATTTGAAGGGTATGCTTTAGTGGGAGCACTCTTTCTAGCCAAGCTCGTAGAGTCCCTATCTCAAAGGCAATGGTATTTTGGCACTAGAAGGATTGGTCTCCACATGCGCTCCACACTAATTACAGCAATCTATGAGAAACAATTAAAGCTATCCAATGAAGCTAAACAGGTCCACGGAGCAGGAGAGATCATGAACTATATGTCTGTAGATGCTTATCGTATAGGGGAATTTCCCTTCTGGTTTCATTCACTTGGACAACAGTTCTCCAGCTTGTATTCGCTTTAAGTATCCTTTCCCAAGCAATTGGATGGGCCACACTTGCAGCCTTGGCAGTCATCATCCTAACCATGATTTGTAACTCTCCATTGGCAAAATTGCAGCATAAATTCCAGACTGAACTAATGTCAGCACAAGATGAGCGATTAAGGGCTGTAACAGAAGCTCTTGTTCACATGAAGATACTGAAATTGCATGCATGGGAGGAGCATTTCAAATCTGGTATTGAAAATGTTAGAAGATTAATCTTTACTTGGTAAAGGTTATTCTTTATTTGTAATTATTTAGTAACTTGTAGGAATATTCCAAAGGAATCTCTACAAGTCTTTTGTCTTTTTGTCTTCTCACACGTGTGAGGATGACTTATTTTTTAATTCTTTTATTAAGGAATATTTGTAACCACCTCCTTAAGAGGTGACACTTTGCACACACATAGATGAATGGTGGCATTCATTGAGTTGGGAGTTACATTCTAACTCCTCCTTCTCACCTCTACTTATTGAGCTGCCTCTCCTCTCATTCTTCATTATTCAAGCAAGCAAGCTAAGGCCGAATCTCTCTCTCTCTCTCTCTTTGTATCATTCTTAGGCATTTTGCCTCCATTCATAATATTGGGGTTTTTTCTTGTTTTTTCCCCTTATCAAATTCTTGTGTCTCCTCTTGATGGTGGTGGTGCTTGATTTAGCTGCTCTCTCTTTGGTAATATTTTTCCTTCAAACAATGCTCATTGATTAGTTATTTCCTTTGTTCAATTTATTTTTCCTTTCATGGTATCAGAGCTTGGTATTACTAATCTTTTGTGAGCTACATTGTTGAAGGTTTACCAGATTTTTTCAGCACACCATTGGAGACACTCTAAGAGAAGAGGAGAAGAGCTAAAAGCCTAATCTTGTTTCTTGTTTAATATTTTTTTCTTTCTAACCCTTGTGCAGGATTCTTTATTTAAAGATTTCTAAGTTTTTTTATTTTTCAGATCTATTTGTTTTGCATGCATATTTAATCTTTTGCAATTTTTAGAAACCCTCAAATAAATGGTTATATTTCACTTTTTAAATTTCAACAATTTTGTACAAATCTGTAAAAAAAATCACTTATTTCTGCATGTTACTATTTGCATGTTAAAATTTCTTTAAAAAAAATCACTATATTTTACATTTTGTAAAAAAAATCATTCTTTTTTAAGGATCTAACCCTAGTTCAATTTTTTTTTAGAAAAATGTTAATCTTCTTTTTTGCAAATCTAAAAAAATTATCTATATGAACATGTTCATTTTTTTTAAAAAATCATTTTTTAAAGGCTTTAACCCTTTCTTTATAAATCAATTAGATTAAAAAATTTAGTTTACAATTTTTTTGATATTTTTGATAAAAAAATTATATCCTTGTTCTATATAAATCTGCAAAATAATATCCATTTCTATCCAAAAGAATCACATTAAAATAAAAATCTTTAAACCCTTTTAAGGGTTTCAACTCTTTCAAAGGGTGCCTTTGTTTGCAGATTCTTTGTTGCATCCGCCTCCGCTGCTATTCTTTTCCCTCTTGCCACTGCCTCCTTCCCCTGTTTCATGCCGACACTTCATGCATTCTTTGAACCCTGTGAGTGCTCCCTTTAATTTTGCTTCTCCAATTTGCTGCATGTTCTAAAGACGCCCACCGCTAAAAATCCCATTTCAATTTTCATTCACCTGCCCATTCTTTACCCACTACCCATTTAAATGTGTCCAACTTTTTTTCACAAAAAAACAAAACCCTAAATTATTTTTCACCGATGTTACTTCATTGAGTTTTTCAATTTACAACTTTAAAAATTAAAATTTGAAGAAGTGGCTGCCTTTTAAGCCCACCCATTTCTTTATACTTAGTTTTTTCAAAAATCAAGAGAACTTTATCTCTTTTTGGTATACCTTTTAAGTATTCTCTTTAATAAGTTTTTATAAAGTTTTTTTCTATATTAACTTTTTAATAAAGTTTTTAACGTGATAATATTAAAATTAAAGTTTATTAAAAAATATTTAGTAAGTATATTAAAGATTATTAATATGTTTTTTTGGAAATTAATTTAAAAAGGTTTTTTTTTAAGTAAATATTTATAATAGTTATTATTTTTTTTTCATAAAGTTGTGATTTTTTATTGCAATCATGTCAACTTTAATTCCTGAAATTAAATTAAATTCTTCTAACTATCATTCTTGGAAGACTCACATTTCTTTCATTTTTCGATTTAGACATCTTTTAGATGTAGCTACAAATCCTAAATCTAAACCAGGTTCATCTACATCCAAAGATGAAATCGAAAAATGGAATCTTAAAAATGAGGAAGCCCTTGGCCTCATAGGTATCTCCATGTCACCTGAACTTTATGTTCATATTGGGACATGTACAACAGCCTATGAAGCATGGGACAAACTCAAAACCATTTATGATAGTTCAAATGAATCAAGAAAAATTCAAATTCAAGATCAACTTGAAGATTTGAGGTATTCTGATTTTAAATCTATGGATGAATTTTTATTGAAATTTGATGCTTTAAATAGTCAATTGCATGGTTTAGGAGTAAAATTAGATAATCTTAGATTAATTCATCTTATTATTAAAAAGTGTCTTCCTAGGCAATTTCAACAATTCATTACTAATATTCATGCTCAATTAGCTATTCCTTCTTTAGCTACTCAATTAACTTATGATATTTTTCGTGATTTATTAAGGCAAGAAGAAGCTAAATTAATTCAGTTTGGCACTCTTAAGTCTAATGAACATGCCTTTTTGTCTAATCATAAGCAAAATTTTAAATCTCATTCTAAACAACATTATAATTCCAAACCTCATTATAATAATGACAATGATTCTAGAAAGTTTAACTCTTCTAAGAAACCACATTGTACTTATTGTAATAAGGATGGTCATTGGAAAAATACTTGTTTTAAGAAGCAAAATGAGAAAAATCCTATGAAGCAAAATAATCAACAACAAAATAAACCTAATAATCATAAGTTTCAAAATAATGCAAATCAATCTAGACGTGCTTTTACTTGTGGTTATAATATTTCTCAACCTCTTGAATGGGTTATTGATTCAGGTGCATCTCAACATGTTACTTCACATAAAGAAGTTTTTGAGTCTATGCAACCTGATTTGTCTAATGTTCCTCTTCAACTTGCAAATGATTATACTTGTAAAGTGGAAGCAATTGGTGATGTGAATGTTCCTAATGGTAAATTGCATGATGTTTTATATGTTCCTGAATTAAAGACTAATTTACTTTCAGTTGCTAAGCTTTGTCAAGATTATAAAGTAGAATTTTATAAAGACATGTGCTATGTTATTGATCCAAAACAAAACAAAGTTATTGCTAATGCTAAGTTAGACAATGACAATTTGTTCAAATTTTATAAGTTTTCTCAATCTAGATGCTCTTTATTATCTACCATTGATTTCAATGTTTGGCATGAAAGACTTGGTCATATCAATGCTAACAATATTGCTTTAATGCAAAAGCTTAAAATGGTAGATGGATTGCCTAGTATTGTTCCATCTAAAATTATATGCACAGGATGCATGAGTGGTAAGATGCATAGGGAGCCCTTTCCACATGGTCAATCATGGAGGGCAACTCATAAGTTGCACCTAGTTCATAGTGACCTTTTGGGACCCATGGAGAATAACTCCATCCAAGGATCAAGGTATGCACTTACTTTTGTTGATGATTTTTCAAGAAGAACTTGGATCTATTTTCTTCATAGTAAGGATCAAGTTCTTGATATCTTTTCTGAATTTCATAAATTTGTTGAAAGGCAATCTGGTTTTAAACTTAAAATTCTTAGAACTGATAATGGAAAAGAATATGTGAACACTGCTTTTAATAGTTATTTGAAATCATTTGGTATTAAGCATGAGCTAACTATTCCCTATACACCTCAACAAAATGGTGTAGCGGAAAGGAAGCATAGAACTATTGTTGAAATGGCTAGATGTATGTTACATGCTAAAAACATGTCTTATAAATTTTGGGCAGAAGCTATGTTTTGTGCTACTTACATTATTAATAGGACTCCTACTAAAGCTGTAAAGGATATAACTCCTGAAGAAGCTTGGTCTGGTAGGAAGCCCAATCTTAAACATTTAAGAGTTTTTGGTTCAATTGCTTATGTTCACAAACCTAAACAAAAGAGGCAAAAATTAGATGCTAAATCTTCTTATCATATTTTTGTTGGTTATGATGAACATTCTAAAGCTTATAGAGTTTATAATCCTCTTACTAACAAAGTTAAGGTTGCTAGAGATGTATGCATTGCTGAAAATGGTATTCATGATTGTTCTAAAGCACCTAATGTTGAATCTTCTCCAAATAAAGTTATTGTTGTAGAAGATAATCCTCAAGTTGAATCTTCTCTTAACCCTCCTAATGCATCTCTTACTCATAGTGATAGTGATGATGAAAATATTAAAATTTCTCCTCATGATTCTTCTTCTAGTGATGATACTCCTACATCTAAGAGAAAGCCTAAATGGTTTAAAAATTTAATGCAAGAAAGTGAGGATATTTTAGCTAGAATGAATAAATCTAAGACTAGAAAGGCAAATTACTGTAATTATGCTTTGATGTCTAATATTATGAATTCCAATGATCCTAAAACTTATAAACAAGCTAAAAATCAAACTCATTGGAAAAAGGCTATGCAAGAAGAATATGACACTTTAATTGCTAATAATACTTGGGATTTAGTTCCTTTACCTCAAGGTAAGAATCTTGTTTCATGCAAATGGTTGTATAAAACTAAGGTTAATGCAAATAATGAAGTTAGCAAGTTTAAAGCTAGATTAGTTGCTAGGGGATTTTCTCAAATTGAAGGCTTAGATTATAATGAAACTTTTGCTCCAGTAGCTAAGATGCCAACTATTAAATTAGTTCTTGCTTTAGCTTCTCATATGCATTGGCCTATTCATCAAATGGATGTTAAAAGTGCATTTTTAAATGGTGATTTACATGAAGAAATTTATATGTCTCAACCTTTGGGTTTCATTAAGGAAGGTAATGAAAATCTTGTTTGCAAATTGAAGAAATCAATTTATGGTTTAAAACAATCTCCTAGAGAATGGTATTATAAAATTAATGCTTTCTTTCTATCTCAAGGTTTTATTAGAAGTAAAAATGATCCAAATTTATATATTAAGCATAGTGAAAATGATATTGTGATTATTATCTTATATGTTGATGATTTAATTATCACTTCTAGTTCTAACAATTTGATTAGTGATGTTAAGTCTCAACTCAATCAACAATTTCAAATGACTGATTTAGGCCTTTTACATTATTTTTTGGGTATGCAAATTTGGCAAACAACTAAAGGTATTTTTCTTTCTCAACATAAATATGCTCAAGATCTCTTAGATAGATTTAAAATGAATGATGCAAAGTGTGTTTCTACTCCTTGTGAATTAGGAACAAAATTAATGGTTGATATGGAAACTCCTTTTGTTGATCCTACTTTATATAGACAATTAGTAGGAAGTTTAAATTATCTAACTCTTACAAGACCTGATATTTCTTATAGTGTTGGTTTGGTTTCTAGATTTATGTCTAAACCACAACAAACTCATTTTAAAGTTGCAAAAAGAATTTTAAGATATGTTAAAGGTACTCTTAATCTTGGTCTTTTTTATGATGCAAATTGTGATTTTTGTTTAAAGGGTTATACTGATTCAGATTTAGGAGGTGATCCCAATGATGGGAGATCCACTTGTGGTTGTTGTTTCTTTGTTGGATCAGGTGCAATCTCATGGAATAGTAAGAAACAACAATCTACTTCTCTTTGTTCTACAGAAGCTGAATATAAAGGTTGTACAAATGCATCTAAAGAAGCACTATGGTTAAGAAGACTACTTGAAGACTTGGGTATACCTCAAAAGGGTCCTACTCCTTTATATTGTGATAATCAAAGTGCTATTGCTTTGGCCAAGAATCCAATTTTTCATGCAAGGACCAAGCACATTGCTCTTCAACATCACTTTATTAGAGAGACAATTGAAGACAAGCAAATTTCTCTTTTGTATTGTAAAGGTGAAGATCAAGTTGCAGATATTTTCACCAAAGCTCTTTGTAAAGATAAATTTCTCTTTCATTGTAAAAATCTTGGATTACAACCCATTGAAGGGTTTGATGTAACCTCCCCAAGTAAAGCTTAAGGGGGGATGTTAGAAGATTAATCTTTACTTGGTAAAGGTTATTCTTTATTTGTAATTATTTAGTAACTTGTAGGAATATTCCAAAGGAATCCCTACAAGTCTTTTGTCTTTTTGTCTTCTCACACATGTGTGAGGATGACTTATTTTTTAATTCCTTTATTAAGGAATATTTGTAACCACCTCCTTAAGAGGTGACACTTTGCACACACATAGATGAATGGTGGCATTCATTGAGTTGGGAGTTACATTCTAACTCCTCCTTCTCACCTCTACTTATTGAGGTGCCTCTCCTCTCATTCTTCATTATTCAAGCAAGCAAGCTAAGGCTTAATCTCTCTCTCTCTCTCTCTTTGTATCATTCTTAGGCATTTTGCCTCCATTCATAATATTGGGGTTTTTCCTTGCTTTTTCCCCTTATCAAATTCTTGTGTCTCCTCTTGATGGTGGTGGTGCTTGATTTAGCTACTCTCTCTTTGGTAATATTTTTCCTTCAAACAATGCTCATTGATTAGTTATTTCCTTTGTTCAATTTAATTTTCCTTTCAGAAAAGTTGCGCAAGGTAGAGTACAAATGGCTATCGGCAGCTCAGTTTCGGAGAGCCTACAATGTAATATTGTTTTGGTCATCTCCCATTCTAGTTTCAACTGCGACATTTTCAACATGCTATCTTCTAAAAATCCCTCTTACTCCAAGAAATGTTTTCACATTCATAGCCACTTTGCGCCTGGTTCAAGAACCAATTCGAGTAATTCCTGATGTCATTGCTGTTATCATTCAAGCGAAGGTCTCCTTGGGGCGTATCATCAACTTTCTAGAAAGCGATGAGTTGCAGGATCGGGCTATTGAGTGTGGAACTCAGCCATGGTCTGAATACTCTATCTTTGTCAAATCAGCGACATTAAGCTGGGATACCAGTTCATTGAAGCCCACTTTGAGAACTATCAATATGAAGGTTGAACATGGTAAAAAAGTGGCTGTTTGTGGGGAAGTTGGATCTGGAAAATCAACTCTTTTAGCTGCGATTCTTGGGGAGGTGCCAAAGCTGAGGGGTAGTGTGAGTATCCATTGTATTTACTATTCCCTTAAAGCAACCTACTTACTGACATACTTTTCTTTTTCTCGTTTCTCTGATCTGATCCTTCTGCAGCTGCAAGTCTGTGGCAGTCTTGCATATGTTTCTCAGAGTGTATGGATTCAAAGTGGAACAGTTCGGGACAACATATTATTTGGGAGTACCATGTACAACCAGAAATATAAATAGGTGATCCAAAAGGCATCACTAGAGAAGGACCTGGAGAATCTCCCCTATGGTGATTTAACTGAAATTGGAGAGCGAGGTGTCAATCTGAGTGGTGGTCAGAAACAACGTATACAACTTGCCCGTGCTCTATACCAGGATGCTGATATTTATCTTTTGGATGATCCTTTCAGTGCTGTTGATGCTCATACTGCCACTAGCCTGTTTAAGGTTCATAAATGATGCCACTTTTCTCTATTCTGTTGGTTTTCTTTTGGTGTACATCTCCTGAAATATTATCTAGTTGGGAACAATTTTATCTCTAGCAAATTTCCAGGTTCTAATTTTTTTGTTTCCTTTGGGTTCATAACAATTGTAGATTCTGATGTGTAGGACTACATAATGGAAGCACTTTTAAAAAAGACAGTGATCCTTGTAACACATCAAGTTGATTTCCTACCAGCATTTGATACCATACTGGTTAGTGTGAGCTTGTCTGGCCATGCAAGAGCTGCCTGACCACACATATACTGCTTAAGGGAGTTACAGCAAGATGCTTTCTAGTTACTGACACAAAATGTTATTCCTAGATTAGGGAGTTTAATGGTAGAAATTTCTGCAACTTCACTTTCAGTTATAACAATAAGACCACACTTTATTGCAGTTAATGTTGGATGGAGAGATTCGACAAAGTGGGAGTTATCAAGAGCTATTAGCCTCAAGTGAGGCATTCCAAGAGCTTCTGAATGCACATAAAGACACAATGGGTTCTAACAAATCGGCGGTTACAATTCCACCCTCAAAAGACAAACCTGTGAGTCAAGAAAGAGAAATTCAAAAGGTGAAGTCCCAAAAAGGACAAGAGAAATCAGGTAGAACACCTAAACTGGATCAGCTAGTTAAAAAGGAAGAAAAGGAAATTGGAGACACTGGACTGAAACCATATGTTCACTATTTGAAGCAGAACAAAGGTTTCTTGTATTGTTCCATCGCTGGTATTTCTCATCTTGTATTTTTGACCGGGCAGATTTTGGGCAATACTTGGATGGCTGCTAAGGTGCAGAGTCCCCAAGTCAGCACATTGATGCTAATCATAGTTTACTCGAGTATTTCATTCGCTTCTACACTTCTTTTTTTGTCTTCGATCAATCTTTATTGTCGTTTTGGGGCTTGAAGCATCAAAGTCTTTCTTTTCCGAGCTCATGACTTCCTTATTCCAAGCACCAATGGCATTTTTTGATGCCACACCATTAGGAAGAATTCTGAGCAGGGTACATCTTGAGCCCTATCACTATAAAATCGTTATTTTTCTTGATGTTGCTTTATCAAAAGATGCATGTTGAGATACTAATTTTTTTTTTTTCATCATCAAATTTCTCAGGTTTCTTCAGATTTGAGCATTCTTGATGTCGATCTTCCCTTCAGCTTTATCTTCACTATGTGTTCCACTATGAATGCTTACAGTAATCTTGGTGTCGTAGCTGTTGTGACGTGGCAAGTTTTGTTCGCTGCCCTGCCAATGATTTATTTGACATTTAAACTTCAGGTGAAACCTATTTTTTATGTATTTAGCTGCTTTAAAAGAACAACACCTTTTTGTGTGTAAGTATATCAATTATTGGCTGTAAGATAAATACTTTTTTCTGTGACAATATTTGCTAGAGAACTAACTTCTGTTTTCGTCAATTGGAACAGAAATACTACTTTGCTTCTGCTAAAGAATTGATGAGACTCAATGGTACAACAAAATCGCCCGTTGCAAATCTTTTTGGTGAGTCCATATCAGGAGCAGTGACAATCAGGGCTTTCAAGGTGCAGGATCAGTTTAAGAAGAAGAACTTGGATCTGCTTGACAAAAATTCAAGTCCATTTTTCCACAGTTTTGCAACAAATGAATGGTTGATTCAACGTTTAGAGGTATTAAGTTCTATAGTTCTTTGCTCATCTGCTCTTGCTATGGTCTTACTTCCAGCAGGCACCTTCAGTCCTGGTATGGTATCTGGAACTAAAGATTATTTGTTTGCTTGATTGTTTTAGATTCTCTGTTGTTAATGTACACTATTGCATAAAAAGGATCTTAACTAGTGATTTAAACTGGTACAGGTTTTGTTGGCATGGCCCTGTCTTATGGCTTCTCTTTGAACATATCATTGGTTTTCAGTATCCAAAACCAATGCACACTGGCAAACTATATTGTATCTGTAGAACGCATCAAGCAGTACATGTGCATTCCCAGTGAAGCACCAGCAATAATAGAATCTAGTAAACCACCAGAGGATTGGCCCTCCCATGGTAAAGTGGAATTACAAGACTTGAAGGTACCTTTAGCTGGGCTTTCTAACCAGATGACTAAAATCCACACCTTCCAAACTATATTTTTTGTTGGACAGAGGATAATTTGAGCTTGTAGTGATGTCTTTTATAAACTTTATTCCGTGTCAATGCAGATTCGGTATAGATCAAACAGTCCTCTTGTTCTTCGCGGAATTACTTGTACTTTTGAAGGAGGGCACAAAATTGGGATTGTTGGTCGAACGGGAAGTGGAAAGGAAAGACCACTCTCATCAGTTCTATTTTTCGCTTGGTTGAACCTGCAGGGGGTAGAATCCTCATTGATGGTTTGGATACTACCTCCATTGGACTTCATGATTTGCGGTCACACCTTGGAATTATTCCTCAGGAACCAACTCTTTTTCGTGGAACTGTTCGTTTCAACCTTGATCCATTATCTGAGCACTCAGATTCGGCAATTTGGGAGGTTTCTGAATATTGCTATACATAATTTCTGCTTTCATTTTATCATACAATGCAGAAAATGGGAAATTTCAAATAATTTAATGTTTGTTCTCTTTGATGAAGGTCTTGGATAAGTGTCAGCTTGGAGATGTTATAAGAGATAAGGAAAGTTGCCTCGATGCACCTGGTAAATTTTATACTGAACTCACCTTTCCAATATACCATTGAATTATCTAATAGGAAACTGATGCAGAGCACACACCATGCTTTTTTCTACTACAAATCTGTCAAAAATACTCTAATCTGCATATATAACACCATTTTCTGTTTAAAAAATATAATCTCTAATCCATGCATTATGAGACATAAGATAGTACGAATTTCAGACTTTCACTTTTAATCGTCTATTTCACACAACTCAAAATAGGGTCTTGTATTCATTCTCAGTTAATGTTGCCAAATAGTAATACAGAATATTCATTTAATGCTGCTAAGGTATACAAGTAGTCTGTTTTGAAATTTCCTGTCATCCATAAAATGCAGTGGAGGATGATGGAGGAAATTGGAGTGTTGGACAGAGGCAATTGTTTCGCTTGGGTCGTGCATTGCTGAGACAGAATCGAATCCTGGTGTTGGATGAAGCAACAGCTTCAATTGACAATGCCACAGATTCGATACTACAGACAACAATTAGGGAAGAATTCGCAGAGTGCACTGTAATTACCGTTGCACACAGAATACCTACTGTGATGGACAGTGACATGGTGGTTGTGATCAGTGATGGTAAACCCTAACATTTTACATTCATGTCTCTATTGCATGCATGGATTGCCTTGAATTGTACTTTGTATACTTAAGGAGACTGATGAAAGTAGGCATGTTACCCACAATTTAATTTGAATGATATAATTTCTTCTCATACAGGTGAGATGGTGGAGTGTGATAAGCCATTGAAGCTGATGGAGAGGGAAGGGTCGTTATTTGGAAAGCTTGTAACAGAGTATTGGGCGCACACATCAGAAGCTTTTCATCACGCAGCAGCTGGTCAATGACCTCTCTTTGAATGCAATCTTACCTTGGTACACTAGTTATACATCGAAGATTAATTTTATCATTATTTACCATTTGTTGATGGTTGGATAATTGGTCAATTTGTTTGGCACATTCCATCTGTCTAAGAACAACCAAAAATATATGTTCTCCCAAATCCAGGAAGACTACCGTTTACGATTAGCTCGTTTCTGCAGCGAAGCAGCTTTCCATTGATTCTAGAACATAATGGACAATGCTTTGAACTTGGGACAAAATATGGCACCTAATTTTTATGAATTCGAATATTTTGATGAAGTACTTTTTTTTGGAATTCGAGCAAGAGGTACAATGATATTTGGACTGAAGAGCTGCTAAATCCGAGTCTCCCTTCAGCTTTTTATTTTGCATAGAATGAATTAAAGGTTCATTTTTTCAAATGGAGTTGTGTTCTATAAAAAATTCTTAATATAATATGTCAAGAGATATTCTTTTTGAGGCGTCTATTATGTTTTTATGTGAAAAATTGAATTAAAAAAAATCTCGAGAAGGATATCTTGTGACATATTTTATATATATATATTATTATTAAATATATATCCTTGTAGCATTCATGGCACATGTAAAACATTAAATGAATTAGGGTTAAGGTTAGGATTAGGTTTAAGGTTAGTGTTTCAGTTAAGGTCAAGGTTAAGGTTAGAGATAGAATTAGGGTTAGGGGTAGGGTTAAGGTTAGGTTTAGGATTATAATTAATTCAAAGTTATGGTTAGGTATACAGTTAGAGTTAGGGTTGGAGTTAGAGTTAGGTCAAAATTAGGATTAGAGTTATGGTTAGATAAGAATTAGAGTTAAGGTTGGGGTTAGGGTTGGGAATAGAATTAGGGTTAGGGTTATGATCAAAGATAGAATTAGGATTAGGGTTAAGATTAGGGCTAAAATTAGAGTTAGTGTTGGGGATATGGTTAAGGTTTAGGGTTAAGAATAAACTTAACCCTAATCTCAACCCTAACCCTAACTCTATTTCTAATTCTAATTGTAACCTTAAACCTAATCCTAATCCTAATCATAACCCTACATCTAACCCTAATTCTATCACTAACCCTAAATCTTAACCTATTTCCAACCCTAACTATAAACCTAACCTTACCCCTTAACCTAATTTTATCACTAACCATAAATTAACTTTAATTTAACCCTCACCCTAACACTAACCCTAGCTTAACTTTAATCCTAACCCTATCCAAGCTTTATTTTAGAACCATAACCTTAATTGAATCATAACCCTAACCCTAACTCGAATCCCAACCCTAATCCCAACCCTAACCTTAACCCTAAACCCAACCCTAACCTTAATCTTGACTCCAAGCTTTATCTTAGAACCAGAACCCTAACCCTAACCCTAATTGAATAGTAATCCTGATCCTAACTTTTATTGAACTCTAACCCTAACCTAACCTTAATCCTAACCCTAACCCTAAACATACTTGAACCCTAATCATAACTCTAAGATGAATTATAGCCCTAACCCTAATTAAACACTAACCCTAATTGAACCCTAATCATAACCATCCAAGCTTTATCTTAGAACCATAATCTTAACCATAACCATAACCCCAAGCTTTATCTTAAAACTATAATCTTAACCCTAACCCTAATTGAATCCTAATTGAACATGTCACATGAAATTGCACCCTACTGAACATAGGCTCAACATTCCAATGACACAATGAAATTAACCTCAAAGTGTGGGACCATGTTGTTGAGGTTAGATCTTTGAAGATAGCAAGCTTCTTTTTCTAAACTAGGTGCAAATATGTTGGTCCAACCCAACATAAGAAATCTTATCACTAGTCTTATTCTACCAACTCACAGAGGAAAAATGAGAGAAACAATTAAATAAAAAGGGGAAGGGGAGGTGATACACCTAAAATAGAGAACTTTGTTTCTTCTTGCTTAGAACAACACACTGCATCAATGAAAATACTTAGAAAGACTTACATCGTTCTCTAATCTAGAACCAATTTCCAAGGGTACATATGGAGGTTAGGGTTTGACAAGATACTAGAAGGAAATAAATATTTACAACCAACACTTGCAAATGTGGTTAACATAACATATAGGCCTAGAAAATAGGAAAAAATGCATTCAAACATGAAGGTGAGAGATATATATGCAACATATACAAAGGGGAGAAGAGGGAAAATGACAATCCTCATTAATACAAAGCCATAAGATTGTTTATAGTTGAAAAATATATAAAACTACAATGTCTGCCAGAGAAACTAGGGAAGAACCCTTACAATGAGCACAATATTGCCTTATATCCATCTATAGGTCATAGGAGAGAAAAGGGCATGTGTCTAGGCAAGAACCCAAGCCAAAACCCATACAAATTAGGTGTAGATATGTGTCCATCCAAATTTTGAGCATAAAGTCCCCCATAAAGGCCCTAACTTCATAGCCATGCTTCCATAACGATGAATCCATGAATGAAGGACAAACACCCTCTTTTAATTAAATAATTCATTTTATTTAATTAATCTCTAAAGTCATCTCATTTGAATTAAATAAATTTATCTTTATTTGATTTAAAACTAACACCATTCTCTTTAATTAAATAAATTAAACTTTATTTAATTAAGTCTAAATTCATATTCATCTCAACTTTGATTTAAATTAATCCAAAAACCTAAATCAATTGTCACATAAGCTAATCTCCTTTTAAATTAATCAAATCCTAGTTAAATTTTAATCCTAATCCATCAAATCCTCTAGATTTTACAACTTGAACAAATAAATCATTTTACTAATTTATTAAATCCCCTATTTTCATTCAAAAAGGCATCAAAGAGGGAATATTTTTCAAATTCGAAAATCCCTCCAAAAGGGATGAGTACATCCAACAAGGCATTAAAGGCCTCTTACATTTCCTTTGTCTTCATCCAAGTGGCATTACCTCCATTTCTTTCTCCCTCCAACTTGTCATTTCACCAATTTCAAATTCCACCCAACCACATTTATTTGCACATTCATCAAAATGTGTCCATTCCTCATCGACTCACATGTTGACAAGTGGCCTCTTCCTATTGGTTGGTCTTTTGTCCCACACTCATCCCTTTTGCCTCTTTCTCCATCATTCTCTTCTATAAATAGAAGGATTTTATTTGAATTTTGGATCCACAACTTCATGCAACATTATTATCTTCAAGTTTTTGAGCAATTTCCATTCATCTTTGTCCATTTTCATATTTTCATAGCTAGGTTATGGAGAAATTTCACCAAGGAACATCAAATCTTCATCATTGATCATCAAGATTACAAAGAATTGGGAAAGGGCCATTTTCCACATCAAAATGACACCAATTCCCCCATGGGATTGAGATTTTGTTCATTTGAATAGGATTTAGTAGTTTTTTTCATTGTGTTCTTCATATTGTTTTCTTCTTTTAATGTTTCAAATGAATTTCATGGGGAATGATGTTTCTAACTTTCATATTGAGCTAATTGTGTGTTTTTTCTTTGTGTTTGTGTAGGTCTAGGATTACCATTCATATTTTGGTGCTAGAAGGAGAGCGGATTTGAAGAATCTAACATAATTTTTTGAGAAATTTTGTGGTTTTCTGTTGAGTTTTTTTGTCTACAGGAAAACTGCATCGCTAGCCATCAAACTTCATCGCTATCAATCAAACAATGCCATATAGAAATGCTTCAAAACTCCAAACTACACTGATTCCAAACTCCAAACTTCGTTGATGTCAAAATAGCGTTGCATTTGCGCTCATTGGTTTTGCACAGTCTGCCGCTAGCAGTCCTCAGCGATGCTATATAGCGACACTAACCTCTTCAAACAACATTGCCATCACAGACTGTGCTGCTAGAGTTGGGTAAAAGTTAGTTTTCAAATTAATTTCAACATGTGCTTTTTCATTTTGATTGTTTTTGACTCCTAATTGGTTTTTGGCCTCTATGCAGTATTAACCAGTTTTTGTAGGTGGGCTTGATCAAAGGTAAAGGGATTAAACAAAGACAAGGACTCCTTTATGACATCATCATCTTATTGTATAAAGTGTTTTTAAACACTTTGGGGAAAAATTATAATCCCTTTTCTAAGGACTTTGTCATCTTCATGCTTTTTAGGACACTAATTTTCGTTTGGGCTTAAAAAGAACAAAACAAAGGGGTTAAAAAGAACCATAGGAAACTTACTAGATTTTGTTTTGGACTTAACAATTGAAAAAACAAATCTCACACTTTAAAGTTGGTGCTTAAAAATAATTCATATTCTTTCTTTTGAAGGATTAAAATGAAGATGTGTCTTTCATGTTTTGTAATTTTTTGTCCAAAGTAATATCATTTAAAAATACGTATGCGCTTCTCTCACACTTCACGGTGATCTTGAGAATCAAAAGGCTCTTTTTTGATATTAAGTTGTGTAAGTGACTATCTCCACACTTCAATTTGGGTTCTTAAAATTGAACAAAATCTTGGTAGTGTGAGTGGAGTGTATCGCGAGTGTTCTCTCTTTGTTTCTCAACAAAGATTGATCAAACTTCATTTGTACTTACTTTTATTTATCCTTAGAGGGTCTGTCTGGTCGTAAAAATTAATCACCCTAGGGAATGACCCAACTGGGAACACGCTAAATCCAAGCGACTTCCACTTGATATATAAGTGTGGGTACTTGAGAAAAGTTCAAGTATCACGAGGATTGTTCCGACAAGAAGGGAAACAATGGCCTCTTGTCGTATGGATGAACCCTCATGAACGAAATGCCTATATTTAAACCTTTTGTTTAGAAGACCCAAATCCTTAAATCTATTTGTTGGTGCAAGAACATTCATTTTGAAGCCATGCCACATTTTTATGACTCTTGGTAGAGATGAGAAGTATTTCATGGGAGTTTCATGGGCACTGATGCTTGGATGATCCGAGAAGTGTGTGTTGTGGAGGGGAGCCAGTGTGGCCAAGCATCTAATCATACGCTAATATTAGGCTTAGCTAGATTTATCCAAGTGGAAACTCAACAAATATTGTTTCATTTTATCCTAGCATTGTGTATCACTTTGGAATCAAAACACCTTGCTTGGATCTAAAACACTTGAAAACAAGCATTCACCAAATCCTCAAAATTTCAAACCCTTTAGGAGGAACAAATACCTTTGAAAAATCCAAGTGCTCTTGCTTGCCCTAGGGATTTCATCCTTAGAGGCTTCTAAGTATTTGGGTTTATATCACAATTTGATCTTACTAAAGTCAACATTAGGAAACTTTTGCCTTGATTTCCTTGATTTCCACATAATGGACCTTGTGGGATGAAAATAAATTAGGACATTAGACATTTAGTTTGAAGTATAATCAAGAAAGTGTTTGTGGTAAAAAAAAATCAATCTAAGCAAGATAACAGACAATTGAACCTCACATGTGTTTGATCACGTGATTTCTGAAAATTCAAAGTTCCTAAACCAAATCGTCACAAGTTCCTTAGTCCCAAAGCTCATGAAGAACGTCTTGCAAGACTTCACAAAGTTAGAGAAAGGTTGGTCTATAATTTTTACAAGAAAGCTTGAAAGAACAACCCTAATTTGTATGAATTTTATTACCAACAAAATCCAAGACTCTTTCAAAGGTTTGAATTTCTCACATAGGAAGTACAAGCATGTTCTTCAATACTAAGGTCTTGTAGAAATGAGTTCTATCTAGGTCTAATCTAGGATCAAAGTAATCATTTTTCACCCATCCTTCAAACATCAATCAAATCTCATCCCACCGAACAACTCTTCGAATCTTGAAAAAATCAAATCATGTTAGACTTTTGGTAAATTATTTAAATCAAATCAAAATCATCTTGTTTGACTAAGTATTTGTAGATGAGTCCTTCATGTGCTTAGTTAAATTATCAATCCTTGTGAACAAATTTATTCCAAGATAAGCATCCAACCTCTTGGGATTTATGAGTTCATTATCCAAATCCAAATCCAAAACAAATCAAATCAAGAATCAAAAAATCCAAAAAGTCCTAAAGTCTAGTGTTCCTTCAAGATTCTAAAGAGTTTAATCATTCACACAATTCATCCTTCATCTATCTTGCCACCATCCTTAATCCTCGAGCAAACTTGGTTTTTCTTCTTTGTACCTAAAATTTGATCCTTCTTTTATGGTGCAAACTCGATCTCAATACAAGAAGAACATGGAAGCCAACAAGGAAACATCTACTTCAAGTGATGTAAGTTTAACTACACCCGAAATCAATCCTATGGGATCTAGCAATTCCCCACCCAATCTTCCTCTATTACCACAAGATCCTCAAGAGGAAGGTCAAGTGGAAGACATCACCAACAATGTCTTGGGGATGACTCAAGAAGAGATCATAGAAATGGTCCAAAATATCGAGAATCACAAAATTGTCAATGCCATGATGAGACTAAATCGTTTGCAATCCATGCTAGAATTGGAAAAAGAAGGGGCTAAACTCCCTTCGGATTTTGATGTAAACACTATTGATGAACAACGTTTTGGGATTATGCCACCATACTAATCCACACCTCCATTTCAAAGCATCACTCAAAGCATCCCACAAATCACATCATCCATTGCTCCAACTCAACCAATTATCAATAAGGGAAGCTCATTGCTTCATGCACTTCAAACACATCCCCTTGTGAAAAACCAAGACTTAGATGCAAATACCATACTAGGTCAATCTATTCCATTGAATCCATTACACCCATACGTTCCACTCACATTTCACGAGCCCATCAATCTATCCTTTTTTCACACAACATCGACATATCCACTCAACACACAAACCTCTCTCCCCATGACCTCACAAGGAGAAGGTGGATTGTTTGGACCAGGGGGAATCTTCAATCCCTCATCATCATCATCATTTTCCTAGAAGAATACACCACCCATTTTTCCACCGCTTCCTCCACTCACATCAGTGTCCACACCAATCCTTGGTTTAGGGAAACCCCCTTTACTTATCCAAAATCAGCCAAATCAAATCAGTTTATCAAATCAAATCAACACATCGAGTGCATCAAATCATCGATGCTTGCCACTGATATCTCAACAACAGGTGGTAACAATCCAAATTCCTCAATCAACCATTACACCATCCACAACATCCAAAATATCTCAAAACACGGTCTCTCGAGGACCTAGCATCTCAATCATACCCACCACCTCACAACCCATCGTCATCACTCCAACACCCCAACAACCACCCCAACAAATTATCATCACAAAATCACACACCATTTTGAATCCTCCACCTTTTCCACCAAATCCAAATGTGGTCAATCAATATAGCATCACTCTGCAAGCAACTCGACAAACCTACCAAAAGGCACTATAACAATTCCAAATCCAGGAAGTTTTGCAAGCTGCACAACAAGCACGAACACAACAAGCTGCACAAAAAGCACACACACAACAAGTTGCACAACAAGGTCAACAAGCAACCCAAGCGCAAGAACAAATGTTGCTACAACAACAAGAAGCCCAAGCCCAAGCTTTATTGCAACAACAACAAGTCACACAAGCTGCATAAGCCACTCAAGCCACGCAAGCTGCTCAAGCCACACAAGCCACTCAAGCTGCTAAAGCTATCCAAGAACAAGCATAGGCCCAACACCAATCACACCAAGCTATGTTACAAAACTAGGCTTACCAACAAGCCTTACAACAATACCAGGCACAACAACAAGTAGCACAACAACAAGTGGCTCAACAACAAGCTCGACAACAAGTGTTGTTGGCACAACAAAAACAACAAGACCAACAACAAGCATTGTTGGAACAACAACAAGCGTTTTTGGAACAACAACAAAAATTGTTGGAACAAAAACAACAAGACCAACAACAAGCTTTGTTGGTATAGAAATAGTTGCAAGCATACCAACAAGTATTGGTTGCACAACAAAATTTCACCAATGCACCACCTAGTCTGCATGTCACCACACCCACCATCCAAATCACTACACCCACCCAAAATACATTCATTCCACCACCAAACCCTCAAGGTGATTTATTTGCTTAAATCAAGAAGCTATCACAATAGGTGCTGGATATCTAATTGGGGAAGACACCTAAATCACAAGGGAATCTATGCCCTTATCTATTCGACATGAGCATTGTAATGAAACCATTTCCATAAGGCTTCAAGATCCAAAAATTTGACAAGTACCATAGACTCGAAAACCCTAAAGATCACATCAAGGAATTCCATGTGCATTATAGGGAAGTAGCTTATGATGACTCCTATCTAATGAGGCTCTTCCCACAGAGTCTATCTTGGCCAACCATGGAATGGTTCTCCCGACTTCCTCTGGGGATCAAGAAATTCTATGAAATTGTAGACACATTCATGCAAAATTATGCATTCAACATGGGCATGGATGTAAGCTTGGAGAAACTATCCAACCTTAAGAAAAATAAGGGAGAATAATTTGCATATTTCTTACAATGATGGCAATCCAAATCCAATAGAAGTAAGTGGGCCATACCAGAGGAGCAACAATTCAAAACTATCATTGAAAATCTTGAAGGAACTCTAGCCTTCCATCTCAAAGTCCATTGCATCACCTCATATGACCAACTCATCCCTAAAGCTCTTAGCATCGAAAGAGCTCTCATCGCACAAGGGGGAATGTCTGCTTATCAAGATAATCACCCATCGACCAGCTATAATGATAAACAACAAACATGGGTGAAAAACAAGAATGTCACCAACGATGGTGTTGTTGACGCTAAGGTTGTGATCAATTCTCTGAAGCCAAACACACAACAAAAAACATATCAACAACCTCAAAATACCCAAAACACTCCCCAGACCAACACATCTCATCAAAAAAACAACACCCAGACAATCAATAATGTCAATGACTAAAGTGGACCATCTACAAGAAATCGGTATCCCCCAAAGCGCAAGTACACATAGCTTGGAGAATCGGTTGAATTTGTCATGAAGTGGCTCATTGATGCTAAAATCAGCATGCTCCATGTCATTGAAAATTATGAGGAGCCTCAAATTAAGCCACCATGGTATAATGAGAAGCACTTGTGTGATTTTCATAAAATCAAGGGACATACAATAGCCAGTTGCATGAGGCTCAAAAATCTAATCCAAGATCTCATTGAAAACAAGACCATCAAAGTTGAACAATCGACTGGAAATCAAGACCTTAAGATATGCACAAATCCAATGTCAAATCATGACAAATCTAACAACAACAACAAAGGCAACAAGTATGGCAACGTCAACCACATTTATGACCATGTTGTCGGATCCTTAGATGAATGGGTAGGTTTCTTCCATATCCCACACAAAGTAGAAAAATCACCATCCCTAAACCATCCACACAGTCCAAAGCACCCCTCACAAATTCAAAAAATTTCACTAGTTGCTATAATATTTTTGAACATCTAAAGAAGACCCCCACTGAGATCTTCATCATGGATTTACTAAATTGTTTTCTTGTGCATAGGAAGATTTTAGAAAGGGCCCTTGTTGAGTCTTTTGTACCCAAAAACCTTGATACAAATCAATTTCAAGCTATGGTCAGAAACATCACCACCCCAAATATCCTCTCATTCTTTGAGCAAGATCTCCCCACCCAGACATCTCACAATCATGTACTTCATTTGGAAGTCTTCGTCCATAAAAATAAGGTCAAATGGGTCTTGGTGGATGGAGGTGTAGGGTTGAACATTTCTTCCCTCAAGCTAATAAAAAATTTAGGATTTTCTGAGGACATGATTGAAAAAAGAAAAGGTATCACCATTTGGGCTTATGATGATCAGGAAAGGGTGTCTTAAGGAACTATTCATCTTCTCATTCAAGTGGGACCAACCATTATGGAAACCACTTGCCAGGTTCTTGATCTTGACCTCCCATATAACATTCTTCTGGGGCACCCGTGGATATATGGGATGAAAGCGGTTGCATCCACATTTCATCAATGTGTTAAATTCCCCTATGAGAACCAAGAGGTCACAATTCATGGTTGTCCCAAACCCTTTGCCTATTGTAAAAATATAGAAGCCAAGTTCTACAAAATCCCTCAAGTGCCGAAAAATGATGAAGGCCCTTCAACTCTGTATATAGATCCATCCAACATAGCCTCCACTTCTGGGACAAAGACACTCGCCATTCCTGACATATCTAATATCAAATTCATTATCTAAGATAATCGTTGTGGGGATTAAAAAGTGAATAAGGGAACCTTTGTGGTAGGGGAGTTACCTCAACCCCCTAGATCCCATGGACAACTGTAACCAGCCAAGACAACATCTCAAACCTTTAGAGAAGATCCCTCCTAGTTCAAAATTTCGGGGGATATGGGTTGAGAAGTGGTGGACAAAAAATATATATCTAGTCTCCTCTATCAACACAAACGACCCGCACCAACCCTTCCTATGGATGATGATAACAAAGGACTTCAATTAATGTTGGGCATGGATATAATAAGAATGAAAGCCTTGGAAAAAATAACAATGTTTGATTAGAACCTGTCATTAATGAGAATTGTACAAAGAATCTTGGCATTGGATCTACCCCTCCAAGTATAACCGTAGGTGGCAGGAGTCACCCTGTTAAAGCAGTTTAAACTCCCCTTCATTTACTAGTACAAGTCTACCCTTAGATAATTTTACTTTTGACATAATTGAGGTATGTGGGAGTAACAGTGATGAGGATACCATTGCTAGCCTACCTATGCTATTTGAAGACTCTTGCTTATTCATTATTTCCACTATATCCTTCGAGTCGAACAACCAGGCCCATGAGCTAAAACTAGTGTACCTCTAGTTAATAGATTACGACCAACGAGGACCGTTGATTCTAGACACATTCAAAAACAATGAGGCACTCTTGAAATTCATGGGACTACGAGATAATATACCTTGTGGGGATCACAAAGATGGATTCAAAATTGAACTAGACACACATTCCTATTATGGGGAGAGGATTGAATCCCTCAATCACAAAAATGAAAATTTGAGAATAATCTTTAGGTCTTTAAGTGAAAACCACACTGTGGCACTTTCATACTTGAAAATAGTAAAAAAAAGATGCATCCAATCATGAAAACCTCTCTGAGGCACCAGAGGATGGGGTGTTCAACCTTCCTCTCAGTGCTATTCATTAAGAGAAGTCAATAGTCTTAGCAAAGAAGTGCAATCCAGTCAGCTTGGGGATAGAGGAAACATCACATATAATATTCTATGCAGAGTCACTTCTGACCAAAGAACAATAGCTCCTAGCTACCTTTCTAAGGGAAAGAAATGTGAACTTTGTGTGGACCTATGCCAACATGCCTTGTCTTGATCCAAAATTTGTGGTGCATCATATAGCTATGTATCAAGAGGCAAAATGAGTAAAATAAAAGTTGAGAAAAATGCACCCACATATCGCACTGTTGGTCAAAATGGAATTGCAAAAACTCCTAGATGTTGGTTTCATACGACCAATTGAATATCCAGAGTGGGTTTCAAATCTTGTACCTATGTCAAATCCCACTGGGGGCATCCGCATTTGCACTGACTTCAGAGATCTAAATAAAGTGTGCCCAAAGGATGACTTCCCTCTCCCAAACATAGATATGATTGTGAATATGACGACAAGACATGAAACATTATCCCTAATGGACAAATTCTAAGGATACAATCAAATCATGATAGCCAAGGATGACCAACACAAAATGGCTTTCACATGTCCATGGGGGACATATTGCTAGAATATGATGTCGTTTGGGCTAAAGAACACAGGAGCTACTTATGAAAGGGCCATGACACTGATCTTCCATGATATGATTCACAAAACTATGGAAGACTATATAGATGACATACAAGCCAAGTCAAGAAAGCGTTGAGATCACATATGAGCACTGAGCTCCATCTTTGATAGGCTGGAAGAATACAAGGTTAGACTAAATCCAAAGAAGTGTTTCTTCGAGGTGCAATTGGGTAAGATCCAAGGGCACATTGTGTCAATAAGAGGGATCAAGATAGATCTTTCCAAGGTTAAAGAAATCCTTGAAATGGAGGCACCAAGGATATTAAATCAGCTATGGGGCTTACAAGGAAGACTCTAGTCCATCCATCGATTTATAGCACAATTAGCAGATAAGGAAATTCCATATTCTCATATAATCTACAAGGTGGTAGCATAAAATGGGATGAGAAATGTGACCAATAATTTAACAAGATCAAGGAGTACTTACTCACACCACTAGTCCTTATGCCAGTGATTCCTAGAAAACCCTTGATCCTTTATATATCAGACAATAGCTTCCCTTGGCGCTCTCTTAGCGCAACATGATGAAAACAGGAAGGAGAGAGCAATTTATTACATCAGTAGAACCATCATAGGACATGAGCTGAATTACACATCCATTGAGAAGGATTTCTCAGCACTCGTGTTCATTGTACAAAAAATCAAAAATTATATGTTGGCACATCAGATAAAACTCATTGCCAAGATAGACCCTCTCAAGTATTTTCTTTCTAAAGCAATGCTCACATGGCGAACAACTAAATGGGTTATGATCCTAACAGAGAACAACATTGAGTATGTGGAACAAAAGGCTATTAAAGGACAAGCAATCACAGATCAAATGGCAGAGGCACCAATCTATTCAGAGAACCCACTTGCATCAGAATTCCCCGATGAATCCATCTTCAACATAAATGTAGTAGATCATTATAAAATGTACTTTGATGGATCATACACACAACATAGGTTAGGATCCGGAGTCTTCTTCATTACACCACAAGGATATTGCATACCTAAATCATACAAGCTATCCTTTGCTTGCACAAATAATATTGCAGAATATGAGGTTCTTGTCATAGGGTTGAGAATTATGGTACAATGGCAGATCATGGCACTCAAAGTCTATGGGGATTTGCCACTTATCATCAACCAGGTCAGTGACTAATATCAAACGAAGGATGATGAGTTGACTCCATATAAGAAACTAGTGGAAAGCCTCAAAGAATCCTTCATTGATATTACCTTTGAGCAGATATCGAGAGAAAATAATAGAGCAACAAATGCTATGGCGACAATCAGATCACTACTGGATGTCCCACGCAACATCCCAAAGCAAGAATTCCTTGTAGAGCAGCTTCTCATACTATCATTTGAGGTACCAGAGTCTGAATTTGTGTGTGAAATTGTTGGTCCTAGTAACACATGGTATCATGAGATATACACTTATCTTAGAATAGAATTCCTCCCTACTGATATCGCTCCCAACCTTAAGAAATTCTTTGTCAAGAAGTCGACCTATTTTGTTATCCTAGGTGACACCCTATATCATAGGAGTATTGATGGAACCTTGTTACAATGCTTAAACATTGAGAAAGACTTAATTGCTTTAACAAACATACATAATGGCATATAAGATTCATATTTGAGTGGTATGACCTTGGCTAAGAATTTGTTGAGAATGGGGTACTATTAGCTGACAATGGAGAAGGAAGCCCACAAATATGTCAAGAAGTGCCTACAATTTCAACAACATGGAGATGTCATCCATCCACCAGCTTAAGAGCTCCACCAAATTGTTACACCTTGGCCCTTCTTGCAGTGGGTGCTCGATCTCATTAGAAAAATCACCCCCACTTCATCTAATGGACACAAGTTCATTATCACCGCCACGAAGTACTTCAAAAAGTGGGTAGAGGCCATCCTAATGACCTATATTACAAGAAAGAAAATTTCCAAGTTCATCTTGAATTACCTCATTTGTCGCTACAATGTCCCACAAGTCATTATCTCAGATAATGGGACACCTTAAAAACTAGGATGTATGAGACCTATGCCATAAATTTAACATCCAACATCTCTTTTCCACACCATACTACCCCTAGGGTAACAACCAAGTTGAGGCTACAAATAAAACCATCCTCAGTATCCTCAAAAAGATAGTCATTGAAGTTGGTCGTGACTGGCACCTGTAGTTAAATCACACCTTTTGGGCCTACCAAACAAGCATCCACACACCCATAGGTGCAACCCCTTTCACCTTGGTCTATGGATCAAAAGCCATCCTCCCCATTAAGATCGAGCTCCCATCCCTAAGAATATCACTGCAAAATCTCATAACAAATGAAGAATATTGGGTGTCACGACTAAATGAGCTAGAACTACTGGATGAGCAAAATACGGATGCCTTAAACCATTTACAAGTCTACCAAAACCATCTCAAGTAGAGCTAAAACAAGAAGATCAGGAGTCGGACCTTCCAAATTGGAGAGCTGGTATTGAAGGAGAATCAAAAAAATGTGCTAAATCCAGATAGCAATGACAAGTTTGAATCCAATTGGTTGGGACCCTTCATCATCATAGCAAGCTAAAATTTAGGGGCATATCAACTATCAAAACCTGAAGGGGATCATCTGCAGGAGCCCATGAATAGCTCCCATCTCAAAAAAAATTATGCCTAAATTTCAAGGTATAAAACCAAAAAAATATAAAAATATAAAAAATCAAAAAACATCAAAAAAATCAAAAAAGGATTGAAAATAGTAGAGATAAAAAAATCATCCTCTAGTGAAAACCACTTTGGTGTCACTTTAGACAAGTACCTTGGTGAAAACCTGGAAAACACGCACCTTGTGTAAATAAAACGTGTTCCATCCACCATGATCTCTACAACTTATTCTATATCACCTACCATCACCCTTCATCATTTATCCATCGCATCCCATTGATCCTTCCATTCACCCATCCACATCCACATCATAGCTTGATCCTGTGTCCATATCATGTTCCACTCTAGTACTACTTGGCACATTCCTAAGGTCAATTTGTCCTGTCTATATTGAAGTAGTCTATTGCATCATGCTAGGGGCATGCTCTTTTGCCTAAATTTGGATAAGATATGTGTATATCCCTAAATTCTTCCTTAAAAATCCAAAAAATCTAAAAAAAATCATAAAATCCATCAAAAAACCCAAAAACATATGTCAAATCAAAAAATCCAAAAACATCCAAAACATATCAAAAATTCAAAACATGTCAAAAATACATTTTTTTTTTTAAAATAGAGTCATCCTATCGAACTACGTCATCTTTGAGCTTGAACATAGGCAAGGTTGATCTTCGATCACCCCTAAGACACCCTAGGTTAGTCCTTTAGGAGTCCATCACAATAAGTTGGCGATCCATTAATCATACCTCATCAATAATAGAGTTTGTGTCAGTCGAACTACATGGTCTCTACATGTATAACGTAGGAAAGGCTAATCTTTGATCAACCCTCGAGACCCCTAGGATAGGTCTATTGGCATATGTTTCTAGTGCTGTCATTGATGGCAACTTAATTCATTCATCTGGTCTACAATCTAGTTTTGGTTCATACTGGAAGAACAAAATGAAGAACAGGGTATCCTATTAAAGGCAAAGATGTCGATCTAAATACTTCACTGGACTATTATATTTTGAGTTGTGGATCTCAGAGAAAGGTTTTTTGATGTTTGTACTATGTTATTCAAGAATTATCTTGATGCACATTCACTGGTTTTTTGATCTAGGAGATCTGGTGCACTCATCTTTTGGTTAACTGTGCTAAGAAGGTTGACTTGTCGAATATAGTCATTGTAGATGTCTAAGGAGTAATTGATTAAATATTTTCATGTGAGAATATGTTTATTTAGGTCCCTAATATGCTATGGCCAATTATGGATGGTGCGCATAAATAATTAGTTGAGGATCTAGCCGACAGATGAAAATCACTTTATGTTTTATGGAAGCCAGCATATGAATGATCAAAACCTTGATAGCAGATATATATATGAGATCGGTTATGTTATTTTCAAGAAGCAAAATGGGATGTGAAGTATATCAATATATGGTGCAAAAATTAGAAGAGTAGTGATGTGAATTTTGGATATATGATGTGAAGAGTAGAAAAGAGTAGAGCAGAGAAAATTACAGAATTAGACAACAGGTCCAAAATCCAATCTATGAGCATAACTGAAACTGTTACTTGGCATAAGAAGATGCTATTACTTCAGTTCAAACCTTCAGATGGTTTTAATTTGAACTTTTTGTAAGGCAATGAGCCTTTTTCTTTTGAGCGGTGAGCTCTAGGAAATGAGCTTGAATGCAAGTGCATTCCCTTTTGTAAAACTTATATTTGAGTACTCAAATTGTGGATTGACCTCCATTGTGGTTTTTCCCCTAACATGGTTTCCACGTAAAAATCCTTGTGTTATGGTGTTGTGGATGATTGCTTTGAATTCTTGCATCTTTTCTTTGGTTTAATGTTGAAATGATTTAACTATCAGATTAATAAAGTTTAGATTTGCAGAACACTAATTCACCCCCCCTCTCAGTGTTTCCTTGATTCCAACAATTGGTATCGAAGCTTAGTTCCTCGGAAGAAGTTTAGCAGCTTGAGGTGGATCTTGGAATGTAATGACCCCAGAGGTCTTTAGTAGTAGCTTTTGGTGGCACTTGATGACCTTGATCGTTCTAAAGTAGAAGTTAGGGAATTCATAGTGAATCTTAAAGATGTTGAGAAATTTATTCAGACATTGAAGGATCAGATTGTTAAGTCTAGGGAGAAGAGAAAGGATCTATGTTATCAAATCCAACAAAAAGAAAGCAGAAGCATGGATGATGTTCACCTAAATCAAAACTTGAAAGAAATAATTGAAGAATGTGAAAAGCTTGCCAGAGACAATGCTACCTTGAAACATGAGATGGAATCCATGGTGATGAAGCTGACTGAAGAGATTGAAGAAAGGAAGAAGAATGAGGAGAACCTTGCTCAGTCCTTAAAAGAAATTTGATGAATGCAAAAGAGTAAATGGAGAATTCATTCAGTTGGAGAATGAACTGCAACAATCCAGAAAAAATGAAGAAGAACTTGAAAAATAGATTGTCATTATCATGAATGAACTTACTACTACAAATGAATACAAAGAAAATTTTAATATTAGCTCAATTAAACTTGATGAGTTGACTTAAGGATAAAAGAGTGGAAAAGAAAAATGAGGTCTTGGATATGAAAAAGGAGAAAGCTCCAGATCTGGACAAAAGAGTTTCAGGCAAGGTAACTAGATGAACAAAGGTGGAAGGTATCTGGTAAGACAACCTAATGCTCAAAATTTTAATGCATACTATTTTTCTTGTAAAATATTCGGTCATATGGCTGCTCACTGTAGAAGTAAAATGAAATCAAACAACTCATCATTTTTTGGTCAGTGTTTCAATTGCACAAAGTTTGGTCATAAATCAAATGAATGCAAAAGTGTGTCAAACTACTCTGTCAATAGAAGGAATGCTAAATGTTATACCTGTGGAATATTTGGACATATCGCTAATCAATGCAGATCAGGAAGAAATCAATGGAATGATTGGCCTGGACAAGGAAATAATGTGCGCTACAATTGCAACAAATATGGTCACATTGCAAGATTTTGTAGAAACAAAAAAGTGGATAGAAGAGGTCTGGTATACAAAGGGAGAAATACACATAAAATGATAAAGGAAAAGGAAAAGTGACTGCGGATGAAATAAGAGATCAGATGAAGAAGATAGGGGTAAGGAAGAATGAGTTTGATGCTGGAAATGGTTCTACACTGGAACCTGCATCCGGTAATTCCTCTAGAAATTGTTCTTAGGTCACTAGCCTAGGGGGAGTTTTTCAAGAAAATATTTTTCCCCTGTCAGTAAGCTAGTACCAGAACGTGAAGGATGGTCAAAAGGTGTATCAATGATCTACAAAGGTTTTGGAAAACATTCACAAGAAAATTCAAGAAATCATAGGTCTGTGGAAGAATTTTTCTCTCGTTGTCTGAGAAAATAGAGTATCTAGAAAACCTAGGGTAAAAGCATTTATTGCAAGTGTGCGAGCTATAAAAGACAAGTTGAAACTCTCATTTTTCACTTTGCATCAAAGAAAATAAGGAGAGCACTCAATAGAAGAATTTTGAAGCAGTGAAGTTAATTTGTCGGCAAATCTCGAAACTCATCAGGTATTTTAGTTGATTCAAAATTTCCATATAATTTGGTGTGCAATTGAAAAACCTAAGTACGGAAGATAAAATGGAACAAATCAAAGGTTCAATCATTTTAGACAAATACAATAGTGAGAATATTAGGGCCATGAGAAATTTTTAGTTACCTGATGAACTCAAGTGGTTGAGAGAAGCCAAACACAATAATTTGGACATTTGGAATGAGTTTCCCTACTTTGAGAATGTTGAAGTCATTAAATTCATCTTGATAAGATTGTATAATGAAATTTTGACTTTGGACAAACCCTACATCATTTCAAAGGAATTAATCAAAAATTTGATTGGATTATGCGAAGTTGGGGATATATAGAAAAAGAAATCCATCTGAAACAAAGAACTTGAAACCCTAACTAGAGTAATTGGAGATCAAAGACCACTGGTAATCTCGACAATCAAGAACCTTGTGACAAGGTACATTATGCATGGAGTATCCTATAACGTCTTTCAGAAATAGAGAAGGAACAACCTCGGTTGGTGTAGTTTACATCTCTCACAAGATGATAATGGAAGGTCATGAATTTGACCTGTGCAGATTGCTAAAGGATCAACTAATAGAGAATCTACAGCTAACAAAAGAGACAGGTTAACCTTCCAGGTTTGGTATTCTAGTCATATGTCTGAAAATGTACTTTCTAAATTGTTTGTTGATGAACAACAATGTGGTGTGGAAAGTAAATGAACCAATATGCAAAAAAATCTACACATACTTCAAGAATTTGGCTAATTGTGATCAAGAATTTGGAAATTTTTGTAAGGATTTGCTAGGGAAGTTTGGTTCAATTGGTATTTCTCTTCCAATAAGAGCACTTGAAGTTGGTTCCTCTTCTAGTGGAATGGAGAGAAAGTACAAAAGAGAAAAAGGAACTATAGAAGATAGCCCTCTGGAATGCAAGATTCCTAAAACTGAAGGAAAAGGAAAGGAACAGGAAATTGTTGATATACTAGATGAAGAATCTGATGAAGAAATTGAGGACCCACAAGGAAATGAACTGGAATTAGCTGAACTAGAACAAGAAAAGGAAATTTCAGAAGCAAGTGAAGAAGAAGATGACCTGACAAAGGAGAAGCTACAACAACTTATTTACAAGCAAGGTGGAATGTAGAAAATTGATAAGTTATGGTCTAGCAGACCCTCATATGATCAGGATGTGATTATAAGTGTTCTAAGTGATCATATTGTGCAAAATTAGATCAAATTGGAAAATTCATAGAATATCTTACCAAAATAAATGATTGAAAGTATAAAAGAAATAATGAACTCCGAGTTTCAAGAAAAAGAAGAAGGTGAAGTTATCTTACATTTGAAGGGGAATTTTAGGCTATCACTTACCAAATTGAAAAATAAAATGAATGAGTTGAGGTAATGCATAAGTGTAGATAATAACATCTATAACTATTGCATATGTTGGCCTCATGCAGTTGGGAAATACAAAGAGAAATTGGAGTAGATTGAAACAGAGTTGAATGGGATTGGAAAAAGTTTTGATATGTTTTAGGATCAGGATGGTATAATCAAGAAAAGTATTCATGAGCTATAGTCTAAGCACACAAAATTTCAATTCACCTAGAACACATTTGTGGACACTTTTTGGAAAGTGAAGGACCCAACTGAATGAAAATTGGAACAAATGGTTGAGATACTAAGGAAAGGTGAAAATCTAGAGGAAGCGATTACAATTCCAGAATCCCTCATCAATATTTTCAACAAGACATCCAAGAATAACATGATCATAATTATTGGGATCACAATAGATGCTTGGAAGAAATTTATTTCAGAGATGAAGGAAAATCATAACATAATTTTCTAAGTCTTTTTCAAAATTTTGAATCAGTTTTGAAGTTTTTGAGAACACATGCTTTTTCATTGGATTATTGGCATATGGTTTCTATTCTTTTTTATTGATGTCAAAGGGGGAGAGAGATCAATGAAAAATGCCTCATCAATCTTAGGCAAGCTATGTTTTGATATTTTGAAGTTTGGTAGCATACTCATATTGATTCTGACACAATATTTTTTCACTAAGTGTTGCCATCAATGCCAAAGGGGGAGATTGTTGGCATATGGCTTCTAGTGTTGTCATTGATGGAAATCTAATTCATTCATCCGGTCTACAGTCTAGTTTTGGTTCATACTAGTAGAAAAAAATGAACAAGGTATCCGATTAAAGGCAAAGATGTTGATTTGAATACCTCATCAGACTATTATTTTGAGTTGTGGATTTGAGAGAAAGGTGTGTTGATGTTTTTACTACCTTATTCGAGAAGTATCTTGATGTGCATTCACTGGTATACGATCTAGGAGATCCGATGCACTTGTCTTTTGGTTATCTATGCTAAGAAGGCTGACTTGTCGAATATAGTCATTGTGGATGTCTAAGGAGTAATTGATTAAATGTTTTCATGTTTGAATATGTTTATTTGGGTCCCTATCATGCTATGGCCGACTATGGATGGTGTGCATAAAGAATTAGTTGAGGATCTAGCTGACAGTTGAAAAGAACTTTATGTTTTATGGAAGCTGACATATGAATGATCAAAACCTTGATAGTGGATATATATATGACATCGGTTATGTAATTTTCAAGAAGAGAAATGGGATGCGAAGTATATCAGTGTATGGTGTGAAAATCAGAAGAGTAGTGATGCAAATTTTGTATTTATGATGTGAAGATCAGAACAGAGCAGAGCAGAGCAAAGCGAAGTACAAAATCAGACAACAAGTCTAGAATCTATTTTATGAGCCTAACCAGAACTATAACCTAGCATAAGAAGATACCATTACTTCAGTTCAAACCTTCAGATGGTTTTAACCTAAAAATTTTGTAAGGCAATGAGCCTTTTTATTTTGAGTAGTGAGCTCTAAGCAGTGAGCTTGAATGCAAGTGCATTCCCTTTTGTAAAACTTATATTTGAGTACTGAAATTGTGGATTGACCTCCACTATGGTTTTTCCCCTAGTAGGGTTTCCATGTAAAAATCTATGTATTATAGTGTTGTGGATAATTGCTTTGAATGCTTGCATCTTTTCTTTGGTTTAATATTGAAATGATTTAACTATCAGATTAATAAAGTTTAGATTTGCAGAAGACTGATTCACCCCACCCCCCCCCCCCTCTCAGTGTTCCCTTGAGAAAGGTTAGGTTCTTGGTTAAAATATTAGAAAATACCCAAAAAATAAAAAAAATTGAAAATAAAAACATTTGTAAAACATCTCAAAAATCCTAAAATAGCCTCGAAACATTAAAAAAGCACCAAAAACATCCAAATATTTGAAAAATTCCATCCATCTCATCTTGCTTTCACCTGAAATAAAAATTCTCTTATAATAAATCAATCATCGTCAACCTCAACCTTTGGTAAAACAATTAGAGGCAAGTCTAGTAGGCTCAAAAGTGAAAGCTCGATTGTCAAAAGTCTTAAGTCTAGGTCAGTAGGTAAATAAGTTAGTCAACTCAGAGTATCAATATCCTGGCATCTAGTCAATCCCAAAATCATCTGATAACATCATGTCCTCGGCTGCATCCTTCCTACAATGGACATTAACATCAAGCATCACTGTAGTTTAGTCTTGGCTAATGGTATGAAGAACATTAGCTTGTTTGTTTACTTCATCTTTGTCTTTTTGACTTATCTTTTTTTGCATGCATTTTCGATGACCTCTCGATGATGTCCAAACAATTTAGAGAGAAAGAAATGGGGCAGCGATCATTATCTTTTTATCTGTTGTGCTTGTTGGATATTCTGGTAATATAACCTGGTTGTGCATACTTTGTCTAGGTGTAGGGAGGATGTTTTAGATATCTTGTTGACCACACAGGAAGGCTTTCCTTTCTATATTTTGGTCTGAGATGTTTGGAATATCTTAACGACATTTTAGATAAGTTCCCATATGTCAGGTGTGAACAAAAGTAATCCTATCTAATTGTCGACTCAAAGTCCATCACACTAGGTACAACGTCATCTTGGTTCTTTATACCTTGATTCATTGTGCCTATGTGTATTATCAAACATAAGGTAAATGGCCCTTTTAAAATCCCAATTCCTGATAAGAAAATCGTCATTATCATCATTATTAATAATGTAGGATTGTTGGATCCTCTTTTCATTATCATATTCCTTCTATCTTCTTTCCACACTAACATGATACCATGACAGTTAATCAAAAACATCGCTAATGCATCTGCCCTTCATCCATAAACTGTCAACATAATGCATATCATTTCATATCATATAGGATACATTCATCATCTCGCATGCACGACAGTTCATCATTAATATAGATTGGTTATTCAAAAACATCTAATAAACCATAAATTTGCATCCATTTTATATGCATACATAGGCATTATTAAATCATATCATCCATTTCATAATCACATATATGCCATCATATCATTTTCATCATCGAATCATTCATTTGTATCATTGCATAGCACATCATAAATCATTATGTATCAATAGGCATTCATATCATAGGCATATTACTATCGTTACATATCAATTCACATTTTCATAAATCATGTCACCATATCATTTCAAATCATTACATATCATTAGTTCATAGCATAACATTGCATCCACAAATCATCGTAAAACATGAATCATCGCATATGCATATCATATCACACTCATATAATCATTTCGTATCACTATCATTTCATGACCATTTGCAAAATCACATTAAATTTCATATCATTATCTGAAGTTATGAGGACTAGTAAAGATTTATTATTCTAAGTATCTTAAGAAATAATTGCATTCATTTCATTGCATTTACACCATTACATTCACAAATCATAAATCATGATCCATCGCATGTCATCACAGGTCATCTCATAATATCATCATAATCATTTCACATCATTACATTACATTTACATATCATGATTACATTGGTATCCATCGCATAATCATATAAACAACATCATGACATTCATACATTACCATCATAAATGCATAGGAAAAAATACCAAAAAATTTCATTTACATATCATCGCATTCATATTATCATTTAGGATATCATATAGATTTTTTAAGCATATCATAACCATATATTTGCATCATCTCATATCACATATGCATCATCACATTATATGTGAAAAAGAGATAAATATATTTGCATCACATCATAGCATCATACATTGCATTACATCGCATAAAATAAATGCATGCATCACATAATATAGAATCATATCATCGTATATAGGAAAATAAATGCATCCACCCATAATGCATAAATAAAATAGGACACATCTCATGAATCGATCAATCATATATATCATCAAAAATTATAACTATCATGGTACAAAGATTAGGATCAAATGTATGTATCAATCAAATATACAATCGAGGCTATAAAATAATGGATCCCATGGATCTTAAAGAATAGTGTCAATCAAAAAAATTGTCATGGTGACTAGCCTTGTTGGCTGCTCCCCTCGCCCACTTGTCTCTTGGCTTGCCTCATGCATGTTTGTTGAGAGTACTCTGGCACTTGAGTCCCTGCTGGTATGACCTGAAGATAGTGCAACTTGTAATACTTTACCTTATGGACAACCTCGTGGTACATCTACGTCGATACTGTCCTGCCCTGAGAAGCAACAACCATGCTCTCTAGCTGTTGTCTCCTACCTATCTTCTGGTCTCACTCTAACCTAGCTTGATCCCTCTCAACAGTTAGTGTCTAAACCTACGCCTATAAACCTTGAAGTTGTTCCTATAGCTACTGTATTAAGGAATCTCTCTAGACTGGCTGCGATGGTGGTGGTGGTGGGGATGGATGTTGATGATCCCTCAGGGCATCTCTTTGTCCATCCCCATCTCTGTGCTGCCTATCCCCGTCTATCTACCCATCTCTACGCACCTAACCCCTTTGATTTGGAGGTGTTCCACCTCCTCCTCTACCCTTGTCTCCATCCCCGTCTACTCTACCTCCCTACCCCCACCCTCATCCTGATGATCTACCTCGAGGCCTCCTTCGTAGGAGTGCTGCTCCTAGAACTGTCAATCTAACAGGTGGTTTGAACCATGCAATATAGGCCTAAGTAACCCCTACATCTGCCTTCCCCTAATCATATGGCCATGGCCTAGCCACTAGTTGTCTAAATAATGTCACTGCCTCCTCGACAGGGATCGGCTTGCCCCATGTAGTCTCCCTTGTAGTATATGCAAATATGGCCACGTACTGGTCATTGAGATGGTCCTGTCTGTCCCCAAAAATTGTCATCTCATCAATAACCCTCCTTGAGTGAGGGATGTTGGCTTCCCCTGTATAAGTAAAGGTAGTCATGGCCCCTTCGTACCACAAAACTATGGGATCATCTGTCTCTAAGACTATCAGTGTAACCCATGGATGAAGCATTGTAATGTGCTCCCAAGCCCAAACGTGTAAAATTTAACCCCAGCCCCGATAGCCCTATTGTCCAAATACACAAAATCATGAAGATAGTGATAGAGTGAAGTCAACACCATTGGCCCCCATGCAAATCACTCTCTTCGATGAAGCATCTGCTCCCAGGTAAGAAACCATCCGAAACTAAAATATCGATCACACTGATCTGGCACCACAAGGCCTGAGATGATAGCACCAGCAATCAAACTAAAGGTAGGAATAGTGCCCCTATACTGCTCTAGCTCAATTTGCCCCTCAACAAAGATGATCATATCAAGCTCCATAACCTCATAACAAACATCTCTCCCAGCATCCATATCATATATAACTCGCTCTTCGTGGATGGGCAATCGAAGAATGCGTCAGACATCCTACAAGGTCACTATAGCCTCACTTGTAGGCAACTGAAATGATGATGTCTCACCATCCCATCGCTCTGCCAGGGCGGTCATCATGCCCAGGTGTGTCCAGACAGGAGTTGCATAGGTGATGTGCCACAACCTATCGCCCCAAGGTGCTCCTTGAGTAGCTCGTGCATATCAAACAATATTCTAAGAACTGGGGACTTGTGCTCTCAGGAATGAAGAATCTTTGTGTCCTCCTGCACCAGTAAAGCCACAAAGTCAAGTTTCATAAAAAAATAGGATCTTGTTTTGAGTTTTCACAACTAAAACAACAAATGTGTCATTTTTTGCAATTGTTTCATTGTTTGGGAGTTAAAAACTATGTCACTAGAACCCTCTAAAGTGAAAATTACATTGCCGCATCATAGTTTAATCACAGAGTAGTTTGACCCCTAAACCTAAATTCCAAATTGCATCGCAGCGATGCAATTCGCAAATGTGGCAGGCTTTTCCACCTAAACCCTAATTCCTTAACTGGAGTGCAATGACACATTTTGTAAATGTGACACGCTTTAAGGCTGCACGGTGCCAATTGAGAACTTTCAGCGATGCCAAACAGTGTCGCTTGATTGAGTTTGACTTTTGACACTAATAAATGCGAAAAAAATGGAAGGAAAAAGAAGGTAAGGGTCAAATACTGGTGGTCCTACGCCTGCTGGCCACTGATACACTTGTACTCAATCTGAAACATGATGTGAAAGCACTCGTTGTGCCATCTCAAACAATGGTTAGAGCTCAAAAGTGTGAAATCTCTATGGGTTGAATGTGCAAAATAATTGAAAGTGACCCCTTGAGGGCTATTTAAGCTTGAAATTTAGGGTTTTTTAACCCTGTTTAGTAATCCAACTAGGTTTTTGGACCCCCGATCCCGTTTTCACCCAGCTGAGGGTCATCTTGCATCATTTTTTGCATTTTGGCATGTTTTTGGCATCCTGGACCCATAGGCAGCTTGTCCTCTTTTTTTTTGCAAGATCACCCAAAAAACTAATTTTTTGTCCTATCTCTCAAGGGGGCAGTATACTAGAGTAATCCTTCTCATTTGGGCAACAGTGAGGCATTTGAAAAAATAAAAAAATTGAATCTTGATCTTTTCAATTTGTTCTTTGAACCAATGCAACAGGTGCATTGCTTCAAAGAGGGGAAAAATGTAGACATGAAAAATATCCCGATTGATCCTATACACTTGATCCTAATTTTACTAACACCAACTCATCATGAATCATCTCCTTTGGTAGTCATTTAATTAAATAATATTTATTTAATTAAATTCACCATGTTTCATCTCTTAATTAAATAAATCAAATTTATCTAATTAAGTCATCATCTTCTATTAATTAAATAAATCATTTTGTTTAGTTAATTCTATAGTCTCTCTTTTAATTAAATAATTCATTTTATTTAATTAATCTCTAAATTCATCTCATTTGAATTACATAAATTTATCTTTATTTGATTTAAAACTAACACCATTCTCTTTAATCAAATAAATTAAACTTCATTTAATTAAGTCTAAATTCATATTCCTCTCAATTTTGATTTAAATTAATCCAAAAATCTAAATCAAATTGTCACATCAACTAATCTACTTTTAAATTAATCAAATCCTAATTAATCTTAATCCTAATCCATAAAATCCTCTAGATTTTGTAACTTGCACAAATAAATCATTTTATAGATTTATTAAATCCCCTATTTTCATTCAAAAAGGCATCAAAGAGGGAATATTCTTCAAATTCAAAAATCCCTCCAAAAGAGATGAGTACATCCAACAAGGCATTAAAGGCCTCTTACATGTCCTTTGCTTTGATCCAAGTGGCATTACCTCCATTTCTTTCTCCCTTGAACTTGTCATTTCACCAATTTCAAATTCCACCTAGCCACATTTATTTGTACATTCATCAAAATGTGCTCATTCCTCATCCACTCACATGTTGACAAGTGGCCTCTTCCTATTGGTTGGTCTTTTGTCCCATATTCATCCCTTTTCCCTCTTTCTTCATCATTCTCTTCTATAAATAGAAGACTCTTATTTGAATTTTGGATCCACAATGTCATGCAACATTATTATCTTCAATTTTTTGAGCAATTTCCATCCATCTTTGTCCATTTTTATCCATTTTCATATTTTCATAGCTAGGTTATGGAGAAACTTCAGCAAGGAGCATCAAATCTTCATAATTGATCATCAAGCTTGCAAGGAATTAGGAAAGGGTCATTTTCCACATCAAAATCGCACCAATTCCCCCATGGGATTGGCAATTTGTTTATTTGAATAGGATTTAATACTTCTTTTCATTGTGTTCTTCATATTGTTTTCTTCTTTTAATGTTTCAAATGAATTTCATGGGGACTGATGTTTCTTACTTACATATTGAGCTAATTGTGTTTCTGTTCTTTGTGTTTGTGTAGGTCTAGGATCACCATTCACATAACCCTAATGCTAGTTCTAACCCTAATCGTTACCCTAACCTTAACCCTAAACCTACTTGAACCCTAACTTTTAATATAAACTTAAATAATTTGTAACCCTTATTCAAATTATAACCTTAATTCTAATTATAACTAGACCCTAATTGTAATTAATTATAACCCTAATTCTAGTTCTAACGCTAACTAAAATCTTACACTAACCCTAACCCTAATTGAACCCTAATCCTAACTAATCTTGACCTTAACTCTAGCCTTAGCCCTAAATTTAATTCTAACCCTAATTGAACTCTAACCCTAACCTAACTTAACCTTAACCTTAACCCTAACCCTAACCCCAAGCTTTATCCTAAAAGCCTAACCCTTAGTTAAACCCTAACCCTAATTGAATTATAAACCTAATTGAACTGCAATCCTAATTGAACCCTAACCCTAACCCCAACCCTAACCTCAACCCCAACTCTAATCTTGACCCTAAGCTTTATCCTAAAATCCTAACCTTAATCCTAATTAAACCCTAACATTAACTGAATCCTAAACTTGACCCTAACCCTAATTGAATCATAACATTAACTTAAGCGTGTTAACCCTCAACCTAACCCTAATCGCAAGCTTTATCATAGAACCTTAATCCTCATTAAACCCTAACCCTAACCTTAATTGAATCTTAAACTAATTGAATTGTAACCCTCATTGAACCCTAATGCTAACTCTGACCCTAACTCTAATCTTAACCCTAACCTCAACCCTAACCCTAACCTTGACCTTAAGCTTTATCCTAGAACCCTAATCTTAATCATATTTGATCCCTAACCCTAACCCTAATCATAATTGAACCCTAACCCTAAACTTAACCCTCATTAAACCCTAATCGTAATTGGATCCTAACCCTAACCCTAACCCTAAACTTAACTCTATTTTAACCCTAATCCTTAACTCGCTTGAACCCTAACCTTAACTCTAAACTTAAATGTATTGTAACCCTAACCTTAATCTTAACACTAACCCTAACCCTAACCCGAAGCTTTATCCTAGAACCCTAATTTAACCCTAACCCTAGTTGAACCCTTAACCTAATTGAATCCTATTTGAACCCTAATCCTAAATTAACCCTAAATCTAAAAACATAAACTTAATCCTAACCCTAATTCAACCTCGATCCTAACCCTAATTGCAGCCTAACCCTAATTGAGTAAGCATGGTAGAATGTGGTTGGAATCAAACAATATATAATATTTCTCTTTATAGATGGAAGATGAGGAATTCACAAAGGATAATACATTACAAGTTGTTTTCATCATGCCTTGCATCATGAAGACACAAAGGCTTCAAATCACTTGGGGTAGACATAAAGAGATTATTGAATCTTATTACATGGGCTCAAATGAGACATCTTGTTATGGCATTAAGTTTACTTTGGGTATGTTAGGGTTCAGGCATATTGGAGCAATAAACATTAATAATTATATGCAGATTAAATAACCTAGAAATAACAATGAAGAATAACACAAAATGGATCAACACAGAATTTTAACGTTGTTCACCCAATATGGGCTACATCCACAAAAACTCATTCATCCAATGATTTTATTATCCAATGCAAAATAGATTACAATCTCACAAATAACATACTAGAACTTACATCCCAACCGCTTATAACAAGCTTTTTGGAAGCTTCTAGAATTATGGTTTTACAAAGTCATTTTTCATTTGTTTATTAACAAAAACTAACTACCAACCCCTTGACATGCAAAAAAGGATTTTACAGTATTTGCATGATTAGTCACCACATACCAACAAGATCATCCTTGCATGATGTGTGTTGTTGCATCTCCAAGTTTATCATGGATTACGAAGTACACACAAGTTTGCATTAACCCTAACCCTAAAATACATAAGGGAGACTTGGAGATCATTTCTTATGTGCTTGAGTATGTATTGGTTAATATAAGACTCTTACCTCATGAATAATTCATCAATAATGATGAATTTATAGAAACAATGGAGAAATCTTGAAGAAGCTTGGGGGATCTTTTACAATAGAGCCCAAATTATTTTCTTTTTAAGATAACAAAAATAAGGGGTTATATTTATATGCTAGATTCAAAATTATCATTTTTTATTTTCATTAGCTCAATAAAATTGCTAACTGAATCCAAGTTCTAGGTTTTGATTTTTCAAGCTAATCATCTATCATATAGTGAATTTCAAGTTTTCTTCCTTGTTTATTTTAATAATTCTTGATTGTTTGAAGGATGAATATGCTATCAAAACATTAGCTTGGAGTATTTGGAGGGAATAATTTAGTTGTAGTCTTTTTAGACAAGTATAATTCCACAATTAGATGTATTTTTTTTTAAGTTGAGAGATTGTAACTTACTTTCTCACTAATATTAGTGACCAGATTTAGATTTTTTAGTGACCTATCTCTTAAGGCTTATGAATAAATCTATATTTTACAATAGAAAGCCACTATGTAGATGAATTAATGAATGGATTTATTTTGTAATAGTTGAAGTATTTTTAAAGATGACAAAAATACCTCAATTATGTATGAATGATTAAAATATGTAGAAGTTCATTACTACTTTATTTTAAAAATATATAAATTTTTTATTATTCTACTCAAAATGAACGTACAAATTACTATTAAACTTCTTAAATTTGAAAAATTTAGAAGAAAATTAGTTATAATAAACAATATTTATAAACTTAATTAAAAAAAAAATATTAAACCTAAACTATATATTATATCCAAATATATTTATTTTCAAATTTATTAATTCATTTTGCATGTATACTCTAAGTACCAACACACTTGGATTTTTTCCTATAAATATTATTTCAACTTGATAAATAAAGTGTGAGATCTTTCCCTTGTTAACAATTCCTCAAATAAATTCATAATAATCATATAATTGTTGGAATATATCATGTGGCTTTTAGTTATACCAAACAAATTACACTCCAATCTCTATATAATGTGCTCTAATCTATTTTAATTATTAATTTTATATAAATATATATATATTTATATTTATCAAAATAAATCCAACACCTATGTGACGCATCTTTCATCAACGTTGAAGGACACAACTATTGGAAATCTCATTCCATTATTCTCTACAAACTTCCTTGTAATGAAATGATCATGTGAAGACATCCATTCAATAGGGGAGATGAGTCATCAGTGGCACAGGGTCACATAGTGAGGACAAAATTTGTCCCCCATGGGCCCCACAATAGAGCAATGTAACATCCAATTTTAAAATAGTTTGTATCCATAAAGTCAACAAGAGTAGTCGAAATGTATGCCAAAAATTGAATTATAATTGGTTTATATTTGTTCCAAACACAAATAGTTATTTGTAGTCTTACATGTCAGAGAATATTCAAAGCAAATATGATTCCACAAATATACAAGCCTTATTTCTTGTTAAAGGCTCGTAGCATTAAAACATGCAGCCAAAATATAAAATCAGTATAGCCCACACTCCCCTTAAATATCACCACTTGCATTACATCACCGTCAATATTTTCATAGATCTAATGCCATGAGAACAGCTAAGAGGCAAGACTATCCCATCACCAAATCCAATTGAACCCACCCCCTATCACAGTTTACTGGAAACACTACGCTCAAAGGAAAATCAATCATTTAGATGCATCCCATTAGTCAAATCCCAATGCATGACTACAGGTGCATTCTCCTCTTTTGCTACCTACAACCACCAAAATTGCATGAGAAGAAAACAAACATTGCATGAATTAAAAACATACAAACTCTGGAATTTAAGGCACTGAAACAAATTTTAAAATTTCAAAAAGGTGGATAAAAATTAAAGACTCCATACCAAACCAACATTGAACATATAAAGAGATTTAGAAATTAAAAAATGTATTACTCAATCTTTGGCAATTTCCATTTAGCATGTATCCCTTTCATATTTAGTTCTAAATTTTTCTAGAGGTAGATGAGAAATAGGAGAAGCAACAACATCACACTATCAAGTTATAGGCATTCTATTACTAGTATTATTTATGCCCATAAATGCCAATCTATTGTATATTATGCAAATGTTTTCACAATACAGTAAATATCTGGAGTTCCACCCTAATATTTTTTACCTTGGGATTTTCATTTATATTCTTTATTTCGGAATGAAAATATGTTGTATGTGTTGTAAATGTTTGTCACAATAACCTATAACTCAATATCTGAGGTTTCAACTTACACTATTTATGAATATTAAGTTATTTCAGTTCATTTTTTGGGTTTTCTATGTTGTATATGCCTAAGAATATAGATCAGTTCTATGCACTATACATGTTTATCACCCACTAACTTGTAACTCAATATCTGGGGTTTCAAATTACACTATTTATGAATGTCAATTTATTTCAATTTAATTTTTGGGTATTTTTATGTTCTATATGCATGGGTATATAGACCAGTTATATGCATTATAAATGTTTGTCACCCACTACTCTATAACTCAATATCTAGGGTTTCAAATTACACTGAATTTATGGATGTACATGCATTTTTGTTCCTTCCAATGTGATTGTTACACCCTATCTACTCTAAGTTCATAAGACCAAGTCATTTTCGTTCCTTACAATGTGATTGTTACACCCTATTATTTTCTTTATGCCTCATACTGCCAATATGTTTGGTCAAAATAGCCTATAACTCATTAACTGGGGTTTTACTTATATTGTTTATGAATTTCAATGCATATCTAATTAAAAACAATGTGATTGTTTCACCGAATATGCTCTAAGTGCATAAAATCATCTACTTTCAGTTCAATTCCAACATTTTAATTTATATTCTATATGCCTAAGAATTCCAATTTGTTCTATGCTATGTAAATGTTTCTCACACAAACTTGTAACTCAATATCAGAGGTTTGAACTTATACTATTAATGAATGTCAATGCATTTCAGTTCTTTAGAATGTTAATTCCAATTCATTGAAGTGCATAAGACCAACTCCTTTTAGTTCAATCCAAATTGTTCTAAACTTGTGCAATTCAAGCAAAGTACTATAAGATCAATATAAATCAAATTGTTACCAAATTTTACATTATAAACTATCAACACACACAATAAAGAAAAATAATATGTTCATGCATCACTTTGACTTTAAGGGTGTTCATTGATGGTTGTTATCATTATTTGAGATATGTTTCCTAATGTGTGTATGTGCAATATAAAGTTGATATGAAGACCATGCCAATGAAGAAGAGAGCCACGACAAGGTGGCTTGCAGGTAAAGGAGTGGTCACATTCCCCCTGAAGAAGAAAAAAAAGTACAAGAAAAGACAATTGTGGTAATTACTGCTCTAGCAAGCAGGTGGACAATAGCAACATGACAATGGGAATTGCCAACAAATGAAATAGTAAATCAATAATCTAATGACATGGTGGATAACCAACCTGAGGAACTTAATGATGGCCTAATTATTCCCTCGACCCCTAGCCCATCGTCATGGTTGGAAGATGGATCTATGAATATGGGTAATGATAATCTATGTCTTTGTTCAGCCCCTAACCAATTGTCTTGGCTAGTAGAGGGAGCTATGAATGTGGGTAATGATAGTCTAAGTCTTACCTCATCCCCTAGCCAACTATCTTGGTTGGAAGAGGGAGATATGAATGTGGGTAATGACAATTTAAGTCTTCCCTCGGCCCCCACCCAATAATCTTGGTTGGCAGAGGGAGCTATGAAATATGGTATTGACTTGCAATGGGAAGAAGCGAAAGGAACTTATTCATTTCCATCTCCACCTACCACATTTCCCATACCATAAATGTTAAATTACTATGAAAGTTTCAGCAAGTAAACTCAAGGTATTGGCGAGGAAGAGGAGGATAACATTGATAGCCAAGTGATTAGAAAAATTGAATCCCAATCTATTTTGACAATCACTAAATTTGTGAAGAAAAGAGAGTAGCTCAAATAGTTAGAAAATAAGGAAAGAGAGTAGAAGAGGGAGCAGGAGAGAGTTCAAAAGAAAGATGATAGGAAGGAAAGAGAAATCAAGGTGGCCCATACGTCATTGCAACAAGAAAAAAAAAATAAGTAGTCCTATGAACCCTTATCAGAGAACCATGCCTTGTTTCAAGAAATATTGAACATATACATCCCTCTATTTTCTGTTGGTGATGTCAGTTAGAGTCTCAGTCCAAATGTAAGTTGCACTCCACTTTGTGTTGGAAATAATTGTTCAACACCGTTGCATGTAAGTTGCAGTCAATTTACAAATATAAATCCAAGTCATGTAATGACAACTCAAAATTTAGCAACAAGAGATGAGAACACATCTCTAGATGTTTTTCTTGGCATGCTTGATTGAGATTGGGAGGGACCATCCCTACAACTCTATGAATATTTGGCTACATTTTATATATATGTTTCAGACTGCAAGATATATTTCAATTGTTGGATGTTTACTTTTTTGGTTGGGGACTGTAATATCCTGTTATTAACCAAAATAAAATTCCCACCATGTAACCATGCCACTTGTGCATCTACCAATTTTTAATTTTTTTTAATTTTGAGCACCTCGTCACCTGTCACACACCAATTCATCCATGGTGTTCTTTACGGGCCCATTTTTGGGTTCGCTCAACAGTGGAGGCAATCTGCCTCCTTTGTCAACATAAAAATCTACATTTATTGAATTGGATGGATGCATGGCTTCTAACCACTTTGCCACCCCAAATGACTAGTTGAGAGAATTAATCGCTCATCGTCTCCTTTGTTACCTCCACTGAGAAAATTGTCTTACACGCCCCTCCACAATTACTCAACCAAAAAAGTGCATAATTCAAAGATCAAGGTTCATTCAATGCTCCAAATTCTCGCATATCCCGCTCATTGTTATTCCTTTTATTTGTGTTTATTCTAGATTGTTCATACTGGTTTGGCTCTGCATTGGAGAGGCTTAATTTCACCAAAGAATTCTTAGTGTTAAAACATGTTCCATATACCATCAATTTGAAAAGTATAATGAAACAAAGCTTAACACTAAAATGCTCTTTTGAAAAAAAGGTCTCTTCAATGCTAGAACCTCAAATGATACTACAATTTTTTGTCCTATATTATGTAAATGTTGTTGCCAACATTATGAACATTCCTATATCATGCATTTGTTATTAAATGGATATGTTTATTGGTTTATTAAATGGATATGTTTATGGGCGTACTTAGCAATATGATGTACATGTTGGTAGTGTACTGCAATTACTTGTAAATATAAGCTTGCTTAATTATACTAAAACTTTGTTTATGGTGACTACTTGATTGGGTTGAAATGTACAACACACATTGCATAACAATTACATCTATACAAAAATTATGCATTAACAACCACAAAAAATATTACTTAAATCCACATATAGTCATGTACACGACACAGGAAACATCATTTACATGATATAGAATGTATGAATAGCAACAACCTCTTATGTATAATATAATGAATTTGATGATGGGATAGTATTGGTTCTTAGTTGTTATCGTGGCATTAGATCTTTGAAAATATTGATGGTGGTGTAATGCATCAGGTGATATGTAAGGGGAGTGGGGTTTATACTATTTTTTATATTTTGGTTATATGTTTCCTTGATACAGGCCATCCAAAAGTGACTTGGATTGTATTTTTTTGGTATCAGACAGGCTTTGAATATTCTATGACATGTAACACTGTGAATAACTAATTGTGTTTGGGACAAATATAAACCAATTATAATACAATTTTTGATGCTATAGTGAATTTGAATATGTTTTTGGGATTGTATGTTTGTGGTATTATATGGGCTTTGAATATTGTTCTCTTATATTATGTCATGGTGTGATGTTTATATGTTACTAATAAATCTTTTATTAAAGTATACCAATATTCCCATATTTAAAATCTAATGTGTGTATGTTTGAAATATGATGTAATTTTTTTTGCAAGGGTTTGTAGTGGACATTGAAAGAATTTTATCTTAAATAGTCACACGAAATGCCTATTGTTACTTTTTTTAGTTCAGAAACATGTTCGACTCTACATTGGAGAGGCTTCATTTCACCAAAGCATTTTTAGTATTAAACCATGTTTCATCTATCATCAATTTAATAAGTATAATGAAATAAAGTTTAACACAAAAATTATTTTGTGATAAACAATTCTCTTCAACTATTATTGGTTTCCTTGAATGTTATCCCTTATTATTTAGTTATTCATTGCACAATAATTCACTTTGCAATTTTATTTTTATATCTGATTGTTACACCTACAAAATATGGAAAGGGTTTGGCTGGTTCTATTTTGGAGGTTTATTTGCCATGCACTTCTATTCATGTGTTCTTCATTGTACAATCGTTCATTGTGCAAATCTGTATTTCACAATTGATTATTGCATGTACATATATATATATATATATATATATATATGTGTGTGTGTGTGTGTGTGTGTGTGTGTGTACATAGATTAGTGCATGTTCATATGTATGTAAATGAACTAATCTATGTACATATATATATGTATGTGCACAATAAATTTTCACAAACATTCACTTCAATTTCGACGGTATTCTGCCATGCACTTATATTATTTTGTTATTCACTACACAATCATTCATTGCGCAGATCTTTATTTCACAAATATTTAGTGCACATATGTATATCTATATGTGCATATGTATGTGCACATGTATGTACATATTGCATATATATGTATGTGCATACTTTAATAAATATATACATTTTCATACATATATGTACAATTATGCATAAACATATATGTACATATATGCATATAAATACATATACACACATATGTATATACATACATACATATATATATATATGTAAGTATATATATGTATATACATATAAATAAATATATGAATACATACATTGATAGATGGATTGGTATGTAGTTAGATTTATAGGAATATATAGAAATATAGATAGGTAGATTAATAGATAGATAGATTGAAAGATAGATATATATGTAGATAGGTAAATTTGTATATAACTATGTGTGCTGAAAATTGAATGAAGATAGATTTTGGCTAACTAGGACAGGAAAGAAAAATAAGAAATTAAACCCATTAAAGTCACAGTGATGCTTGAATAGAACCATATTTTTCCTTGAAAAAGTGACTATGTTTAAGAACACAAAATTTGGAAGTGTTCATAATCACCCTAGATGCTATACACTTAATCAAGCACACTATGGATGCACCAAGAAAGAAAGAGAACCTTCAAACCATGGAAAACCACAAAATATGTGCAAAATCATTGACAAAAAACATAAAGTTCAACTTACATAAGACAACACACCCATTACAAATCACATAAATATTACCAAAAAAAATCGATATTTGACAAGAGACAATGGTACAACCTTAGTGAGGTTAAACACCTCACCTCTATAGTAGGGGTTTGGTCAATGATGTGTCTTGTTGCACTCACCTATATCATGACTTCCTGCAAGAAGAAATGAAAGGAGGAATCAATCAAAGACATGTAGCAATGTTTAGCTTAATACACAAAGAATAGTAAATAAAGTGTATACCTTTCAATTGCAACTCACCATCAGAAAGGTTTAGAAGGAAGAATCGGCTAAGCCAAACATGTATTGAATTTGTGCATCGATCAAGAAAAGTGAACAAGACACAAAATGGCTAAGTGTCATCCAAATATACCAAAATCTCTATGATATATACATACATACATATATATATATATATATATATATATATATATATATACACATACATACATATACACACACATATATATATACATACATATATAGATACAAATATACATACATATATACATACATATATATATGAGTTAAATTAAGTATTTGAAGAACAATTTAAGTTTGGATTAGACAAAAAACATCCTTTAGAAGAGATGGGCATTGCTAGGCATTCATAATTAAATATTTACATCACATACAACAGATTGTAATTCTCAAGCATAAAGAATATAAATGAAAAAACCAATGCAAATAGTATCAGGTTGAAACCCCAGATATCCAATTGTAAAATAGTAAAAATAAATTACAGAGTTAATTTTTGTGCAAAATGGGCCCATCAGGAACAACATGGACCAATTGGTGCATGATAGGTGTGTTGAAAATGAAGTTAAAACAATAGTAAAAATGCAGCTTAAAATTTATAAATCTTGTGTAACTATAGATTCAATTTTAGTATTCTTTGTCACAATCTCTTGTGTATGATTAATCTTGAATTATATCAATTTTAATGTTGTAGAAAGTAGACAAAAGATTGATAGAAGAAATATAAGACATAATAGAAAGCACACAATATGTATGTAGAGAAACCCTTTCGGGAAAAAACTCCACCAAAATTGTTCTTGCTTGTATTATTTAACCTTTGAATGAGTTACAATAATACTGATTCAATTCTCTTTGGTGTGCTTCCTTGTTCTTCAAGAAAACTTCTTCACAACCTACAATATGTTCTCACAAAACTCTCTCATACAATTGCTGCAATACTAGATAATATTCTTGCTTACAAACTCATAAGAGTTATCAAATATATAATCACAAAGCCTCTTGATAAAATCCATGCCTAGGGCTGCCAAGTTGAGTTCAAACATGCATGACAAAGTCAAACAAGATTCTCCCTCAAATTTGGTGCCCAACACTAAAGTGTTAACCTCGTAGATGTCAAAAATATCTTCTACAAGCTCATCCTCAAAAAAGGCATCCCACTTAACTGAGCATTATAAATATCATTTCCATACAATATTTGTAACTCAAAGATTCCAACTTGGGTGCCCAAGGTGGGCCCAAGTTAATATTTGTTAACTAAAACACATCTATCACTGATTCATGAAAAAAAATATGCATGCATGATCCTGTATCTTTTAATTGAATGTATCAACCTGTTATCTATCCATGCAACTCAAGTCAACTGAGATTAACTAACATGCAACTGAAGATAACTAAAACATAACTAAAATAAACTAAATTGAACTGAACTGAACTGAAATTAATCAAACCTCCTATTTTATAGGACCTAAACATGCATAAATCAAAATCCCTATTTTGTATGAACCTGAGATGCATTTATGAAGTGTACTTAATTAACCAACCAGTTAACAGAACCAAGGTGGATCCCACCTCCCATGTGGTTTCCCATGTGCTCCTATTTTGTAGGAGCTCACTCAAAGGCATCCCCACATGCTCCTAACACTTAGAAATAACTACAAATGTCAAATTAAATGTTTATTTAATTCCAAATTAATCTCTTCCTAATCCTAGAGTTGTGAAACCCATTCCAAGGACTTAGGAGATACATCAAATATGTTAAGAATGCAATTTAATGGCATCCTATTCCTAACATTATCCCACTTGACATTATCATTGCAATTATTCTAAACAAGGAATCATTTAATATAAATAAAGTACAGGACTATAGGCCAATGGCCTTCCTCCACCAAGAGAACTTTTCTGTAGGAACCAGTTTCATAAGATAATCTGCAGCATTGACCAAAGTGTCAAATTTCTCAATCAATACCTTCCCATTCTCAATCATTTCTCACATAAATTAATACTACACATCAACATGCTTGGTACGAGCATGATACATAGAATTTTTGGCTAAACAAATAGCACTCTGACTATCAAATTCAAGTTTAATTTGCTTGCAATTAAAAACAATACCTTTCCCAAGTCTTTGCAACCAAACTACCTCTTTGGAGGCATGTGTAGCAGCCATGTACTCTACTTTTTTGGTGGACAAAGCAACCGTGGGCTGCCTCTTACTCATCTACCTAACCATAGCTCCAAACAAAGTAAACACATAACCACTTGTTGACCTCCAAGTATCTAGGTTTCCAACCCAATCTAAATCAACAAAACCATATATGTCCAATGATCTATGCATAATATCAATATCATTAACACCATGATGAACCAAACAGTAATTAGAAGTACATCATAAATATCTAAATACCGTGGGCTGCCTCTTACTCATCTAACCAACCACATCTCCAAACAAAGTAAACACATAACCACTTGTTGACCTCCAACTATCCAAGTCTCCAACCCAATCTAAATCAACAAAACCCTATATGTCCAATGATCTATGCATAATATCAATATCATTAGCACCATGATAAACCAAACAGTAATTAGAAGTAAATATCCAACCCAATCTAAATCAACAAAACCCTATATGTCCAATGATCTATGCATAATATCAATATCATTAGCACCATGATAAACCAAACAGTAATTAGAAGTACATCGTAAATATCTAAACACCCTCTTAACATAATTCCAATGTTCTTTAATAGGGTTAGACATAAACCTACTTAGAACTCCTACTTCTTGGGCTATATCTGGTATTGTATAGGCCATTGCATTCATCAAACTATCAACTGTACTAGCATAAGGAATCTCATAAATTTCGTCACAATCAAAATCAGATTTAGGACTCATGTCTAAACTTAACTTCCTGCCAACTGGTAAAGGAATATTGGTTGGTTTACTATCATGCATGTTAAACCATTTCAAAATAGTATCAAGATAGTTGCTTTGACTTAAGCAAAGCTTTATGTTACCTCTATCTCTTCTAATCTCCATACCAAGGATATATTTTGCATCCCCTAGATCTTTCACCTCAAATGTGCTAGAAATTTTTGCTTTCAATTCTTTGATCATTACCTTGATGTTACCAATAAACAACATGTTATCAACATACAATATAATAATTAAAATTTTATCATCAATTATTTTTATCTAAACACAATGATCTTCCTCACTCCTAACATAACCAATTTTTAATGCAAAAGCATCAAATCTCTGGTACCAAATTCTTGGTGATTGTTTCAATCCATATAAAGATCTCTTTAACTTGCAAACCAATTCTTCTTTTTCTTTTACAACAAAACCATCAGGTTGCCTCATATAAATCTCCTGATCAAGATCCCCATGCAAGAAAGTAATTTTCACATCCATTTTCTCTATCTCAAAATTAAAAGCAGAAATAATAGATAAAAGGAATCTAATAGAAATTAATTTAGCAACAAAAGAGAAGTTTTTATTAAATTCAACTCCCTCTCTTAGGAGTAGCCCTTGGCTACTAATATAGCCTTGTACCTTTCGAGATTACCATTTTCTCTAATTTTCTTTTTAAAGATCCATTTATAATCAATGGCCTTTCTTCCTTTGGGAAAACTCCCAAGATCCCACATGTCACAAGTATCCAAGGAAACCATTTCCTCATGCATAGCTTGTGTCCAAAGCTTTTTCTCATCCGATGAAATAGCTTCCCTGTAAGATCTAGGTTCATCATTAGTATTCAACAAAGAAAATATACAACGAAAATCAGGTGGGCTATACCTGTCAACAAGATTACATCGTCTTGTGGATCTTCTCAATGGGGTTTCTACCTCTTCCTCAATATGCTCATCATGAGCATCTATCTCAGAACTTTGTGAACTCTCCTCATCCAATCCATCCAATTGTTCTTCAACATGTGCATCTTCTTGCTTCTTTATATTTTCCTCAAAATGCACTATTCGAGAAGTATCCTTCTCATTTGGATGTTCTTCTCCTGAATAAGCTCTAAATTCCTTGAAAATCACATCTCTTGTCAAAGTATTTTTTTGGGTTAGAGGATTCCAAAGCTTATAACCTTTTACATTTTCACCATAACCTATGAATATACATTTTTGTGCTTTTGGATCCAACTTAGATCACTTTTCTTTAGGCACACGAACACAAGCCTCACAACCAAAGATCCTTAAATGTGAAACACTAGGCTTCCTACCTAACCACATTTCATAAGGGGTTTTATCTTCAATAGATGAACTAGGAGATCTATTGATTAAATAACAAGAAGTGCATACAACCTCATCCCAAAGGCACCGATCTAGATTAGCACTACTTAACATGCTCCTAACTCTTTCCATTAAGGTTGATTTAATCCTCTTTGATAATCCATTTTGTTGTGGTGTATATATGTAGTAGTTTTCTATCTCACCTACATGATTACAACAATCATCAAATTTTTTAGAACAATATTCACCACCATTATCTGATCTCAACACTTTTATCTTATGATTTGATTGTTTCTCAACTAAAGCCTTAAATTATTTAAACTTATTAAACACATCAGATTTGTTATGCATAAAATAGATCTAAGTGTATCTTGAGACATCATCAGTAAAAGTGACACAATATTTATATTTTCCAATAGAGTCAATATCCACACGACCCAAAACATCTGAGTGAATAATCTCTAATAATATTTTATCTTTATTTGTTCTTTTAGGAAATGAAGATCTAGTTTGCTTTCCAAACACACAATTTTCACAAAAATCATTTTTGCCAATATTATAATTAGGATTACCATTAACCAATTTCTTATTAAGAATGGTCCTAATACCTTTTTCACCTATGTGGCCCAATCTATGGTACCACAACATACATGTATTTTCATTTTTAGTTACATTGGCTGATTTATTCAAATTGGAGGTATTCAGCTTAAACAAATTCTCAATCCGAGATCCACCAATCTACAACCACTTTAATCAAATTTCACATGCATTACAAAAAAAATTTAATTTGATATAGAAAGTAGATTTCTAGCAAGTCCTGGAATATGTAAAACATCATTAAGGGTGTTAAACCTAACATCACTGGAACACAACTTTACCTCTCCTTTGCCCACAATATTTGTTGTGCTATTATCTCCAAAGAAGACATTGCCTCCATCATATTTAGTATACTTTGAGAACCACTCCTTGTTAGGAGTCATATGATAGGAGCAACCTGAATCAAAAATCCAAGAGTCATCACTAACATTCTTACATGAAATAATCAATGCATCATTACCATCATCTGAGGATTTCTTAGTAGAAGCATTAGAATTATTTTTCTTGCTCTTACAAACCTTCTTCATGTGTCCTAGTTTTCCACAGTTCCAACACTTTACCTTACTCTTACCAAGGGTTTTAGACCGTCCTTTAGACTTACCCTTTCGTTTATTGTCTACCTTATATTCCTTTTCCTTAGGCCTACCTCTTACAAACAAGGCATCTTGGGAGACCATTTTAGACTTCCTCCTCATCTCCTCTGATAGGAGAGTAGCAATTATATTTTCCATCTTTGGATCCGCACCACTACCACTGATAGAAAGAATTATATTTTCCCAAGATTCTAGTAAAGAACAAAGTAACAAAACACATTTATCTTCATCTTCTAGCATTACATCTACAAATGCTAACTGACTTAGAATAAAATTAAAAGAATTTAAATGATGTGCAACAAAATCACCATCTTTCGTCTTTAAAGAATATAACTGTCTTTTTAGATATAAATTATTAGTAAGGATTTTAGTTTCATAGATATCACCTATCCTCTTCCACAAATCAAATGCATTCTTTTCATCTATAACATTCAAGAGAACAACATCAACAATACATAATCTTATGGTTCCTCTTGCCTTCTTATTTAACTTATCCCAATCCTCATTTGACATTGATCTAGGTGTCTTTGTCTTATTACCTAGAGCTTACCACTGATCTCTCTCTTCAAGGAGATCTTCCATTTTTAATTTCCACATCTCATACCTAGATCAATTGAACCTTTCAATGCTTAAATGAGAAGTAGAACCCATTGCAACACACTAATTTTTCAAATCAGTAATTGACACAATATTAAAAGCTCCCACTATAGCCAAAAAACCTTCAAACTTTTAAGAGAAAGGTGTCCCAAACTCTAGCCAACCTCTAGCTCTGATAAGAAATGTTGAAAATGAAGGTAAAACTATACTAAAAATGTAGCTTAAATTTTTTAAATCCTGTGTAATTGTAGATTCAATTTTAGTATTATTTTTCACAATTTCTCATGTATGATTAATCTTGAATTAGATCAATTTTAATTTTGTAGAAAGTAGACAAAAGATTAATAGAAGAAATATAAGATATAATAGAAAGGACATAGTATGTAAGCAAAGAAACCCTTTTGGGAAAAAACTCCACCAAAATTGTTCTTGCTTGTATTATTTAACCTTTGAATGAGTTACAATAATATTGATTCAATTCTCCTTGATGTGCTTCCTTGTTCTTCAAGAAATCTTCTTCACAACCTGCAATATTTTCTCACGAAACTCTCTCATAGAATTGTTGCAATAATAGACAATATTCTTGCTTACAAACTCATAAGAGTTATCAAATATATAATCACAAAGCCTCTTAAGAAAATCCATGCCTAGGGTTGTCAGTTGAGTTCAAACATGCATGACAAAGTCAAACAAGAGTCGCCCTCAAAGTTGGCGCCCAACACTAAAGTGTTAACCTCGTAGTTGTCAAAAATATCTTCTACAAGCTCATCCTCAAAAAAGGCATCCAAAATGGGTCCCACTTAACTAAGAATTATAAATATCTTTTCCATGCAATAGTTGTAACTCAAAGATTCCAACTTGGGCGCCTAAGGTGGGCCCACGTTAATCTTTGTTAACTTAAACACATATATCAGTGATTCATGCAAAACAATATGTATGTATGAAACTCCATCTGTTAACTGAATGTATCAACCTGCTATCTATCCATGCAACTCAATTCAATTGATATTAAGTAACATGCAACTAAAGATAAACGAATTGAACTGAACTAAACCTCCTATTTTATAGCACCTCAACATGCATAAATCAAATAACTAGAAATGTCAAATTAAATGTTTATTTCATTCCAAATTAATCTCTTCCTAATCCTAGAGTTGTGAAACCCATTCCAAGGACTTAGGAGATACATGAAATATGTTAAGAATTCAATTAAATGGCATCATATTCCCAACAAGGTGGTAGGGTGGTGGAAATTTTTTAAAAACAAAATTGGCATATGCACAAGTGACAGGGTCACATGGTGGGAAATTATGTTTGAGATTTTTGGTCCACCTCACACTCCATGTGGACCTCCAAACATAGGGTGTATATGAGTTCATTAATATCCAATTGTAAAACAATTTTTATCCATGAAGTCAACAAAAATAGTTAAATCGTCGTACCGTCAAAAATTGTATTATAATTGGTTAATATTTGTCCCAAACGCAAATAGTTATTCATGGTCTTACAAGTCATATAATATTCAAAGCCCTCTAACACCACCAACATACAATCCAATTTTATTTTTAGTTTCTCATAGAATAAAAACATGCAACCAAAATATAAAATTAGTATACCCCACACTACCCTTAGATCAAAATAGAAAACCCAATTTCCATAGCATACAATAGATTGGAATTTTCATAACATACAATAGATTATCATTCACAAGCATAAAGAACTAATAGCAGTAGAATACCTATAACTTTATAGTGTGATGTTGTTGTTTCTGCTCTTTCTTCCATTCCCACCATACAGATATGAATATGGAAGTAAGACATGGTAAATGGAAATTGGAAAAGATTGAGAAATACATTTTTGAATTTATAAATCTCTTTACATGTTCAATGTTGGTTTGGTATGGAGTCTTTAATTTGTGTCCTCCTTTTTCAAATTTGAAAACTTGTTTCAGTGCCTTCAATTGTAATATTGTATTAATCTATGGTGTGCAATCCTCATTTGCTTCTCAAGTGATTATGGTGGCTTTACCACATTGTTTTTTGGTGGTTGTAGGTGGCAAAAGAGGAGAAGGAAATAATAGTTGTGCTAGAATTTGAATAATGGGACACATCTAAATGATTCATTTTCCTAGAGTGTTGTGTTGCTGGAAAAGTGGGACATATTAGAATGGTTGATTTTCCTTGACTAGCAGTAGGCAATAAGAACTGAAGTCATGACATGTAAATATGTTGGCATATATATAGGGAAGAGAGCAGAGACAATTTAGATATACATATACATACATACATACATACATACATATATATATATATATATATGTAGACACTTAAATATACCTAATTGATACTACATATCTCATTCTAATAAATTAACACCATTTCTTCCTAAATCACTTTGAACTAACCAATTATTTAAATAATCAACATTATTTAGTTAAAATTCATCATTTTTTGCTATTAATCAAATAATTAATTTTATTAGATTAATTCACCTTTATTCTCACTAATGTTCATCATATTTAATTAAATCAAATCAAATGTCACAATCCCCTTAACCCATCCAAGTTAATTAATCTTGAATTAATTAACCCTAAACTACTTGCTAATCATCATTAGAAAATACTCTAGCTTTTAACTCCACCTTAGTTGAATCAACCCATGGTCAACTAACCTAGTTGCACATGAAATTCATTTATCCTAATTAACTAATTACCCTATTTATCCTCACAATGACATATTCCAAAGAATATTCCTTTCAACCACCCTTTATTCAATTTCCCCCCCAAAAGGCTTTAAATACCTCTTACAAAGGCATTTAATTTCTCTTACATGTCATCTTGACTCTTACAAAGGCATTCACTCCTCTTACATTTTCAACCACATTCTCTTGGCTCCCTTTTTATCCCACATTCACCAATGTCTCTCATTCTTCAACCCTTGAGTCCTATAAATAGAGGCTCTCTCTTCAAAATATGGATCCACAAGTTGAAGCATTTTTACTATAGGCATTTTCACTCATAGTGTTCACCATTTTCATACCATTTTCAAAATATTTTCATCACTTAGCACCCATTTCATACTTGGAGTCATCTACAAAATTGGAGCTTATCAATTGGGATTGGGAAAGGGCTTCTTTTCACATCAAAGGAGCACCAATCCCCCTATGGGATGAACGTTTGATCAATTTAGATTAGTTTTCATGCTTTTGCGTTGTTTATTTCATGTTTTCATCATATTTTCTTGTCTTTCTTGATTGAGAATCTCATAGGGAGTGCTTTGTTTGGTTTGCTAACTTGATTAACACTTGTTGGTTATCTCTTGTTTGTTAATTGTAGATTAGTCACTCACATTTTGGTGCTAGAAGGAGGGCTTACCTTTTTTATTTTGAAAAATTTAGCTTGAAACTAACATTTTTTGTAGCTACAAGAGGGTGACACCGCTTCTCCTTCAAACAATGTCACCTTTGTTTCTCATAGAGTGTCGCCTTTGTCTTTCAGCGTTCCCTTTTTTGTGTTGCATCACCATTGCAAGATTGCCGCCTTTGTCCTCTCGTGAAACTTGCTAATTTTACTTTCTGACATAGCGTTGCCTTTGTTTCAACGCCATATTTGTGCTCTTTGTCCTCTACAGAGTGTCACCTTTGTTTTCACCAGAGTGTCACATTTTCATACAACGTCACCTTTGTCAACTCATACAATGTCGCCTTTGTTTCCCAGCATCACCTTTGCAAGAAGAGGAAGAAAATCAACTTGGAGACCTAAAGACATTTTTTAATACTCTTTGTTATAGTTTAGGCCTTTAAATTCTACTTTTCCTTTTCTATTTTAGGACCAACTAGCATTTACTTTGGGCTTAAAATTAACCATAAAACTCAATATTTTAAAAGTTGGACTAAAATTGAACATTAGAAACTTACTAGACTTGGATTTTGGGCTAAAATTGAACAAGACAAACTCACACTTAGCTTGGTGCTTTAAAATTAACTCATCATTTCTTTGAAGGCTAAAATGAACAAGTGCTTGAATTGTGTGATTTTGTTTGTTTGCACTTGAGTGTGTATCCTCTCCCCTTGCACTTTGTGAAATCTTAGGTGAATAGAAACATTCCAAGTGTACTTTTATGCTTTGTGTCAACCTTAAGAAAGGACTTACTATGAGACACACCCCACAATAGTAAAATCATAGGCAAAATATCACAAGCACGTTTATCGGCAGGCTATATTAAAGATTGGGAAATCATGAGAAATTACCTTCTATCCCAAACTATATAACATACAACACCTAGTACCATTCCTTAAGTGGAGTAGGAATGGTAGTAAGAGCCTTAAGTGGAAAAGTGGGTGCATATACAGCTGGGTGTTCTTAGTTTATTACTAAGAACCAAATTGTTTAGTTGTCAAAATCCTTAATACTTGTTGGTGGAAGAACAATCATTTTGAAGCCATCCCACATTTGTACTATTCAAAATAGAAATAGAAAAATCCTTAGGATCTTCGAGTCTTAAGGATTTTGAGATTTGGTGGTCTCGAGAAGTGTGTGTTGTGGAGGGGAGCCAATGTCACCAAATCTCCAGCTCTTCACTTTGTTTTAGTGTTTGGAGAAATCCGAGTGAGGAATCAACAAAGTATGGCCATTTCCAGCCTAGGATTATGCAATTTGTGAAGTGAGTCAAACAAATTTCTTGGATCTCAATCTTTGAAACAAACATTAAGCAAGTCATCAAAATTTCAAACCCCTTGGAAATAATGAATATCATTGAAGATTCCAATTATCGATGCTTGTCCCTAGGGATTTTATCCTTAGAGGCTTCTAAATATTTGGGCTCATATCTTAATTTACTCTCTCCAACATCAACCTAGGGAAACTATGGCTTTGACTCTTTGATTTTCACATAATGAACCATGTGGAATGAAGAGGAGTTAAGACATAGACATTTAGTTTGAAATTTAAGCAAGATGTGTTGATATGGTAAAAAGAATCCATTTAATCAAGATAAAAATATAATTGAACACCACATATGTGTTTGTTCTCATGATTTCCTACAAAGCCAAGATTCCAAAGAAAAAGTATTTATGCCAAAACTTCAAGTTTAGGTGTCATACTCAAAAAGACGTCAAAAGATAAATTAGAAAGTGAAACCTAAGACAATAGTACAAGATAAGAAAGAAGGTAACAAGATTCTATAGACTTATTCCACTCAACAATCTGGACATGTATGCTCAATTTGAACCCCTCATTTAAAGTCAAAAATTAATCTTTTGGATTTGAACACTTTATAGAGGTCTAGCATGTTCTTCAATACCTTGGTCTTGTAAAATAATTTTTTTTAGGTTCATCTAGTATCAAAACCAACAGTTCCATTTATCACCTCATTTTTCAAAACCTATCTCACAAACAACTCTTGGAACTTTGAAAAAAACATCTATGCTAGACTTTTGGTAAATCCTTAAATCAAAATAAAAAATCACCTTGTTTGGCTAGGTGTGTGGGGATGAATACTTTCTCACACATTTAGTTAAATTAGCACCCTTTTGGACATGTTTACCCCAAGATAACATCTAACATCTTGGGATCTACAAGTCCATTATACAAATCAAACCAATCTGAAATAAAAAATCCTAAGGTCTAGTATTCATCCAAAGTTCTCAAGAGTTCAAACATACATATCATTCACCCTTCATTTATCACAAAATCATCATTTTATCCTTAAACAACCTATAATTTTTATCATTCACCCTTCATTTATCACACCATCATCATTTTATCCTTAAACAACCTATAATTTTTTTGTACCTAAATTTTAGATCAATCGAAGGAGTTAGAGATTCATCTCCCATATTCCTAAAATTTGATCCCAATTTTATGGTCCAAACAAGGTCACAACACAAGAATATCATGGAAAAAAATAAAGAAACATCTACCTGAAGTGATTTAAGTCAAACAACATCAAAATTCAACCCTAGGGAAACTATAAACCCTCCACTTAATCCCCCTCAACTACCAAAAAATCCTCAAGAGGGAGGTTTCCAAGTGGATAATATCATGAACAACATCCAAGGGATGTACCAAGATGAGATAGTTGAACTATTCCAAAATCCTAAAACACACAAGTTTGTTAATACAGTCATGAGACTAAATCCTACACAATACATGTTGGTATTGGCAAAAGAAGGGGCTAAACTCCCTTCCAATTTTGATGTGTGCACTATCGTTGAAACACCTCTTGGGAACATGCCATAAACATAATTCATACCTCCATTCCCAAGCATCACACAACCAATCAACCAACCATCGTCATCTCATGCCCCAAGTCAACCAATGATAATGAAGGTAAGTTCACTAATCCAAGCCCTTCAAACACATCCACTTATCAACAACAAAAATTTGGAAGCAAACATGATGTTGGGTATTCCTAGCACCATCCTACAAGACCCCAAACATCCATATGTGCCACTAATTTTTGATGATACAAAAAATTCCTCCACCTTTTCTGCAACACTAACATACCATCTTGATACACAAAGTTCTCTCCCTAATATACCACAAGGACAAGTGGAATTATTTGGACAAGTAGGTACTTTCAATGCATCATCTTCACTTTCGCAAGGAAACACGTCACAACTCTTCCCACCATTCCCTATCTTGCCATCATTATCCACACCAATGTAAGGTATAAGACAAATCCTTCCATCCAGCACATCAATCCAAAACCAATAAAGCCAAATCAACCCAAGCACAAATAAAATCAACGCATCTATCATACAAAATCCTCCGAACATGCCATCAATATCACAACACTAGGTGGAACCAATCCAAATCTCCCAACCAATCATCACATCATCTACAACACCACAAACATCTCAAAATATAGTTTCACAAGGACTAAGCACATCAACTACCAATCCAAACCCACCATCCACCACACAACCCCTTGTCATCACTCATAAAACACATCAACAACCTCTTATCACACCATCTCACACCATCTCACACCATCCCACAAAATCCCCCACCTCCACCTCCAAATCCAAATACGACCAACCAATACATCATCACATTACAAGTAGCATACCAAGCCTAACAAAAAGCCTTGCATTAATTTCAAGCCCAACAAGCTCAAGCTCAAGCTCAAGCACAAGCTGAAGCTCAAGAAGAAGCACAAGAAAAAACTTTACTACAACAACAACAAGTTGCAAAACATGCACAAGCACAAGCCAAAGCTCAAGCTCAAGCACAATTTCAAGCTCCATACCAAGTGCAACAAGTACAAACACAAGCCTTGTTGCAACAACAATCCTATCAACAAGCTTTACAACAACACACACAATAACAAGCGTTGATAGCGCAACAACAAAAAACCGCACAACAAAAATCCCAACAACAAGCGTTGATAGCACAACAATAACAAACCGCACAACAACAAGCCCAACAACAAGCATTATTGGCCCAACAACAACAACAAAAACAAGAAGCCCAACAAAAAGCATTGTTGGTGCAACAAGATTAATGATAGACATATCAACAAGCATTGATTATGCAACAAATATTTCAATAGCCTCTCACAAACACACAAAAAAATATTAACACACAAGCGATCCCATCCATCATCCAAACAACCATATCGTCCCAAAACACATATATCCCACCACCTAACCCACAAGATGATGTGTCCACACAAGTCAAGTTTCTCTCACAAAAAATATAGGAAATACAACCAAGAAAGACAAAGAAATCACACCACAAGGGAATTTGTGCTCCTATCCATTTGATAGAAGAATTGCAATGGTTCCATTTCCACCAAGCTTTGAAATATGGAAATTCGATCAATACCAAGGGAACCAAAGTCCTGAATATCACATTACGAAATTCCATGCACACTGTATGTAGGTCACATATGATGATTCTTATCTAATGCAACTTTTCCTTTGAAGCGTGGTTGGTCCAACAATGGAATGATTCTCCCATATCTCCCTAGAATTAAACACTTCCAAGAAATTGTGAACTTTTTCATCAAAAAAAATTCATTTAACTTGGGTGTGGATGTGAGCCTAGAGGAATTATTCGTCCTAAAACAAGCCAAGTGAGAAAATTTTGTAGCATTCTTGCAACGATGGTGATCCAAGGCCAGCAAGAGCAAATAGTCTATGTTAGAAGAACAAAAAATTGGGACTATCATCTCCAACCTTGAAGGGACCTTGTCTTTTCATTTGAAAATGTAATGCATAACAATGTACAACCAATTGATCCCCAAAGCGCTCAATATCGAAAGAGCCCTTATAGCGCAATGGGGCATGCCCATGTACCAAGACAATCAACCATCGATGAGTTACAATGACAAACCTCACACATGGGCTATAAACAAAAACATCACCAATGATGGTGTTTTGGATGCCAAAGTGGTTATCAATGCCCCAAGGTAAAATAAACAACAACAAAACATACACATGAAACACCCCACAAACCAACACATCACGAAAACAACCCAACAATCAAGTGGTCAACAACGTCAATGCTCAAGGGGGACCACCACCAAAGAACAAATACCCGCCAAAAAAAAAGTATACACCATTAAGGGAGCCTATTGAGTCTATCATGCAATAGTTGGTACAAGCAAAATTTATCACTCTCCTTGTTTACAAAAATTATCAAGAGCCTCAAGTTAAACTACCATGGTATAATGAGAAGCACCTCTATGAATTTCATAAAATAAAGGGACATACAACAACTAGCTACATGAGACTTCAAAATATTGTCCAAGATCTCATCGATGACAAGGTTATAACCATTGAACAACCAACTAGGAATCAAGATCTCAAAATATGCATAAATCTGATGCCAGATCACAATAAAGGAAAAAACAATGACAAAGGAAAGTATTCCAATGTAAACCACATCTACGACCATGTTTTAAAGGCAAAACAAGGATGGATCAATGGACCCAATAGTGTGGAATACATTCCCTTAACACTAATACAACATAGGAGAATAGAAAAAATAGGTTCTAATAGCTTCTTAAAACTACTAAGATGAATACATACAACATAAAAGAGATAAAAAAATAAGCATTCACAGATGACACAAGTATTTACGTTGGAAAATATTTTCAGGTAAAAAACCCACCACACCAAGCAAAGATAAATTGTATTACTGTAAAAAAAATTACATACAATATTCAGTCTTCACTCTTTGATCAGCTCATAACAGCTCTTGAGTTTTCTCTATTACAATATTTCTCTCAAAGTATACAATGAAAAACCTTAGACTTACATCGACTTGCAAATTACATGTCAAAACCTTCACCTTTTGGTTTTACAAATATAATAATGCATCTCACTGTACAAGTCATACATCTCATTAAATTTTAGATTGACCGTTAGCCGTCTCACCGTGGCCACCGTGGTGAGCCAACTCACCATCCATGGTGGGGTAGTGATCACTAGGCCACTACTAGCGGCTTCACTGCAGCCACCATGGTGAGTCAACTCACCACTCGTGGTGGAGTGGTCACTGCCAGGCCATTGTTGGTAGCTTCACCATGGCAACCACGATCGGACCCTTGACCACCCGTGGTGCGACGGTGACCGAAAAAATAGGCCGATGGCAGCTTTACTGTGCGTGGTAAGGCAGTAACCACCCAAACTGTCACCATGGTACTGTCAAAGTAGAATAGAAGGCAACTGCGGTATGGCGGTAAAGGCTAAAAGAGTGAGTTTTTTTCCAAGTCTTTTTCTAACAGAGGTTCAAGCTGGTAATTAAGGCATCGTTTCTCAACAAGCTCCCACTTGACGAAGATTTCCAACTTCCACTTGAATTTGAAAATTCAATGACGGTCATAGGCCCCGAGGCCCATAGATTTTTCACACCATCTGAGCTTGTCTATGCTTATAGGCTTCATTAATGCATCTGCAAAATTCTTCAAAGTGTCAACCTTTTCAAGACAGACTCTTCCATCTTCCACCATGTCCCTCATGAAGTGATACTGCACATCAATGTGCTTCGTCCTGGCATGAAAAGTCGGGTTCTTTGCCAAACAAATGGCACTCTGACTGTCACAACAAATAGTGATCTTCCCTGCATTAAAACCAATATCCGAACACAATCAACTCAGCCAAACTACCTCCTTGCAGGCGTGAGTTGCTGCCATGTACTCTACCTCTGTCATAGATAAAGAAACTACAACTTGTCGCTTGCTCATCCAACTGATTGCTCCACCATTTAGCATGAATGTGTATCCACTGGTGGATCTCTTGTTGTCAATGTCCCCTTCCCAATTAGAATCAACATATCCCTAAATGCTGAGTGTTCTTTGTGATGCAACCAAACTTCCATGGTAACACAAAGTATAGTTTGAAGTCCCCTTCAAATATCTGAACACTCTCTTCAAAACATCCCAATGTGATCTTCCCGAATTTTCCATAAAATGGCTTAGAACTCCCACTACTTGGGCAATGTTTGGTCTTGTACAGACCATTGCATACATTAAACTGCCAACAACACTTGGATATGGCACACTGGTCATGTCCTCCATCTTAGTAGCAGATTTTGGACAGTCTTCAATAGATAGTTTCATTCTCTGCATGACTGGAACAACTAGCTGCTTGCAATGGTTCATACCAAATCTCTCCAAAATTGTATTGACATACTTACTCTAACTAACTCAAAGGTTTGTGCTTGTTTTATCCTTGGTTATCTCCATTCCCAGAATATACCTTGTTGTACCAAGATCTTTCATTTCGAACTTTGCAGACAACTGAGATTTAAGATCAGAAATCATAGACTTTCTATTTCCTATGAATAACATATCATGCACGTACAGGGTAATAACAAGCACACGATCATTTTCAGATTTATAATAAACACAATGATCATATTTTGATCTTACAAATCCCATAGACAACACAAATGTGTCAAATTTCTAGTACCACATTCTAGGAGATTGCTTCAAACCAGACAAAGATTTCTTTAACTTACAGACTAGATTTTGTTTACCTTTATCAACAAAGTGCTCAGGCTAGGACATATAAATTTCTTCTTCCAGCTCACCATGGAGAAATGTTGTCTTCACATCCATTTGCTCAATCTCAAAGTCATACACAGCTGCCAATGACAACAAAAATCTGATGGATGTTAGCTTTTCTACAGGGGAAAAAATATCTCCATAATCAATTCCCTCAATTTGGGAAAACCCCTTTGCAACCAACCTTGCCTTATACTTCTCAACACTGCCATCAAGACTAGTCTTATTTTTGAATACCCACTTATAGCAAACAGGCTTTCGCCCTTTAGGCAGTGGTACCAAATCCCAAGTTTTATTCTTCTTCAAACAATCCATCTCGTCATTCATGGCTTCCAACCAATAGTTCAAATCAGTCACGTTGATTGCATCTTTTACCATCCTAGGCTCATCAGTGTTAGTAATTAAGGCATAGGCATAGTTTGAATCTAACATTGAGAAACCATACCTTTCTAGTTGTCATTTTACTCATGTTGACCTTCTTACAGGCTGAGGTTGTGGTTCTTCATCATCAGAACTCTCAAAGCTGCTTGAACTCTCCTTAGTCTCAGGTACACCATGTAGCTCTTCCCTTTCCAGAGTTTGGGGAATCTCAACTACATCATTTTCCTTTTCTCTTAGATTTGTCTCAAGCTGTTGATCACTTACTGAAGGTTTCAGCTCACAAAATATCACACTTCTATTGTACAAAACCTTCTCAGTAACAGGGTTCCAAAGCTTGTATCCCTTCACATCAACACCATAGCTGATGAAAATACATTTGATAGCCTTGTTATCCAATTTTGATCTCTTTTTGGCACATAAACATATGCCTCACAGCCAAAGACACGAACATGCCTCAGAGAGGGCTTCTTAACAGACCATGCTTCCAATGTCCATAACAAGATGATCCCAACTATTAGATAACGAACACAACAAGAGAATGCAATGATCCTCCTCCTCAGTCTTTACACCTACAGATGCCAACTGAGTAACACTCATATTAAATGAGTTCATATGGTCTGCAACAGATGCACCTTCTTCCATTTTCAAGGAGTACAAATTCTTCCTCAGGAATAAGTTATTTACCAGATACTTTCCCTGATAAATATCACCAAGCTTCTTCTATAATGAAGCTGCAGACTTCTCCTCATGGACATTCAGGAGTACAGAATCGGCTAGACTCAGTTTTATCAGACCTCTTTCTTTTCTATCAGCAAGATCCCAATCCTCTTGCTTCATACTTTGTGGCATAGTTCCAGACACTGCAATCCAGAGGTCTCTATCCACAAGCAAGTCTTCCATTTTGAGTTTCCATAACTCAAAGTTGCTGCCATTGAATTTTTCAATCTCAACTCTACCTAATGTACTCGCCATCTCAAACAAAAATAAGTTTCAACAATGCAAGACTCCCACTAAAACAGTATTAGAACAAAAAACTGACCTTTCCTATCAAGTATAACACAACTGGCCAAAATCTGATACCACTTGAAGGGAAAACAAGGATGGATCAATGGACCCAACAATGCGGAATACATTCCCTTAACACTAATACAACAGAGGAGAATAGCAAAAATAGGTTCTAATAGCTTCTTAAAACTACTAAGATGAATACATACAACATAAAAGAGATAACAAAATAAGAATTCATAGATGACACAAGTATTTACATGGGAAAACCTTTTCAGGTAAAAAACCCACCACACCAAGAAAAGACAACTAGTATTATAGTAAAAAACATTACATATAATATTCAGTCTTCACTCTCTGATCAGCTCACAACAACTCTCGAGTTTTCTTTGTTACAATATTTCTCTCAAAGTATACAATGAAAAACCTCAAACTTACATCGACTTGCAACTTACATGTCAAAACCGTCACCTTTTGGTTTTACAAATATAATAATGCATCTCATTGTACAAGTCATACATCTCATTAAATTTCAACCAATCCCACAGCCTCTAGGTTCATGCATCGAACATTCAAGCAAGCAATCGATCTGCACTGATTTCATCGAGCCACCCATGCAATAACTTCATCACCTTAATCAGGTTTTGTCTTCAGCTAAATGAATGGCCTACAATTACTGCCTTTACCTTTTTAGTCTTCGGCCAATCAGATCATTGTCACCATGCCACGTGTCTACTCTGCATTCATTGTTTTCTTTGACCTTTATTCCAACTCGGTCAACTGAGTTCTGAGCTCGTTTTGTCATCTACTGTGTCACCACCAAGTCCATTCGACTAGGCCACGGTAATGGGGTGAGCTCATTCGAGCTCACCCTTGTCTTCTCTGAGCTCTATCTCACCTTCCCCGCGATACTGTTGCCCTAACCGAGTCATTTCGTGGTAAAGTGGTGAGCTTGTCTGAGGTCACCCTTCACTTCACCGCACTATCATTGAGCAGTTTGAGTCGACCAGAGGTAAGGCGGTGACCACTAGCCAGTTCGTCAGCGGTCTCATCACACTACCGTGGTGATCACTTAGACTGACCGTTAGCGGTCTCACCACAGCCATCAAGGTGAGCTAACTCACCATCCGCGGTAGGGCGGTGACCACTAGGCCACTGCTGGCAGCTTCACCATGGCCACCGTGGTGGATCAGTGACCAACAGACTGTTGTTAGTGGCTTCACCGTGGCCATCGTGGTCATACCCTTCACCGCCCGCGGTGCGGTGGTGACTAATAAAATAGGCCACTGGTGGCTTTACCACGCCACCGCGGTGAGTGAACTCACTGCGTGTGGTAAGGTGGGAACCGCCCAGAATGTTACCGTGGCACCGCTAGAGTAGAATAGAAGGGAGCCACAGTATGGCGGTAAAGGCTGAAAGAGTGAGTTTTTCACCAAGTCTTTTTCTAACAAAGGTTCAAGCTAGTAATTGAGGCATCGTTTCTCAACATGTTTTTGCATCTTAGGATGAATGGGTAATAATTTTCAATATCAAAGGACCTAGAGCTGAGTGTGGAGTCACCACATGTAGTGGAAAAATTACCATCTTGGTACCTTCGCCACCATCCAAGGCATCGACTGCCAATATAAAATCAAACTCTAGTGGTTATAGAGAGTAGCTGAAAAAGACCCCCACCCAAATCTCCATCATGGAGTTGCTAAAAATATCCCCCGTGCATAGGGACATCCTAGAAAAAGAATTGGATACATCCTCCATCCTGACGGACCTCGATGCAAACCAGTTTCAAGCTATGGTCAGGCATATCACTACACCACAAATCCTCACATTCTTCGAACATGATCTCCAACCCAACCATCTCATAATGTGCACTCCACTTGGAAGTCTTAGTTCATAAGAATAAGGTCAAAAGGCTCTTGGTGGATGGAGGTGTGGGTTTGAATATTTGTACCCTACAACTGATAAAGAATCTAGGATTTTCAAAGGACTTCATTGAAAAGGGCAAAGGTATCACCATCAAGGCCTATGATGAGAAAGAACGTGTGTCCCAAGGCACCATTTAACTCCCCATCCAAGTGGGGCCAACAAACATGGAGACTACTTGTCAAGTCCTTGACCTTGAACTACCCTATAATATTCTCGTAGGATGCCTATGGATCCATGGGATGCAATCTGTCGTATCCACATTCCATTAATGTGTCAAATTCCCCTATTAGAATCAAGAAGTCACGATCCATGGTGACCTACAACCCTTTTATTATTGCAAAAATCTGGAGGCCAAGTATTATAAGATCCCCCAAGTCCCAAAAAATGATGAAGGACCCACATCCTCTTATGTAGACCCATCCACCTTAGCCTCCACCTCTAAGACAAAGACACCTACTATTCAGAACATCCTAGATGTCAAGGCTATAATCCAAGATAACGGGTGTGGGGACTATAAATTGTAGAATAGTGCCTTTGTGATAGGAGAGTTACCTCAATCTGCTATATCTCATGGAAAACCTAGCAATTGACTCGACATCTCAGACCTTCAAAGCAAAACCTATCACCTTCAAAAAGTGGTGAGACCTAAGAAACAAGGTGGCAGATCAAAAATATGTATCAAGATGAAATACCCATACCTAATCTTCCAATGGAAGATAATAACAAAGGGTTGCAATTAATGTTTGGTTGGGTATACAACAAGAATGAGAAACTCAAGAAAAATGGAAATGGCCTATTAGAACCCATCATTCTTGAGAAGCACCTCAAGAATATTTGCCTCAGATGTACCCCTCAGAAGATAACCATACTTGGCAAAGGTTCTAAGGTTAAAACAGTCAAAGCTTCCTCGTCGGTCCTTGTATCGCTTACTTATCCCTTTGAGGATCCCATCTCTGATTTACCCATGCTATTTGAGGACTCCTCTCTCTTTATGATCACCACCATGTCTTTCGAGTCAAATACCCAAGCCACTGAACTAAAACTTGTTTACCTCCAACTCATCGATTGTGACCAACGAGGACCATCAATATTAGATAAGTTCAAAAATGATGAGGCTCTCTCAGAATTCATGGGACTAAGGGAGGAGCTACCATATGGTGACCACAAATTAGGATTTGACATAGATTTGGATGTGCATACATACTACGGGGAAACGATTGAATCTCTTAGTCATAAAATATAAAATCTAAGAGTAACATTTAGATCTCTAAGTGAAAACCACATTGTAGCACTTTTTTATCCAAAAATAGTAAAAATAAAGGACGTATCCAATGGTGAAAAAATATTTGAGGAAGCATGGGATGAGGGATTCAATCTGCCCCTTAGTTCCATTCATTAGGAAAAATTAACAGTACTGGCAGAAAAATGTAACCCAGTGAATTTGGGAACTGAAGAAACCCCACACATTACTTTTTATGTTGAATCACTTTTGACCAAGGAATGAGAAAATCTAGTTGCATTTATGAAAGAAAGGAAAGCGAATTTTGCGTGGACCTACATCGACATGCCAGGCCTTGATCCAAAGGTAGTAGTCCATCATCTAGCAGTCTATCTAGAGGTGAAACCAATAAGACATAAATTGAAAAATATGCATCCACAGATCACCTTATTGGTCAAACTTGAGCTGCAGAAACTCCTTGACACTGGCTTCATATGACCCATTGATTATCCTGAAGGGTTTTCCAACCTTGTACCTATTTCCAAGCCCATGGGGGGAACCCAAATCTGCACCAACTTTAGGGTCCTAAACAAAGCATGCCCTAAGGATGATTTCTCTCTTCCTAACATAGACATGATTGTAGATATGACAATAGGGCATGAAATGTCGTCACTATTGGATGGGTTTTTAGGATACAACTAGATTATGATCACAAAAGATGACTAACATAAAAAAACCTTCACTTGTCTATGGGGGACCTATTGTTGGAACATGATGCCATTTGGGTTGAAGAATACTAGAGCTACATACCAAAGGGCTATGACTCTTATTTTTCATGATATGATCTAAAAATTTGTAGAAGACTATGTGGATGACATACTAGCCAAATCAAGAAAGCATCAAGACCACATATCAACATTGGGCCCAATCTTTGACAGACTGGAAGAATATAAGGTACAACTCAATCCTAGTAAATGTTTCTTTGGTGTCCCATCAGGAAAACTCCTAGGAAATATTGCATCAATGAGGGGAATCGAGATAGACCCTCCAAAATTGAATACAATCCTTGACATGGAAGCACCTGAAACACTAAAAAAATTGAGGGATCTATAGGTAAGGCTTCAATTAATCTACAAATTCATAGCATAGTTAGCAGATAAAACCATTCCATACTTCCATCTCCTTCACAAGGGAGTGGCCTACAAATGGGATGAGAAATGTGATCAAGCATTTAACCAAATCAAAGAATACTTGCTAACACCACCAGTCCTCATGCCACCAATCCAAAACAAACCATTAATCTTGTGCATATCAGCAACGATGACAACTCTTAGTTCTCTTCTAGCACAACATGATGAAATAGGGAAAGAGAGAGCCATTTACTACATCAGTAGGACCTTGGTGGGACACAAGATAAACTACAGATTCATCAAGAAAGCTCTTCTTGTAGTAGTGTTTGCCTCACAAAAGTTTAGACACTACATGCTTGCTCATCAAATAAATCTCATTGCCAAGATAGACCCCCTAAAGTATCTACTCTCTAAAGAAATTCTCATAGGATGAATGGCTAAGTGGGTCATGATTTTGAGAGAATATGATATTGAATATGTGGAGCGAAAAGCCATCAAGGGATAGTTAATTGTAGATCAATTAGCCGAGGCACATATATATGTAGAGAACCCACTGGTATTAGAATTTCTAGATGAGTTAATTTTCAATCTAAGTGATGTAGACCATTGTAAGGTACACTTCAATGAATCATATACTCAACATGGGTCAGGAGAATGAGTCTTCTTCATCACACCATAAGGGGATTGTATTCCTAAATCATATAGGTTATCTTTCTGTTACTCCAACAAATTTTTTGAGTACGAAGCCCTTGTCATAGGACTTAAAATTATAGTATAATGGAAAATCATGACACTCAAGGTCTATGGATACTCACAACTAATTATCAATCAAGTCAATGATGAATACCAAACCAAGGATTATAAACTTAACCCGTATAAAAAGTTGGTGGAGGATCTCAAATATTTCTTCATCGACATCACATTTTAGCAAATACCACAAGTAAACAATAGAGAAGATGATGTTATGGCTGCAATCGGATCGTTGTTGGATATCCCATGCAATGTCCCTAAACATGAATTCCTTGTAGAGCATCTTCTCGTACCATCTTTCAAGGTACTATATTTTGAGTTTGTATACAAAATTGTTGGTCCCAGTGATCCTTGCTACAATGAAATATTCACCTACCTAAAAGTAAGAGTCCTTCCCATTGACATCACCCAAAATCTCAAAATAACCTTTATGAAAAAATCATCCTGCTTCATTATATTAGGTGATACTCTTTATCGTAGAAGTATTGAAGGGACCCTCTTGTGATGCCTTAACCCCAAGGAAGATTTTATTTCTTTAACCAAGGTACACGATGGTATTTGTGGTTTCCATTCTAGTGGTATGACCTTGGCCAAGAAAATTTTGAGGACGAGGTACTACTAACCTACGATGGAGAAAGAAGCCCATGACTATGTTCGAAAGTGTATACAATGCTAACAACATGGAGACCTCATTCATGCACCAACTTAGGAGCTTCAGTTGATTGTAACACCATGGCCTTTTTCATAATAGGGGCTCAACCTCATTGGAAAAATCAGACCAACCTCATCTAATGGAAACAAGTTCATTATCATCGCCACAAAATACTTCAAAAAGTGGGTAGAATCCATCCCCATGACTTATATAACAGGGAATAAAATTTCTAAATTCATCCTGAACTACCTCATTTTTTGTTATGGTGTTCCTCAAGCCCTTATCTCTGATAATGGAACACCCTTCAAAAACTAGGATGTACATGAGCTATGCCAAAAATTCAATATCCAACATTGCTTCTCCACCCCATATTACCCCCAGGGTAACAACCAAGCTAAGGCTTCCAATAAGACCATCCTCAAAATACTTAAGAAAACAATTAATGAAGCTAGTGATGATTGGCACTTACAACTAAACCCTACCTTATGGGCCTATCGAACAAATATCTGCACACCTATAGGTACAACCCCTTTCTCCCTAATCTACAGATCAGAATCCATCCTTCCCATTGAGGTTGAGCTCCCATCCCTAAGAATATCATTGCAAAATCTTATTACTGATGAAGAGTATTGGGTGTCACGGTTGAATGAGATAGAGTTACTAGATGAGTGATACATGGATGCTTTGAACCATCTGCAGGTTTATTAGAACCTTCTCAAAAGGAGCTATAATAAGAAGATCAAGATTTGATCCCTCCAAGTTGGAGAGCTCATGTTAAAAGATAATTAGAAGAATGTGCCTAATTCAAACAAAAAAGGTAAGTTTGAACCTAACTGGTTAGGACCCTTCATCATCACAACAAGTTACAAGTCATGAGTGTACTAGTTATCTACACTAGAAGGTGAACCTCTGCAGGGGCCCATCAATAGCTCCCATCTCAAAAAGTTTTATGCCTAAACTTGCAAGGTATAAATCTAAAAATTAAAAAAAATTAAAAAATATAAAAAGTCCAAAAAAATCATTAAAAGGATTGAAAACAGTAAAGAAAAAAGAATCGTCCTCTAGTGAAAACCACTTCGGTGGTGCTTTGGGCAAGTACCTTGGTAAAAAACTGGCAATCAGGTGCCTTTTGTAAATAATTGCTTTCCATCCACCATGGATTCTTCAGCTTGTTCTCATTCACCTTCCATCGCTTTCCATCACCCATCACATTCCATATTTATTTTATCACCCATTTGCATTTGTATCATAGCTTGATCCTACATCGGTATCATGTTCCATCCTAGTACTACTCTGCACATTCCTAAGGTCAGTTTGTATTGCCTATATCGGGGTAGTTTATCGCATCACACTAGGGGAAAATACCTATATCCACATAGGATTGGATTCGTGTATATCCTTGAAATCTTCCTTAACACATTTTGATAAAATTCCAAAAACATTCATAAAATCAAGAAAATAAAAGAAATATCTAAAACATATCAAAATCTAAAAACAAGTTGAAATACAGAAAAAGAAAAAAGCATTGTTACTATGTCGAAATATGTCGTCTCTGAGCTTGAACATAGGCAAGGCTAATCTTTGATCAACCCTCAAGACATTAGGTCAATCCCTTAGGAGTCTATCATAATAAACTGACAATCAACATGTTCATACTTCATCAATAAATGTGTTTGTGTCAATCAAACTATGTGGTCTCTGCATGTATAACCTAGGAAAGGCTAATCTTTGATCAGCCCTTGAGGCCCCTAGGATAGGTCCTTAGGTTATGTTCTTGGTTAAAATCTCAGAAAACACAAAAACATTGGAAATTTTAAAAATTAAAACATTTGTAAAACATCTCGAAAACCCCAAAATAGCCTCAAAACATTTCAAAATCCAAAAAAAATCAAAAAAACCAAAATTATCCATCACATTTCACTTTCACCTGCAATAAACATCCACTCACAATAAATTAATCGCCACCTTCAACCTTTGGCAAAACAAGCAGAAACAGGTATAGCAAATTGAAAGTGTGAACTCAAACATTAGGGTCTTAAGTCTGGATCAATAAGTAAACAAGCTTATCAACTCCTGGTATCACTAGCCCATCATCCTATTTGTCTCACAATCATCTGATAACATCATGTCCTAGGATGCATCCTTCCTACAATGGACATCAACATCAAACATCACCGTAGTTTAGTCTTAGCTAGAGGTATGAAGAACATTATCTTGTTTGTTTGCTTGATCTTTTATTTTGATTTATCTTATTGCACTCATTCTGATGACCTCTTGATAATGTCTAATCAATGATTTATAGATAAAGGAATGGGGCACTGATCATTATTTTGCGTTTACTGTGTTTGTTGGATATTCTTGTAATATAACCTTGGTCATGCTTACTTTTTTTGGTTTGTAGGGAGGGTGTTTTAGATCTCTTGTTGACTATTACATTGTTAGGTTTTTCCTTTCTGTGTTTTGGTTTGAGATGTTTAAAATATCTGAAGTACATCCTTATAAGTTTTTGTATGTCGAGTGTGAACAAGATTACTCCTATATGTTTTTCAAGTCAAAATTCCATCTCACTAAGTACACTACCATCTTGGTTGTTCATACCTTGATGCATCATATCTGTTGAAAATTGAGGTCTTTTCTTTGCTTAATACTCTATAAAACTTTAAGATTGCTGATCTAAATAAGCTTTTTCCTTTTGTTAGAAATTATTTGTGGGTGATTATCTTGATTAATCCATTTTACTATTGTAGAATGTAGACAAAAGTTGATAGAAGAAGTATATAGGATATTAGAAATATTACACAAGCATATAATGTGGAGAAAACCCTTTCGGGTAAAAAAATCCACCAAGAATTAATCTATTATTCAATCTTTGAAGTAGATTACAATAGCTCCAATTCTTGCTTGAGAATGCCTCTTTTTCCTTCACCAAAACTTCTTCACAACCTGCAATAACAACTAATCACAACTCTCTTCAACTTGCTTGAGATAAATAGACTTTAATCAACATTGTAAACTCCAAAATGAGTTACAATAACAATGCTCAAGCCATATCCCTAAAAGGTACGCCTATCTCTTGTAAGTGGAGTTGTTTCATGAAGAACAATGTCAAATCATCTCCTTCATCCATTTGGGTGTGCCAAGTTGAAGTCATAACTCAACCTTTATTCTGTAAATATCTTAAGGCTTCATCCTCAAAGTTGGCACCCAAAAGGGGGTCCCACTTGACTAAGCCTTTAGAAATATCTCAACATGCAAAGGAGCTAATTCCAAGAAGACAACTTGGGCGCCCAAAGTGGGTCCAAGATATTTCTTGTTAACTAAAACATTTCTCAACACCATTCATGCAAGAATGGTCATCCCTAGTTAACTGAATTGAATTGAACTGAACTGAACTGAACTTTAATTGAACTTCAAACCCTATTTTACAGGTACTCAACATTCATAAATCAAAATCCCTATTTTGTAGGAACCTAGGATGCATTTATGAAGTGCACTCAATTTACCAACAAGTTAACTAAACTCAAGGTGAGTTGTCACCTACCATATGTGAGCCCATGTGCTCCTATTTTGTAGTATCTATTTCCAAGGCATCCACACATGCTTTTAACATTTATAATTAATTACAAATGTCAATTAACATGATTATTTCATCAAATATTAATCTCTTCCTAATCCTAGTGTTGTTGAACACATTCTAAGGACTTAGGATATATGGTAAAATAAATAATGTTTAGGATTACAATTAAATGGCATCCTATTTCCAATAGTATCTATGTGCGTTATCAAACATAAGAAAAGTTAAGATCTTTACGTCCCCAATCCTTGATAAGCAATACATCATCATCATCATATCTAATAACATCTCGATGACTCATAGACTTGTTGGACTTCTACATCATCTCAGACTCAAGGGTTGATCCCTCTTTCTTCTATCTTCTCCACGTACTAACTTGGTGTCATGAAATTCAAACAAAACTTATTTGCATCCATCCTACATCCATAAAACTATTAGCATCCTGCATATCCATATATATCATCATAAAAAGAAACATCATCCATCATTGAATTATCATTTAGGTATTATTCTAAGCATCTCATAACAACAAATTTGCATTATCATCCATCACATAATCATATAAGCATTTTAAAATCATCACATTTTTTTATTATCATCATTATCCATACATAAACCTTGCATAATCATATGCCACATGGAAAGGATACCAAAAAAGAAGATAGGACATCCATTGCATTGCATCCATATCATAAGCATTGCATCACCACTTAGATTAATATAGATTTTCTATTCTAAGCATATTGTCACATCACATTCACATTATCATCAACATCACATAGACTTATTAGTCTAAGCATAAAATTGCATTTCATCTATCACATTAATATATCAATGCATACATACAAACATCATTAAGTAGAGATAAAACCATCACATGTGTATTCCTATCATACATTGAGAACATCACATACATCACATCATAAAGCATAAAACATCATGGCATGATCATTAATTACATCCATCCATATCATATGCATATACAAATCCATAACATGTAAGCTAAAATAAAATAACATCACATCATATAAATCATATTGAAGCCATCTCATATATATCAAAAAAGTTGAATTTCATGATACAATCGGAATCCGATATGTAATGTCATCATACAGAATATACAAAAGGATAATCAAAACTCAGCCAATGAATGCATATACATCATAAATCAGGTTGTACATAAAAAAAGTGTTTAAGCACTATCTATGCCTTGTTCTCCCCTCGCTATGTCGATCACTGTGGTGGTTGCCTCAGCTCTAATGGTGAGACCCTGATGGTTTGCCTACTGGCCTTGGATGAGAACTTCTCGATGCAACCTAGATAATATGGGAGAAATATATCTCCCGACACTCCTATAGGCCAACTATGTAGTATAGTAACCTGTAATATGATGCCTCCTACATTGCCTGACCATACATCTCTATGGGCATTTTTGCTTGTCCATGTGCCTGTTGCACTGCTGGCAGTGACCTATCTCCTAAGATAAATTGAGGTCTAGATCTTTCCTTTGCTGGCACTCTTGTTCCACCTCCTGTCTTGCTTGATCCCTCTCCGAGATCAAGGTCTAAATCTAAGCTAGTGTCTATTGTAACTACCCTGTCAAAGCCTTAATCTGTACCTACAACACTGTTATTTGTCCATCTGTTAGATTAGGACCTGGTGGTGGCTATTATGGAGGCTTTTATGGTGCCCTATATACTACTAGTAGTACTAGGGGTGGCACATGTCCATCATGAATATCATTTTTCCATCCCCATCTTGTTCATCCTACCCATCATATGGTTATTATGACACCTGTCCATTCCAGGGTCCTCTACCCCATCCTCTGCCTACTGTTGGCACTACTGACAAAGTCAATCTAATAGGAGCATGGGCCTACCAATAAGCAAAATGATCTTGTGTCATCCCTACATCTAAGGGACCATCAAAGTACACCCATGCCTACATGACCAACTGCCTGAAATAACCAATAACAACCTAGGGTTGGACTCACTACCCCCAGGCTATCTCTCGTGCTCTCCTCACAAAAATGGCTCTATAGGCCAAGTCAAGTGCATATTGCACCTCTTTGAACTACTTGGCTACCCTATCTAGTAGGTAACACTCAATCATATTGTGCTCCTGCCTCTGCATGAACCTGGTCTGGTGAAAGTAGAATAAATGATCATCATTATCGTGCCACTTGTGGAAATGGAGCCAAGGTCTCCATCAAAAAACTGTCATCTCATCAATAATCTTCCTCCAGTGTGGGATGTTGGTAATACTTGTGTAATGAAGGGTGGTCATACCCCCATATCTATAGATCACAGGATCATCATGGTCAATATGCACATCTACTATGGTAGGCCTCAATATAGCTATATGCTCGTAGGCCCACATGTGAAGTAATGTCATTCTCGCTCCAATACTGCGGGCCTTGTAATATACAACTTGGTGCATTTCGTGATATAATAAAGGTAGGACAAATGGCCCCTAGGCATAGACCATCATCTCCTCCATCATCCTAGACCAGACAATACCCCATCCAATTCTGCAACATTTGGCTCATCTATCAGGAACTAGGACTCCTGAGATCAATGTATTGATGAATAAAGTCAAATCTAGGGCAATCCCCACATACCGATCCAACTCGACCTACCCAATATTTGTCTCACACTAATCAGCTTTGAACAACTGGAAAATGGCATCACCATTGGCCTCAACATCATAAATGATTTGCTTGCCATGTATGGGGATCTGTAGAATCCACCACACATCCTCCAAGGAAACTGCGGCCTCTCCTATAGGTAGATGGAATGAGGATGTCTCTCTTCGCCATCTCTCCACCAATGTTGTCATCATAGCTAGATGTGTCCTAACTGCAGCCATCTGTGCCACGTGACCAAATCCGATCACACCCAAGAAATATAAAGCATCATCACTCAAATGCCTTGCTCAGCATCGTATCTAATCTTTGTGCTTCTTTGAGTGGAGCACTTGAAGGACCTCCTACATTCAAAGTTCCCATAATGACAAATTTAACGAACCTAACATATTTTCAAAAAAAGATCCATAAATAGTAAAGGCGAGCTAGTTTTTACAAAGGCGATGCTTTGGCTTTTCACAAAGGTGACACTATATTCATAAGTGACACCATATCGCAAAGGCGGGTTGACATTTCATATGCGACCCTGAAACCCTATAATGTCATGCAATGCTATTTTACAAAAGTGACACTGACCATAACATTTGCGATACCCTAGAGAGCTACTTTTGGCATACCTAATGGGACCCTAATAAATGCACTAAAAACATGAAAAATGAGAATTTTTTTGAAAGGCATACTAGGGGTCCTGCGTTTCAAGGCCGCTAGAACTCTCGAACTCGATCCATCTGATGCCTGGGAAGCACATGAGCCACCATTCCATCAGCACCTCAAAGCAAAATCACCAGGAATCTAGAAGGTTGAATGCACAAATGATTTGAAAATGACCCATCCCTTCTATTTATGATCAAAATTTAGGATTTTTTAGGGTATTTTTGGGGTTTTTTTAGCCCGTTTATTTGTTTTTTGTCCAACAAAGCCTGTTTTGACCCATTTCCTTCGTCGTGAGCTTGTTTTTACATCTTGTGGGCTATTTTCTGCAGCTGAATCATTTTCAAATATTTTTCAAGAGCTCAACCCAAATTTTTGAAAATTTTGCCCAATCTCTTGAGGGGACAGTGTAGCAGTGTAATTTCTTTTGTTGGGGCAGCAGTGGGGCATCCGAATTTTAAAAAAAAAAAAATGAATTTTGATCGTCACATTATTATTCTTTGAAATCAATGCAATAGGTACCTCGCTTCAAAGAGGAAAAAAATGCAGATACTTAAACAAACCTAATTGATACTACATATCTAATTTTGATAAATTAACATCATTTCTTCCTAAATCACTTTGAACTAACTAATTAATTAAATAATTAGCATTATTTATTTAAAATTCATCAATTTATGCTATTTATCAAATAATTAATTTTATTAGATTAATTCACCTTTCTTCTCACTAATGTTCATCATATTTAATTAAATCAAATCATTTAATTAAATCCTCCTAAATTCCTCTCATTTGATTAAATAAATCAAATCAAATGTCGCAATCCCCTAACTCATCCAACTTAATTAATTTTGAATTAATTAACCCTAAGCTACTTGCTAATCATCATTAGCAAATTCTATAGCTTTTAACTCCACCTTAGTTGAGTCAACCCATGGTCATCTAACCAAGTTGCACATGAAATTCATTTATCCTAATTAACTAATTACCTTATTTATCCTCACAATGACATATTCCAAGGAATATTCCTCTCAAGCAGCTTTTATTCAATTTTCCCCCAAAAAGGCTTTAAATACCTCTTACAAAGGCATTTAATTTCTCTTACATGTCATCTTGTCTCTTACAAGGGCATTCACTCCTCTTACATTTTCAACCACATGCATTTACTTCTTCTTACATCTTTCAAATTCTCAACCATTTTCATTTATTCCTCTTACATCTCCTTTATTCTTCACATTCCCCAAAAAGTGCTCTATCCTCATCCAATAGAATTGTGACAAGTGTTACAATCCCATTGGCTCCCTTTTTATCCCACATTCACCTTGATATCTCTCATTCTTCAACCCTTGAGTCCTATAAATAGAGGTTGTCTCTTCACAATATGGATCCAAAAGTTGAAGAATTTTTACTATAGGAATTTTCACTCATAGCATTCACCATTTTCATATCATTTTGAGCATATTTTCACCACTTAGCACCCATATCATACTTGGATCCATCCACAACATTGGAGTTTATCAATTGGGATTGGGAAAGGGCTTCTTTCCACATCAAAGAAGCACTAATCCCCCTATGGGATGAAGGTCTAATCAATTTAGATGAGTTTGCATGCTTTTGCATTGTTTATTTCATGTTTTCATCATATTTTCTTGTCTTTCTTGATTGAGAATCTCATAGTGAGTGCTTTGTTTGGTTTTCTAAATTGATTAACACTTTTTGGTTGTCTCTTGTTAATTAATTGCATATTATGCACTCATAATATATATACATATGTATATATATATATATGTACATGTATATCTACGTATTTGTGTATATATATACATATATGTGTATACATATATATATATGTACACATATATGTTCATATATATATATACATATATATGTATGTATGTATGCATAAATGTAGATTTTTATATTTTTGAATAACAAACAAATATTGAAAGCAAATTGCAGAGTCAAAGTTTGTGCAATGACAAACACACAAATAGAAGTGCATGGCAGAAAACCAACTAAACGAGAAACAGTCAAAACCTTTCCATATTTTGTAGTAACAATCAAATAAAAAAGAAAATTGCAAAAATGAATTATTATGCAAGGAAAAATAAAATAATACAAATGCATGGAAAAATATCTTCGAAATGAAAACCAATGAAACCATTTTCATATTTTGGGATAACAAACAAATATTATAAGAAATTAGTAGAGTTAAAGTTTGTGCAATGACGAACACACTGATAGAAGTGCATGGTAGAAAACCCTTGAAATGAGAAATAATCAAACCCTTTCTATATTTCGTAGCAACAGTCAAATATATACAGGAATTTGTAGTGTGAATTATTGTGCAATGAAGAACACATTAATACCTGTGCATGGCAGAATATCTTCGAAATGAAAACTAGTGAAACCATTTTCATATTTTGGAATACCAAGAAATATTAAAAGCAAATTGTAGACTTAAATTTTGTGCAATGACAAACACATTAATAGAAGTGCATGGCAAAAAACCAATCAAACCCTTTTCCATATTTCATCGTAACAATGAAATAAAAATGAAAAACTAGTTAAATCCTTATCATATTTGACGTCAAAACAATAGAACCCTTTTAATAATTTGTAGTAGGAAGCAAATATTAAAAGCAAAATGGAGATTAAAATGTCATGCATGGATGAGTATAGACGAAATGAAAACTAGTGAAACCCTCCCCATATTTCATAGTATCAATATTTTTCAAAGAAAAATTTGCACAATGAAAGTTTGTGCAAAAAATAACAAAATGATATAAGTGCATGGCACAATACCATTGAAATAAAAGAAAATGGAATAGACAGATTTTTGTTAAAAAACCTCACTTGAAAGAGAAAGGGATCTTTCGAGAGCGCAAAGTCGAACAATGAAGTGTGCAAAGTCGAACAATGAATCTTGGAGAGCTGAACTGTTATGGGTGTGCAACCAAATGAACACACTAGAATAAATGCAAAAAAATGGAATGACAATGAGCGGGATATGTGAGAATTTGGAGCATTGAATGAACCTTGATCTTCGATTTATGCACTTGCTAGGTCGAGTAAATGTAGAGGGGCGCATAAGGAAAGTTTCTCAGTGGAGGTAATGAAGGAGGCAACGATCAATTAATGCTCTCAGCTGGTCATTTAGGGTGGCAAAGTGGTTGGAAGCCATGTATCTGTACAATCCAATGCACATAGATTTTGTGATGATGGAGGCGAATGGGCTCCACTATCGAGCAGAGGCCAAAATGGGCCCATAAGGAACACCGTGGATGAATCAGTGCATGATAGGTGGCAAGGTGCTCTAAATTTTTTAAAAATAAAATTGGCAGATGCACAAGTGGTAGGGTGGGATGGTTTGGAAATTATTGTTTTGTTTTGTGGTCCACATGGACCTCCAAAGTTAGGGTGCCCTACTATGGACCCTTCTCCCCTACCTATTTCTAAAACATGAAAACAATAGCGATCAAGAATGGAAAATGTGTTGATGATTTTTTTCTAGATTAGATCTTACCTCTCTATTTTATATAGAATTTCCTTAAATTGGTAACATTCACACTCTTATCCATCAAGTGGTTTTAATAGAGGAGTTTAATCTTACTAACCTAAAAGCCAAATTTTTGTTTCTCGAGCCAAAAGTGAAGTTCTTTGGTCTTTGTTATCTTTTAAAGATACCAAGAAACTCTTCCACTATTGTCATGAAAAGTTTTTGATAGGAAAGATGACCCTACCCTATATTAATTTAATCATCTCCTTTCTCATCAGAGGTTCGATCTTGGGATTAATAGGCCTTTGTTTCTATCTTATAGGCTTAGCATTTAGGTTTAGTTTGATAGTATGTTAATTGGGAAAGGTTTCAGTCAAAACCCTTTAATTCTTCATAATTCCATGCAACTACATCACCATATTTATTGCAAAGCTTAATCAAGGTTTCATGTTCAGATGTAGAACATACCTTCCCCAAGTTTAAATATTTTTCTTCTTCAATTTGGTAACTAGCTTGTAATCATCCTTTCTTGTAGTTAGGTTTATTTTCTTCTACTTCAATTGGTCATCTAAATTAAAGATGCTTTCAAGGGTGATGTGACCCTATGGTAACATGTTTTTGTTTAGATACATGATTTGATCCTCATATTGGCCTTGTACCTTAGACTTATTTTTGCTAGAAAATTATGCTTCCTCTTGAAGGAAATTGATAATTTGTTGATCATTTTCAAAGATCTACCAATTTACTTGGTTGTCTAGAATAACAAACCTTACAACAAGCCCAATATGTTGTCCCTTCTTGTTTGCAATATGTGTTGGTATATCAAATTGGGCACCACTTGCTACAAGACTATCAACATGCTTGTTCTAACCTCTAGGGATAGTTTGGATACCAAAGCCCTGGAAACCCTCAATTAGATCCCAAACTCTATGTTTTTAGGATTTGAGCAAGCTATTCTTGGTTATACTTTGAGTTTTGATTTGGTTGACAACTAACTCATTGTATCCAAAGACTTGTAACAACTTGTTCTTCCCTTTTTGTGCAAGTTGGATACCTTGGATGAGGGAATCATACTTAACCACATTGTTAGTGCAACTAAATTGAAGCCTAAAAGAGAAGTAATGCTTCTCCTTACTTGGAGATACTAGCATTACACCAACACTTGCACTATTTTTATTTCTAGAACCATCAAAAAATAACTTCCACAACCCCACTAGATCTCCTTGAGATTTTATGAGGTTGGGAATAGGTGTATCCTCTTCATGAATGCAATAGGTTCCAAGACCAATCTCCTCTACCTCAACTAGTGGACCAAATTGAAATGTATTGCCCCATTCATCTACTAAACAACTAGGAACCTCCTCCAAAAGAGTAGTAGACTCAAAAACAATACACTCATCCCCTTGATCATGCAATATGCAATTCATATTTATGGGGCTAGGAGTGTAGGGTTAAAAATGATATCTTTCAATAGGCTTAGCTTTGATGGTCACTTTGGTACTATACTCCATCCTAATAGCATATGGGGACCAATCAACAGATATATATCCACCTATCTTATTAGTGAACTCTCTTGGCAAACAAATAGAATATAAGGTAAGGAGGTCTATGACTAAAATGTCTTGCAACACAATGTAGCAAGGGAATGCATGCAAGGTCAATTTTAGGTTGTTAATAATCCAAAATATTTTTTATAGCAGTACCATCTAATTTCACAACTCCCTTAATCACGGGTTCATACTTAATGTCAAGCATATCAACTACCCTTTTTGGCATAACAAAATTGCTAGTCCCTGAATCTATCATACATTTATGCGCTATATGATCTTCAATAATTAAGGATAAATAGAAAGGAGGTGGCTTACTGATTTTACTAAAATTTCCTTCTTCCTTAGGTTGCACTAGGTTAGTTTGTGGATTAGCTCCTTCCCTTTTAGCATATCATTTGGCTCCTTCAACCCTTCAAAAGCTTATTGAAACAAATCCCTTTGATATTGTATGGAAAAATCCTCTCACCTGGTGACATTTAGGTTAGCCTTCTTCATTTGATCAACAATGCTAAAAGGAGGTTGAGTAACCTTAGATGAAACCTTTGGAAAACAAGGTCCAACTTTACTAATTGAATGTCTGGTGGTTGTTCTTGGGTTTTTTTACTCTTAACAATAGTATGATTTGGTTGTAGCACAATTGTCCTACCCATAGTTCCAACAACTATAGTATCTTGAGATGGTTGGGAGTTTGATGCCTGACTATTTGTGGAAGATGTACCACCATCCACTGGTCTTTTATTTTATCTTGTATTATGAGCTACTATCTCAACACTTAATTGGTTTAGGCCAAAAAATATTCCTCATTCCAATTGACCAGTGTAGAGTCTCCTAGCATGTGATCTTGCCTACTAGTAGCTACTTGGTTTGCATCAAATTTTTATCCTAAAGTTGAGGGTTAATTTTGAACCATTAGAGTTCGTACAAACTCTCCATTTTTACATATATTTTTATTATGTGGTTGATTGCATGGGTAACACTAGCCATGTTTTGTTCACAATGAAGGTAAAACTGTAGTAAAGTGTAGCTTAAAATTTGAAAATCCTATGTAATTATAGATTCAATTTTAGTATTCTTTGTCACAATATTTTGTGTATGATTAATCTTGAATTAGATCAATTTTAATGTTGTAGAAATTAGACAGAAAATTGATAGAAGAAGTATAAGACATAATAGAAAGGACACTGCATGTACGTGGAGAAAACCCTTTCAGAAAAAAAAAAACTCCATCATAATTATTATTGCTTGTATTATTTAACCTTTGAATGAGTTACAATAATACTGATTCAATTCTTCTTGATGTGCTTCTTCTGTCTTCAAGAAATCTTCTTCATAACCTACAATATTTTCTCACAAAACTCTCTCATACAATTGTTGCAATAATAGACAATATTCTTGCTTACAAACTCATAAGAGTTAACATATATAATATCACAAAGAATCTTGATAAAATTCATGCCTAGGGTTGCCAAGTTGAGTTCAAACATGCATGACAAAGTCAAACAATAGTCTCCCTCAAAGTTGGTGCCCAACACTAAAGTGTTAACCTCGTAGATGTCAAAAATATCTTGTACAAGATCATCCTCAAAGAAGGCATCCAAAATGGGTCCCACTTAACTGAGCTTATAAATATATTTTACATGCAATAGTTGTAACTCAAAGATGCCAACTTGGACTCCCAAGGTGGACCCAAGTTGATCTTTGTTAACTAAAACGCATCTGTCACCAATTCATGCAAAATAATGTGCATGCATGATCCTCCATCTGTTAACTGAATGTATCAATTTGTTATCTATCCATGCAACTCAAGTCAACTGAGATTAACTAACATGCAACTGAATATAACTGAAACTAAACTGAACTAAACTAAACTAAACTAAACTAAACTAAATTGAACTGAATTGAACTAAAATGAACTGAACTAAATTGAACTAAATTGAACTAAACTGAACTGAACTAAATTGAACTGAATTGAACTAAATTGAACTAAACTTCAACTGAACTTCAACTAAACTTGAACTGAACTTCAATCCCTATTTTATAGGTACTCAACATGCATAAATCAAAATCCCTATTTTGTAGGAACCTAGGATGCATTTCTGAAGTGCACTCAATTCACCAACCAGTTAACTGAACCAAGGTGGATCCCACCTCCCATGTGTACGCCCATGTGCTCCTATTTTTTAGGAGCTCATTCCAAGGCGTCCACACATTCTCTTAACACTTATAAATAATTACAAATGTCAAATTAAATGTTTATTTCATTCTAAATCAATCTCTTCCTAATCCTAGTGTTGTGTAACACATTCTAAGGACTTAGGAGATACATGAAATATGTTTAGAATGCAATTAACTGGCATCCTATTCCTAACATTCTCCCACTTGACATTATCATTACAATTATTCTAAACAAGGAATAATTTAATATAAATCAAGTACAGGACTCAAGGCCAATGACCTTCCTGCACCATGAGAACTTTTCTACATCATTAATTAAAGTGTCAACTTTCCCAATCAATAGCTTTCCCAAGTCTCTGTATAAGTATCCATGAGCACTCACCAATCCATCCATGCCAACTTCAAATGCAACCTACATAATCATGAAGCTCCAAGAAAATAATTAATACTCAAAACCAAAAAACTACAACCTCTCCAAATTTCATGAAGATAACCATATCCTACCAAAGCTCCCACTATAGCCAAAAACCTTCAAACTTTTAAGAGAAAGGCATCCCAAATTATACCCAACCTCTAGCTCTGATACCAAATGTTGAAAATGAAGGTAAAATTGTAGTAAAATGTAGCTTAAAATTTGTAAATCTTGTGTAATTGTAGATTCAATTTTAGTATTCTTTGTCACAATCTCTTGTGTATGATTAATCTTGAATTAGATCAATTTTAATATTGTAGAAAGTAGACAGAAGATTGATAGAAGAAGTATAAGACGGGATAGAAAGGACACTGCATGTACGTGGAGAAAACTCTTTCGGGTAAAAAAACTCCACCAAAATTGTTCTTGCTTGTATTATTTAACCTTTGAACAATAATACTGATTCAATTCTCCTTGATGTTCTTCTTCTGTCTTCAACAAATCTTCTTCAAAACCTGCAATATTTTCTCACAAAACTCTCATACAATTTCTGCAAAAATAAACAATATTCTTGCTTAAAAACTCATGAGTTAACATATATAACATCACAAAGCCTCTTGAGAAAATTCACACCTAGGGTTGCCAAGTTGAGTTCAAACATGCATGACAAAGTCAAACAATAGTCTCCCTCAAATTTTGCGCCCAACACTAAAGTGTTAACCTCGTAGATGTCAATAATATCTTTTGCAAGCTCATCCTCAAAGAAGGCATCCAAAATGGGTCCCACTTAATTGAGCATATAAATATATTTTCCATGCAATAGTTGTAACTCAAAGATTCCAACTTGGGCGCCTAAGGTGGACCCAAGTTGATCTTTGTTAACTAAAACATATTTTTCATTGATTCATGCAAAATAATGTGCATGCATGGTCCTCCATCTATTAACTGAATGTATCAACCTATTATCTATCCATGCAACTCAAATCAACTGAGATTAGCTAACATGCAATTGAAACTAAACTGAATTGAACTGAACTGAACTGAACTTCAACTGAACTTCAACTAAACTTTAATCCCTATTTTATAGGTACTCAACATGCATAAACCAAAATCCCCATTTTGTAGGAACCTAGGATGCATTTGTGAAGTGTACTCAATTCACCAACCAATTAACTGAACCAAGGTGGATCCCACCTCCCATGTGTGTGCCCATGTGCTCCTATTTTGTAGGAGATCATTCCAAGGTGTCCCCACATGCTCCTAACACTTAGAAATAATTACAAATGTCAAATTAACTATTTATTTCATTCCAAATTAATCTCTTCATAATCCCAGTGTTGTGCAACACATTCCAAGGACTTAGGAGATACATGAAATATGTTTAGAATGCAATTAATTGGCATCCTATTCCCAACACGTGCTTGAGCTAAGCTATTTTGAACTAGAACAAGAGCCTTTGAAGTGTTATTAGTTGTTAGATTTACACTATTTGAGGGTTTGGCATAGCTCCATTGATTTTTCCCTTGATATAGTATATTTTGTTGATAATTTTGACTTTGATATTGGTAAGGTCTATTCTTTTGATTCTTCCTCCTTATTGTAGCTAACTCATTACTAACACCTTGCAATATGGTTTTACCCTCATGCATTTCACTTGAAGGTGTAGTAGGACTAGATGGTTGATTGGTAGAAGCAACTAAAATAGGAGCAAATATGGGCTACTAATGAAGAAACTATGGGAATAGAGGCACTAGCAACCTTGGAGCTATCTTCCCAACTTGTATCAAATAATTTTTTGCCTTGATGGCAATGTCAAAAGCATCTGGCAAAGTCATTCCACCCATAGATTGTGTCACGACAACCACATCACTATTGAGATCCCTTAAATATTATAAGAAGGAATGATTGGGAGAGAGTTTGACCAAGGTGGGGATTCTATCTTAGGTATTATAAAATTTGAAATTAAAATCTCCCATGAATTCATGGGGTTCCCTCATTATTTTTGTCAATTGCTCCACCAAGGGCAAGTGATCACTCTTGCCTTCAAAATTATTGCATGAATTTCACCTAACTCATCCTAGTTGTGAATGGATTTAGGTTGCAAACCTTTGTACCATTGCAATGCATTTTTTTAAGGATGTGGCTAGGATTATAACAACCACATTATCTTTTATGATATTATGTATAAAGCATATATTGGCCACATCATGAATGTGTTCTCTAGAGTAGTGGTTGTCTCACTAGTGAAATGAGGAATATTTTTTAAGGCATTTATTAGTATGTCATCTTTTTGGGCTAACACAAGAGGGATACAACCATTAAAAGAAACAAAACCTTGAATTTTAGGGACAACCATATGGAATAATGGTATGTTTATCTAGGCGATAAGAGTTCCAGGCTAAAGAAACCTACCGAATGGAGGTGTATATTGAGCCCTAGGTGATAGAGTTACATAATCCCTACTTCTCCTTACTAACTTGATAAAGAATGTTTATTTCTTCTTCTTGAAGTAGAAAATTATAGTTAAATATATTTGAAATTACCTCTATAAGATGTCCTTGTTTGAATTATGGGGATGAATTTTTAGGTATCTAGAACCAAGATTTGTGAGTTGCAGTACAGAGTCACCAACTTTGACTATAGAGTTGCCAGGAACTTTTTCTAGTTCCTCTCTTTTCTTTTTTTGTACTAGAACCATGATTAGTAATAGTTTTTGGAATAAATATACCTTTATCATCATATCTATTATTCATATTTATATGGTTAAATTAAATAATATAATCAAAGATAAAAGAAATCCATGCTAGCCATTAATGGAGTCCTACCATTAAGGTGGTAGTCCTATTGTAAATTCTGTAATCTTTAGATCCTTAATGCCATCCTCAACAAAAATATAAAAATGATGAATTTGAATAGGGTATAATTTACAAAGGTTGAATTTAATTTTCAAACTAATTGAAACCCACTCAAAGAGTTAAAATTTTCAATGTTAAACAGATTATAATTCTACAAAATAAATTTTAAACCATGGGGTTGTAGATTGATGGTATTATCCTAGAAAATATATGCTAGGAGCAACAAGTACTTAGTTTAGGAGTCTATATGAATGCATTTATACTCAAATAAAATGAGATTGAGGAAGGAATAATTTGAAGTTCTAAATATCCTAGTAATAACTTTAAAATAATTGTTGTTCTAATTTTCAAACTATTTAATAATATTTTAAAAATCATTCAAGCATTTCAAGCCATTTTGACATAATGATAAATAATATTGAAAAGTACAAACAAACGAAACTACATCACATAATAAAAATAAAAATAAATAAACTAAGAGGAACTTGAAGAATTGGCTTGGTAGCTAACTGGGCCCTTTCTCTTTAATGGAACTACATATCACATCCTTCAACTATTATAAATAAATATTTAGAATATTTATACAACTATTATATCATCACTATTATGTTTTACACAATGAGATTATATTTATAATATATGAATCTTAAAAAAATAAAAATATTCTTAACCAGTCCCTTAAAATTAGGGGAAAATCTTATGTAGTTAAAATAATAAATTTGTTTGCAAATAATAAAAAGATATATCCCAATTTTCTTTAATCTCCCCTTCAAAATATGTGAGCCAACTTAGTAAAAATATGTCACAAGCTAAGCTTATAATTCTATCTCATTATGAGTTTTCATCACTAGATTCCAAATCCACATTTCTTCCAGAGTCACAAAAAAAGTTACAAAATTCATAGTTACTACTAAAGTGTGTATGATTACTATTGAAGTGCACATGATTATTGTTGAAGTACATGTGAAACTTCTAAATTTGAATAAACAATTACTAAAATATTATTGAGTGCAACTAAATTTTTGGTATAGATCTTCATCTTCCACTAATCATTTATCCATGCCATCTCACCAAAACTTTCTTCAAAACCTCAAAACCTCCTTACATGCATCTTTAGCAACATAGTTTGTTGCCAAATTAGGATAGGGAAAATTTAGTAAATTAATAAGATTCAACCTAATAGGACATATTTATCATATTTTTACTCAAAAAATAAAAGTAATTTAACCTATCCCTTTTGCAACACTTGCTAAGAAAGAGAATTTTAGGATAGAAAGTTGGAAAATCAAAAACAAAAAGGAATGTGAAAATTATGAAAGAGATATGTCAATTTGTATAAATTTGAAGCTCGTCACAACATCTAATCAAGTAAATTAGATTATCTTCTAATGTCTTGATATAAATGAATTTAATTGAAGAAGTTCAATATAAATTTATGAATAAATGATTGAATTTTTTTGGTTCATTCGACTTTATAATGTGGATGATGTATATATGTGAGGTGAAATGACATCAACATAAATTCATAATGGCCTTCGTGAGTTCAAAAATCTACCTTAGGGGTATATACTTCCCACAATTAAATTTGGTGGTAGCTAGACAATTAATCTGACTAGGAATAGGGAAAGTATCCTTGATAGTAATTGTGTTTAGTTGTTGAAAATTCACACACAACTACCATGATCCATGATTCTGTCAAACCACAATTAGATGGGAGTAATAAGGGCTAACAATCAGCTAAATAGCCCTTATATCAAACAACCCCTTGACTATCTTCTCAATTTTTTTCTTTGTACATATAGGGATTTTTATGCGGTTGAATGTTTGGTTGCTAAAGTTACCCAAAATTAATTTTATTGGGTGACCTTGCAAGTGTTGAGGTGGCAATGCTTGATACTTATACAAATTTTTGAGAGTGCTTCTCGAGGATTAATTTAAAGATTAAGGTTTCAACTAGGTCCATCACATTCATCATCTTTACAACACAAAGTTGGGCTAAGACCCATTAGGACCCTTTTAAAGTAATTTCTCCATGTGATGTGAAATCATAATTTGGGTGGACCTTAATATCATTCCTTTTAACATATATTTTTTCCTATTAGTTATGGATAGAATCCACATTTTAAAAACCATCACAAGATAGGTCAAAAACATGAAGCCACAAACTCCCAAAACTATGTCGCAACCATGTAATGAAAGTACAAATATTATATAAGTATGTATTACAATCACCCATTAAAAACTTAACATTTTGACACTTTTCCTTACAATCCAATATACCCCCATTATGAATCATAACCTCAAATTTATTCCATGATACACATAAAAATTTAACTATTCGACTTACTTGAGGTTCAATGAAGTTATGTACATTTCCATAGTCAATAAGGATGGTTAAATAATGACACTTGAATAGTTTCCCAACACTTTCACAGTTTGGGCTGTGATCCTTACTAATGCATGGGAAAAAATAGGGGCAAAGTCATCACATAGACTAATCTCTTTGGGTTCTTTCTCAACTAGACTTTCTTCCACAACATCCAATGTGATATTCTTTAACATTTAGTAGATATATTTTTTATTATATAAATTTATGATCATGTACATTTTTCCATCACAATTTTAGCATACCTCTTTTTCTCTATGAACTCTCATCTCCTCATGAGTTAGGTGCTTGATTGATGGTGATTGAGCATTGCCTTGATTTGGCATTGGTCAAAATAGTTGGAGTTCTAATTTGCAATAGTTTATATGAATTGCATTGTATATCATATTTAGCCAACTCAATAGAATTCCACCAAGGTGGTATGTATTTTGACTTTAACACATATGTCTTTCTTGAGGCCCACTAATAAAGTATCATCTAGATTATTTATAGTATTTGCTAATTTTTCAAATTATATCTAGTAGTTGTAGTAGTGAGTTTGTCTTAATTTAGTCTCGATGCCCTTGTGAAGCCCTCATATTCACTCAAGGGCTAAATTAATTGAGTACATATTAGTGTATTTTTGTGTTGAGGGCACTAGGATATTAGTTGCATGCATATCTAGTGAATGATGGAGTCATTTTGAACTCACCTTTCTATCTAGAAGTGTCAAATCTATCGAGATCAATCTTCATTTCATTTGGATTAGACAACTAAAACATTGTGAGTAGGGTCAAGGGTTTATATTTTTTGCAAGTATGTTTTTATATGATGCCTCCTAGTAAAAATGCTATGTCATTGCATCAAGGTATCAATCTATAAACATGTGTAGGTTGGATCTAACCTTCATTTTTTTCCATCATACCAAAAACTTGAGTTGTTAGTGAGTGCACCACTAATGAGGTTAGAGAGAACCAAGGGAGCCCAAAGATACTAGTTGAGGGCTTGGCCACTCAATAGTTAATAGTTAATAAATCAATCTAATTAGATTTATTCAATCTCATTTAAGGTGCTAATTAGCCTTTTCATTAAAAGTGGTCAGTAAATAAAATATAATAATAATAATCAATAAACTAAAAAGAAATTAAAAATGATACATTAACAAATAAACAAAATCCAAAAAATAAAATAATTCTTAAATAAAATTGAAATTTATTTGTTCATATATGTTATAAAATGATAAATCTTAAGTAAACAAAATAATTATATAGCATGCTTGTTTATTTATGTATTCATGTCTCGAGTAAAATAATATAGTTTCAATGAGAGCAAAAATCCATGATCATATGTGAGAAAAACTCCAAGGAATGGTAAAAATATTGAGAGCAACACCTCGATAAATGTTGTAGATGCTATTGTTGCCTTTGTATTCCACTCTACAATCTACTTGTGGAATCCATTGTTTCCTTTGTACAACATACGAGAACATATGAATCAATGATGCTAATATTGTAAGAGTAGTCTTTATTAACTTTGTTTGAGGAGGAGATAACAAAAACAACAGACTATTCGATAAAAAATCTTAATCAAAATTAGATGTGTTTTGTTGATTGAACTTTTGTTTATTGTTAGCCAGTTCAACTCTTTTGTCCCATAAACCATTTCATCTCGTGGATGTCACGTCATTAAAAACTTTCATTTAAATGGATTCAATTTATCCCCTGATTTCAAATGCATACAATTCAAATCTTGTGTTGATCTAAATTGAGGTAATGATGGAGAACTTATACTCTTGAAAGAGAGATCACAAGTTCAAATCTTCTAAAAGATAAAAGATATGTACTTAAAGCACAATTAGATGTACAGTTTGTCCCATACAACAAACTATAAAAGAACCTTTCCTTTCCTATCATATTCCTGTGCATGTTTTTGGCGGGTCTAAAACTGTTACTTAGGACGGCTTGTTGTACAGTGAAGGCTGTTATTATCTTCATTGCTGCAGAGGTCGACGGGACGAAGCTCCGTGTGTACGATTAACAGATACGGAAGGTACCTGAGATATGAATGTGAATAGTAAGTACGGTAGCTGTACTCGCTGTTCAATATTTAAACGTATTTATGTCATCATCCCGTCTATTTTATGTCATCATCCCGTCTATTTCAGACTTGTCACTGCATTTGGCGAGCCTCGTTTTCTTGTCATGGATATTGTCTAAGCTCTAGGGAATGGTAGTATGTAGTGGAAAATTAAAAAAAAAAGGTTTGGGAAGATAAAAAGTTTTGTCTTTCTTATATAAAGATATAAAAGTTTTGTTTTTTATATAAAGATATAGGATAAATACATAAGTAATTTAGTTGTAATTTATTTTCATAATATATTTAGAAAGATAAGGTTGAGAGAATGGGAGAGTTTATTGTTAAATTGAATAGTAGAAGATTAACACTTCACAAAGCAAAAATAAAAGGGTGTAGTGTCCCATAGACCATCTTGGTCTTATGGATATTAAAGTTCTTTTATTCTATTCTAATGCATTTCAATTGAATAAGTAAATAGATGGAAAAATGACACTGTGCTATTTTATTTAAGAGTTATCATGGTGAAGGTGTTTCCTTCTATGAGAGGGCGCGGCTTGATTTTGCCATTTTGATCTTTTGAAATCCATCCCACAATGTCAATGCTTGATCTAGGAACTTAGCTCAATAGTTCTAAACAACGTTTTTGATATAATTATTTTGTTTTAAAAAAATGATTGTCAAAATAAGAGAAACTAGGTTAACTTTAAAACAATGAAATGTGACGTATGGTCTAATACAACATTAAGCTACCCTTGATTTTAGAAACAACCTAATTGAAAATAAAGTGTTATTTGTTATATACTATGCGAATTGTGCTTTCTATTATGACATTTTCCTACGATACATATTGCAACATTTAAGAACAAGTTTAGCTAAAGTGATGCAACCTTTCTATAGAAAATGTTGAACATGCACTCGAGGCTCTATGGAATGTAGTTTAGTATCTTTGGAATGAATCCACACCTTACACATTTGGATTTCTATATCACTTTAGTGAACAAATTATAAGAGTTTTGAATGGAACAAAAAAGACATATGGAAGGAGAGGCATGATTCTTCTATCTTATCCACATGATTAGATTCAAAACTAATACATAGATGGATAATAAAAACTATAAAATTAAAATCATGCACCAACTTTTGAATCGGTCCAAGGTTCAAAACGTCATCAAATTAAGTAAAAAGGAATGAAGACAATATGATAAATATCATCTATTAATATCATAAATTTATTAAAGTTCAACCAAAAAGATAGATGAGCTTTAGTCTCGATAAAATCTATGTGTTCTTGTTAAGTAATCATTCACACTAATGTAATGAATTCTAGACCTTGGAAATCATGGAAAATGGTACATGATCTTTATGACAAATAACTTGCCTACAAAAAAAATCATTAATAGAACTTCTCAATATAAAGTTAGGTGATGAAGAGGATGTTATCATAATTTGTGTCAAAGACTAAAAATCAAATGTACGTGTGTGTGTGTGTGTGCGCGCACGCACGCGCGCATGCACAATAGGTGGGAAGCTCAAGGATGACATGCTTGTCTCTATCATTATAAATGATCTCAATTCAAGTTACACATTTTTTTGAAAAAAATTCAACCCATAGATAAATCAAGTCAAACACATTTTAATATATTTGTGAACTTTTAATTCAACATTCAAGTGATGGAGAAAAATATTCTTATAAAATTGATAAAGCCTTTGTTATTGTAACACGACACAAAAATTCTAAAATAAGTTTCTAAAACAAGAAACTTTATTGACATGTTTACCGTTATGAACCTATAGATTCTTCTTTCATCTCCAATTCTAATGAAGATAGGCCTCTAGATTGGATAAAGAATAAGAAATCAATCAAAAAAATTGTATATGGAACAATAGAACATTATGCAACATCATGTTATTTTAAGAAAAAATTCAAGAAAAATACATATGTGCATATTGCTCCTTCTCAAGAAAAAAGTACAAGCTTTTTTTAATATGAGCCTCACACACAAGATAAAAAGTAAATATTCATTCTAAGTAAAAATGTGGTGGTGAATGGCATAGGAGAGGTGTAGATGGGCGTTGAGGGGGTCTAAGTAGATTTTGGAGGATCCACTAAAGGATGGAGGAATATTCCCATCTCCAATCAACTTCTCGTTAAGTTTGTGTTACTACTTAAGAAGTAATTTTTGGTTTTGGTTTTCTTTTGGTGTGTATGCTTCAATTATGGCTTTCTAATGTTTCTAGTTAAATTGTATTGTTGACATTTTGGATTGTCCAATTTTTTTGAACACGTTATCATTTTCCCCGAGTGAGTAACCTAGCAATCATGTAAGCAAGAGGTGGTATATAAATTGAAATGAGTATGAAAACACAAAAAATAAAGTATAACAAAAATGCCAAAGTGTAAAGGAAAATAAGGGAAATCAAGAGGTAAAAAGTGAGACCTAAGTTATAGGTATATATGGATATATGCAATAGTGGTGCTTGTAAACCATTGAAGAAAAATTTTAGGTGCAAAATTTGTCTACAAAGGTTTATGATTAGGCTCATCAAGGTTTTAGTTGAATTGAGACATATATAGAAATCATGGAGTAGTTATAGGTGTATCATGTCTTATCATGTGCTTTGTCAATTTTTTTGTCCTCTTATCAACACTATTTAAAATAAACTAGCAAGTTTGAAATATTAGGGACATATAGCGATTTGAAAAATTCCCAAACATTTATAAAAATTCTTTATCAATGGGGCTCATATTCAAAAAGACTCGTGCCTTCCTCTTGAGAAGGAGCAACATAATGCACACATGTGTCTTCTTCTTGAATTTCTTTTTTTTTAAATAATATATGTTGTATTATGTCCTATTGTGTCACATACAATTTTTTTGTCGAGTTCTTATTCTTTAGCCAATATAGAGGCCTATCTTCAATAGAATTGAAAATAGAAGAAGAAGAAGAAGAAGAAGAAGAATATGTAGGATCATCACAGTGTTATTATGTCACCCATATTACTTGAATCAATACATCTAGGTGTTTATCAATATTTATAAACACTGATGATGTTAAAAATATCTACACAATTGACATCCAAAAGCATTGATAAACACTATTATGGGATGGGTAAGAGAAAAAATATGGGGGGCCAAAAAGGGGGTCTTAAGTGGCCACTTTTTTTCTAAAATCAAGAAATATTGACCTTGGATGTGAAATTGAGGCTAGTTACACTCAAAAAATTAGATGCAACAGAAACACAGATCACAATGCTCTAAGTCTACTTTCTAAACTACTAATTTCTTTTGAAAATGGTAGAGATTAAGGGGTTCAAAAAAGGGAGCCACAAAAATTGGTGTTGTGTATGTCAAAAAAACATAACATAGCAACTTTTGTGGCTCCCTCAAAAGGTTAAATTTTTTTGGTATTTTAAAAATCACTTCAGTGAGAAATTAGCTAACAACATGTAGTTTATGCCCGATTTTTTTGATATTTTTTTAATGAATATTTAAATTTTTACTAATTTTCAAAGTGGACACTTCTTGAAAAAGAGAATTTTGGTCGTGCTACCCCTATAAATTTTGAAAACTAATTGAAAATCAATTTTTTTTAATATGTGTAGAATGGAGTGTAGTTTCTAAAAATGTAATTTATTTGAGATTTCAATGAACAATAAATTTATAAAGAAAAAATACCAAACACTAGTTTTTTCCAAAAAGCAAACACACAAACAAAATAAATTAAAGATGAAAGGCTTAACATTTTCAAAATGTGAAAAAAAATTACACCATTAGATAGCTAAGAGAGATATTAACATTACCCAGGTGCTCGGTTTCTTTGACCTTGAAACATGTGAAAACCTAACAGTTAGCATGAACGAGATTATGTGAAATTTTATAGAATATGCAAAAACTCATCTTTGGACATTGGGAAGGCCCTCCAAGCCTTTGGGTTGGAAATCCAAAGAAAATCCAAGCCAAAGGCTTGGGGATTCCCAAAGCAAGAGAAAACGTGAGCACGTTATTTGAATGCATTGACAAAACACAAGTGTGTTATAACACGCTCACGTTTTGGTCTACATTGAATTTGTTTTTCTTCTCATTTTTTTCTTTCTTCTTGTTATCTTTGAGGGAAACTATATACGTGAAATAAACATTTAAGTTGACATTTACATATGAACGTTTACTTTCTTATACTTTAAGTTATATTTCATGTATATAGTTTTGGGATGTTTGAGAGTGGTTTCGGAACTCTAGGAATTATAATGAAAATTCTAGTTTTTGGAAGATCTCACAAATTTTCAAACAATCAAATTTCAATAATTAGGAGGTCAAACTTTAGTAATTTGCAAGTTGTATTATTTTTCTCTCTAGATCTCACTCATGTTTTTTATCCCTTACACTCTAGACCTCTCTCTCACTATCTCCATCCTCTCTCCCCTTGGCACTCTAATTCTCTCTCTCACTTCTCTCTCGCTCCCCATCTCTCTCTACTTCTCTTTATCTCCCCTCTCTCTCTCTCTACCTACCTCTCCCTCTATTACTCCCTACCATTCTCTGTATTTCTCTCTATCTCACCTCTCTCTCACCTCCCTCTCTCTCCCTCCATACTTCTCTCTCCCTCTCTTCTTCCCTATCTATTCTATATCTCCCAATCCCTCTCTCTACCTACCTATGCAGCCATCACACCCTACCACTCTCTCTCTACACCTATCTATCTCACCTTTCTCTCCCTCTCTACCTCTCCCTCCCTCCTTCATTCCCTCTCTACTTCTCTTTATCTCTCCTCTCTCTCTACCTCTCTTTCCCTCTCTACTTATCTTTATCTCCTATCTCCCTCTCTCTACCTACCTATCCTTCCACCACTCTATATTTCTCTCCATCTCACCTCTCTCTCCCTCACTACATCTCCCTCCCTCTCTACCTACCTCTCCATCCATCACAACCTACCACTCACTCTCTTTATTACTCTCTATCTCATGTCCCACTCTCTCCATCCATACCTCTCCCTCTCCTTTCCTCTCTACTCTTTATCTCCCTATAGTGTCAGAAAATGTCGTCGAGATATTTTCACACTTGTTTGGGCCCTCCTTGTGAGTTAGGCTTAATGCTGCCTTGATTTAGTGTTTTAATGTGGTTGACACATTCACATTAGGTCTTGGGCCCTTGTGAACTAATGGATTTAATGATGCCTTGCCAAAGTGTTGTGACTCACTTGCACACTTTCTAAGGTCTTATGAACCTAATAAACCTATTTTTAATCAAAATTAATCTTATTCTATCCTTATTTGGAGTGTTGTAAAGTGTTGTAACACACTTTCACATTTCTCTAGGCATATCATTAATGATTAGGCTTTCTTATGCTTTAATTGGCCCCATTTTGGATCCACAAGCCTAATTTATTGTATCTTTTTGAAGATAATCTCGACACCAATCAATACCCAATCATAATTCAAGTGTTTCTAGCTTGTGTGGCCCAGATTTAGGGATCTGGGACTCATTCACCACCTTGGGAGAATGGGTCTCACCTAGATCTTTTGGCCTCAAACCGATTTCCACACATTTCAAAGCACTTTTTATTTTTGGTCCCATACACTATGCCAAATGGGACTCATTCACCATCTTGGGAAAATGAGTCTTGTGTGGCCCAAAATCAAATTTAATTCAAAATTTTAGTGGGATTTTATTCTCCTAGATCTAATGTTGGCTTGTAGTGTTGTAATTTCGGGAATTCTTGCATAATTGAGTATAAATACAAGGTTCTTTCACTCATTTTCACCTAAGACTTTTGTGAGATAATTCCTAACAAAAAATTGAGTTCACAAGAGAATTCAAGGTTAGATTATCAAGCATTCAAGTGAATTCTTCAAGCATCAATCATCATGTCAAGGATTTCATATGTCATGTTTGTTATTGTGCTAACAATTGTGATGTAGGGTTTATAATCCAAGCAAGTTTTTTATTCAAGATCAACATCATTCAAGAAAGAGTCAAGAACCACATCCATTATAGCCATCTCAATCATATTTGTAGCACCTTATTGATAGGTTTTGGTGAGTTGCAACATTGTATTTTTTTCATTCATCATTCTCCCTTCTTATTTGCTTTCATTTCAAAGATTGATTTCCAAATTGGGGTTTGACCAAGGAAAACCCCTATCCACTAACCCAACAACATTTTTCCCTCTCCTTTGTGTGTGATTTGCAAGTCTAGGTTGTAGATTTCATAAGGATCAAGATTGGAGAAAAAAATTCAAATCATTCAAAGTTTTCAAAGTTTTCATCAAGCCTTGGAGCACCTTGGAGAGCACCTATAGGTCACAAATTGCAGTTTCAGATCCGAAAATCAATCAGGAAGGGCTGAGCAGATAGAGAAGAGTAAGATCAACCTTTCAAGTTGTAGAAAAACCCAACTGGACTAATTCACCACTTTTGGCAAATGAGGCCCAGTTCTAGTCAATTTTCAAGTGTTTATAGATTTAGATACCCTTTTGTACAAAACCTGTTTCGGGACAGTTTCTCAGAAATTAGACTAATTCACCCAATTTGGTGAATGAGTCCCAGTCAGTAGTAAAAGTAGATTTTCCATTGTTTCAGATCTCCATCCAACCTTCTCTGGATTCCCACATGCATACATTATGTTTTGTATTTTTCTATATTGTTTCATTCACTTTTCTAGGTAATTTAGTCTTATTTTACATTCAACTAGGGTTTTACATTTCATCTAGCATTCCATTATCTTTTCTAAGTATAAAATTGGTGGTGAACCCCTTATTAGATCATATTCAGCTCCTAGAACAACCCTCTTGCAAGATCTCTTTCTAGTTTGCAAAGAGATCTCAAGGGTTTGTTCTTGAGTGAAAGTGAGTGAAGATTGTCCCTTCTAGGTCCTAAACCCCAAAAAATCACCACAATTTTCTTCCTTTCATTTTGGTGAACCTGCATTTAGAATACCTTCTTTTCTGATTTGGAATGCATCTTCATCCTAGATTTGGCTTGCATTAAGATTTGCATTGGTTAATTTTCATTCTAGAATTTCAAACTTTGCATTAGTGAAAGATCATTTAGCTTGCATTTTTGTATCTCATTTCATTCAAAATTACTCAAAATTTGTATTTGCATCTCAGATACATACCAGAAAACATGAAAAGCATAAAATTCAATGGAAAAATTCTAAAAAAAAACATCACTAGGAGTAATTCACCAAATTGGGTGAATCGGTCCCTCCACATATTCTGCATTACATTCTCTAGCATTCAAAGTTCAGATTCTGAGTTTTTGTTTGCTATTATTGCCTTTCTTTTTTAGTTTCCAGAATTTACGTTATAAGCATTTCATTGTTCTTAGCTTACATGGAATTTTCATTCACCTTGAATTTAGCAACCCTTGCATGAGTATTTGGTGTCCTATTGCTAATAATATAGTGAGACAAAGTTTGAGACTTATGTCATCTCGCGATAGCACAATCTTTGTGGATCTTGGGTTGTCTAGCTCTTTCACTCCTAGTATTGACACTAGTACACTAGGTATGGACAACACCTTTAACAACTCTTTGGCTTCAAGTAGTACTCAAGTTGAAACAAGGAATGATAGTGTCCCACAAGAAAATATAATCCAAATTCATGAGGACCTAGAAAACCTACAACATCAATTGCAAAATGACAACATTTCACATACTACCATACCTACTATAGAGAACATTCACTACATGCTTGAAAGCAAAGATGGGATTGACATTGTGAAAAAAAATAGTTCAAATATTTGGAAAACACATCCCCTCAAACACTAGTGATCCTTTACTAACAAGCAATGTCACAAGCCAAGGAGGACCTCAAATTTCTCTTCCCACAACAATAGCCTCAATACCTACCTATACCAATTCTCAAGTCACAACAACAATGCAACAAACTAGTAATGTGATTCTTTCCTTGGGTATTCCTGCTAGCATCCCTAATTCTTATGTGGCATCACACTTTATATCTCATACCACTTTACCACCTATAAGCATTCCATTCACTTGTCCTTCAAACACATACACCCCTTCACCTTTGTCACTTCCATCTCATATCACAAACAATGACCCTCTCATAACTCAACTCTTCCAAACTATTTCATCCCTTCAAAAAAATATTTCCACCATTAACCAAAATCAAAATGGCCCACTTACAAAGTATATAAGAAGTAATTCATTTTCCTTGGAGATATTTTGAACATCAATGCCATAAGGTGTAGAGGTGCCTAGATTTGAGAGATACCGAGGGAAGGGAGATCTTTCTAACCATGTTAATGTCTATATTGCATTGAGTAGTGACTTTGTCCTTGATGATAAACTCTTGGCTATGCTTTTTCCCGGGTCATTGAAAGATATTTCCTTGGAATGGTTCTCCTCTTTACCGAAAAACTCAATTAGTTCATTCAATGAACTTGTTGATTTATTTGTAAGCGATTTCCAAGTGCATATGACTCCCAAGATGACCTTGGCTGATTTGATGAAATGTAAGAAAAAAGAAGAAGAAAAGATAATTGACTTTATCTCATGCTATCAATTACTTTCTTCCCAAATCGATGTCAAGGTCCTCAACCCTCACCTTCAAAATATGTTCATATAAAATTTGCAAAGCAAGATACAAGATAAGTTTACCATGATGAAATTGCCATCCTTCATGCACTTGTGTACTTCCCTCCGCGATTATCAAAATTTGGTTAGTAGTCAAGATACAAAATCCACTTCTAGCCGATATGAGAAATTCGAGCCCGCAAACCAAAAGAATTCCCAACCTTTTATAAAACAAAATAAAGGGTTCCTTCAATTTAATCCCCCTCAACAAACAACTCAAAATGTCAATAACCAAGTAGCTTTTGTTAGAGCCGTGACACCCTTTAGCTATGGGGACCCAAAAAGACAATTCACTCCCTTACCTGATACCCTTCAAAACACAATGTCCCAACTTCTAGAACAACAAATGATTACCTTGCCTCCTGTCAAAACACCTGATCCTAATAAGCCTTTACCCCCGAGCTATAGATCAAAATGCTCATTGTCACTATCACCGACAAGATGGACATGACACAAAATAGCGTAAGACCTCATTGATTTTGGTTGTCTATTTGTTGGAGGTATTAGTGATCAAAGAAATAAGTTTGTTGCCCGTCCTAACCAAAACTTGCAAATTTTCACCAACCCCATGCCCAAAAATAATATTTCATTTGTCAAAGGCAGTGGAACTACAAAGAATGATATGATGTATGTTGAGATGAATGATGATAACAATGATTCTATTCAAGATGATGCTATAGATAATGATCCTATGGATAAAATGGTAGGAGTGATAGAGGTCATTCCTCGTAAGGGTCGAACTAAAAAATCCTCTTGACATTGCTTTTTCCTTTAAGGATATAATTAAACATGCACCTGATGGTCCTCTTTACATAGTTAGATGTATCTATTCCCACAAATGGGATACTAATAGATCCCGCCTATGGAGAGAACGTGATCACTGAGGAATTCTTACTTTTTCATGAGCTCTATTAAGACACATATGATAAACCGAAAGCATGGATCAAAACACATAATGGTTTTACTTGCCCTACAATGGGATCGATCACTCTTCCTTTACAAATAGGACTGAAAACATTAGATACTTCATTCTCCATCATCCCATAGTTAGTCCAATTTCATGTGAATTTAGGCTACCCACGGCTTCGCTCCATGAAAGCAGTCTGTTCCATTGTGCATAAATACTTAAAGTTTCTCTTTGACAATGAAATATTCATCGTCTATCATAGTGGCTTTAACCCTTTGTCCTCCAAAGGAAACTTTTCTCTGGATGCCTTTTGGCTTGAGCCTATGGAACCTATAAAATTGAGAGAAGACTTATTTTTATTGTCCTATCAAAAGTTCAAGGCAAAGAATATACTAGAACCATCCCTCTGAAACATGTCCCCAAGAACCACCAATCCTACCATCCTAGATGAAACCATGCTTGAACCTGAACAAGTCCCAAACAACCAAGACCAACCTAAGATAAAAACTTCATCGACTTCCTACAAATGACCAAGAGACAATGAAAACAACCCTATCACACCTCCTAGAGTAAAACAAGTATACAAAGTCAAAGAGAAAGTGGTCGAACAACCTCCCATGGTTTGTTTCATTCCTCCCCCTGGGGAAGAAAAGAAACCTATGGTTGATCAACCTGATCCTACATAAATGCAACTTGAAAACAAAACTAAAATAAATAGAGGTGCTAGAGAGCATAAGCATAGACGTCGTGCCCTTTCTTGCAAGTTACATGAATAATTAAACAAAGAAAATCAAGATCCAAACTTGACCGAAGCAATGCATGATGACTCTACCCCCATCCCCAAAAAAAAAAAATCCAACACAACAACCACAACAAAGGTTGAAGTCTTCTTTAGACATTATCATTCGACCTCCTGTTGTGATCAACTTGGATGATGATGAAAAGGTTGCTAAAATTGATGAAGAGGTGAATAATGAATTGAATACATTGTTTCCCTCTTCCATGAGCTTAGCTGAAAAATATCCTAAAAAGAATGTTGAACCTGGTGCTTCTCCTAGTTTGGCACTTGCTCTTGTTCCTTTAGCTAGTTTTTTGCCCTCGATATACAATGAAAATGATTGGGATGTGAATGACCTGCTCATAGGTTGACTCAAATCTGCCTTACTAGTCTTTTGCATTATTTCTTTTTCATTTTATTTTGTTTGATTGTATGTGTGTAATGTGATCCCTTGTGACATTTTGTTTGATGTTCCTCTATTTTTACCTTCATTTTTCTCTATGTTGTGCATCTTTTTTCTTTCTTTCTTTTTTATTTTATCTTGTGTTTTCCTTTTAGAGATGACATAAGGCATCAAGACATTCATGTCTCTTCCATGTTGACCCAAAATATTTTCCTTATCTTTTTCATTTTGTCTTGTGTTTTCCTTTTGGGGATGACATAAGGTGATGAGACATTCATGTCTCTTCCATGTTGACCCAAAATATTTTCCTTTTCTTTTCCTTATATTTTTCATTTTGTCTTGTGTTTTCCTTTTGGGGATGATGCAAGGCATCGAGACATTCATGTCTCTTCCATTTTGACCCAAAAGGCTCTTTCTTTGTTTTCACTCTCTTTGTGTCACTCTTCCAGTTCTATGTGTATTTGGGGAATGATGACAATTCTTAGCTCTCTATAAACAATACAACAAGAACATACTAACCCCAAATCCATAGATCCCTTATGTGCTTGGAATTTTCATTTTGGAGGCAACCACTTGTCCTTTTCATGATGCAACTTTACTTGGAAACATATGACTTGGCATAGGGATTTCCAAGTTGGATCTCATGTCTTCTTTATTATTTGCATTTATCATTTTCTACTTTAAAGTAATTGCTCATAGTATGGTGTTTAGCAAATTCTTTAAATTGGGGCATACATTGGCATTATTCTTTTTCATTTTCCTTTTCATGGTTCATGGTGCAGTCTTCTTATTTTATACGATGCATTTTTTGCTTTTGTGGATGACATTGGGTGTGATGTACTTCAAGAGTGTGATCTCTCTTAGCATATTGCATTCCTCTTATTGGCTTGATGTGACACATTGAATCCCCTAAGTTGTGAATTTTCTATTCTTTGATTGGCCCTTTCTTGGAGATATTAGGCACAATGTTCCCTAAGTAAAGACCTCGCATGAACTAAGCAAGACCCCTTTGAACATTTCCTATTTTACATTTTGCATTTTTTGTTATATGGCCACCTTGCATAACACAACTTGCATGCTTGTAGAGCCATCTTGTTTGTTCATGATCCCAAAACATACAAATTTGTGATTGTCTCCTGAAGCTCAAAAATCATTCCTTTTGCATGGCACCTTATTATATTTATCAGGAGGTATAACTTTGGTATGGTTTGAGCGGGAAGCCCGACTTTCTCCATAGCCACTTGTCTACGTGTGTGTGAGTACATACCATCCATGAGTGTATGTTTCTCACCTTTTTGAACTTCTCACCTAGTGGACAACCAGGAGTTCCATTGCCACAGAGTGAGTATGCATTTTCAGACAAAAAACCTAGATCTTATCCACATCGTGATGGAAAAACGGTCGAAGCTTGATCCAAATCTCTTTTATCTTTTATCTTTTCTCCTTTGGAAGTGTATGATTTTGCTTTGTTGTTTCTCTTTATATCAGTTTCATGTGTGTTCTATTGTGCCCATGTCGATTTGTCTTGGGATCTTGATCATGGGGGCTTGATCACCCCTCTCGATCATTGTCGTCCCATCTTATCAACATTGGTACATTTGAACCCTTCTTGACGTGTGTTTTTGTATACTAAAGTGGAGGCTAAATGTAATGTTAGAAAATGTCATTGGGACATTTTCACACTTGTTTGGGCCCTCATTCTGAGTTAGGCTTAATGTTACCTTGATTTAGTGTTGTAATGTGGTTGAAACATTCACATTAGGTCTTGGGCCCTTGTGAGATAATGGATTTAATGGTGCCTTGATAAAGTATTGTGAAGTGTTGTGACTCACTTTCACACTTTTCTAAGGTCTTATCAACCTAATAAACCTATTTTTAATCAAAATTAATCTTAATCTTGTCTTATTTGGAGTGTTTTAAAGTGTTGTAACACACTTTCACATTTTTCTAGGCTTATCATTAATAATTGGGCTTTCTTATGCTTTAATTGGCCCCATTTTGCATCCACAAGCCTTATTTACTATATCTTTTCAAGGATAATCCTGACACCAATCAATACCCAATCATAATTCAAGTGTTTCTAGCTTGTGTGGCCTAGATTTAGGGATCTAGGACTCATTCACCACCTTGGGTGAATGGGTCCCACCTAGATCTTTTGGTCTCGAGCTATTTTTCACACATTTCTAAGCACTTTTGATTTTTGGTCCCATACATTATGCCAGATGGGACTCATTTTCCATCTTGGTTGAATGAGTCCCATGTGGCCCAAAATCAAATTTAATTCAAAATTCTGGCAAGACTTTATTCTCCTAGATTTGATGTCGGCTTGTTGTGTAATTTCGAGAATTCTTGCATAATTGAGTATAAATACAAGGTTCTTTCACTTGCTTTCACCTAAGACTTTTGTGAGAGTATTCCTAATAGAAAATTGAGTTCACAAGAGCATTCAAGGGTAGATTATCAAACATTCAAGTGCATCAATCATCATGTCAAGGATTTCATATGTCATGTTTTTTATTGTGCTAACAATTGTGATGTAGGGTTTATGATCCAAGCAAGTATTTTATTCAAGATCAAACTCATCTAGGCAAGAGTCAAGAACCACATCCATTGTAGCCATCTCAAGCATATTTACAACACCTTATTGATAGGGTTTGATGAGTTACAACATTGTTTTTTGTTTATTCATCATTCTCCCTTCTTTTTTTCTTTCATTTCAAGGATTGATTTCCAAAATAGGTTTTGACCAAGGAAAACCTCTATCCACTAACCAAACAACATTTTTTGCTCTCTTTTGTGTGTGATTTATAGGTCTAGGTTGCAAATTTACTAAGGAGCAATATTGGAGAAAAATTGTCAAATCATTCAAAGTTGTCATCAAGCCTTGGAGAACCTTGGAGATCACCTATAGGTCACATATTATAGTTTCAAATTTAGAAACCAATCAGGAAGGGTAGAGCAGATAGAGAAGAGTAGGATCAACCTTTGAAGTTGCAGAAAATCCCAACTAGACTGATTCACCACTTCTGGTGAATGGGCCCCAACTCCAGTCAATTTTTAGGAGTTTGCATATTCAAATACCCTTTTCTCTAAAACCTATTTCAACACAATTTCCTAGAAATTAGACCGATTCACCCAATTTGGTGAATGAGTCCCAGTTAGTAGTAAAAGAAGAGTTTCCAATGTTTTAGATCTCCATCTAGCCTTCTTCGGATTCCTAGATGCACACATTTTGTTTTGTATTTTTATGTACTGTTTCATTCACTTGTCTAGGTCATTTAGTCTTAGTTTACATTCAAATAGGTTTTTGCATTTCATCAAGCATTCCATTATCTTTTTCAAGTATAAACTTGGTGATGAACCCCTTATTAGATCATATTCAACTCCTAGAACAAACCTCTTGTAAGATATCTTTCTCCTTTGTAAAGAGATCTCAAGGGGTTCTTGAGTGAAAGTGAGTGAAGATTGTTCCTTCTAGGTCTTAAACCCTAGAAAAACAAAACAATTTTATTCCTTTCACTCCCTAATCACTCTCTACCTACCTCTCCTTTCATCACTCCCTACCACTCTCTCTACACCTCTTTATCTCACTTCTGTTCCTCCATCCCTCATTCCCTCTCTACTTCTCTCTCTACCTCTCCTTCATTATTTGATTATCCTCATCTCCTCTCTCTCTCTACCTCTCCTTCATTGTTTGATTATCCTCATCTCCTCTCTCTCTGTCACCTATGTCTCCCTCCCTACCTTTTCCCCTATCTACTTGCTATCTCTCTTCTCCCTCCCTCTACCTCTCTCTCGATCTCTCCCCCATCCCTCACCCTCTTTCTCTCTCACTTTATCCTCTCTATCTCACCATTCTCAATTTCCCTCTATAACTCTCTCCTTCTATATATCTCACCATTCTCTATTTCCCTCTATAACTCTCTCCTTCTCTATATCTCACCATTCTCTCTCTATATAAATTTATCACCTATCCCTCTTTACCTCTCTCTTCCTCCCCCCTCTCTCCTACCCTCCCTCCTTTTGTCTATCTCTATCTCTGTCTACTTCTCTTTATCTCATCTAACCCTCTCTACCTACCTCTCCCTCCATCACTCCTTACCACACTCTCTCTATTGCTCTCTATCTCACCTCTATCTCACCTCCCTCTCTCTCCCTTCATACCTCTCCCTCCATCCATCCTTCCTTATCTACACTTTTCTCTCATTTAACTCTACCTCTCCTTCCCTCTCTACGTATCTTTATATCCCCTTTCCCTCCCTCCCTCCCTCCCTCTCTCTCTCTCTCTCTCCCCAATCCCTCCCTCCCCCCATTTCTCTTTCCCCCTATGAGGGTTGAGGGTGTAAGGTTTAGTGTTTAAGGTATAGGGTTGAGGTTATAGGGTTATGTGTATAGGGTATAGGGATTAGGGTTTATGATATTAGGTATAAAGTTGAGGGTATAAGGTATAGGGATGAGGGATGAGGTTTTAGGGTTTAAGTTATAGGGTTGAGGGTATAAGGTTAAGTGTATAGGGTATATGGATTAGGGTTTAGGATATTGGGTATTGGGTTGAGGATATTAGTTTTAGGGTTGACGGTTTAGGGTTTAGGGTGCAAGGTTGAATGTAGGGTTTAGGGTTTAAGTTTAAGGGTTGAGGGTTGAGGTATAATTTTCAAGGTTTATGGTATAAGGTTAAGTGTATAGGGTATAGGAATTAGGGTTTAGTATATTATGTATAGGGTTTAGGGTATAAGGTATAGGGTTAAGTCTTGAGAGTGTAGGGTTTACCATTTAAGTATAGGGTTGAGGGATAATTTTTAGGGTTTGGGGTATAAGGTTGAGGTTATAGGGTATAGGGATGAGGGTTAAAAGTGTAGGGTTTAGGGTTTAAGGTATAGGGTTGAGGGATAGTGTTCAAGGTTGATGGTATAAGACTAAGTGTATAGGGTATAGGGATTAGGGTTTAGAATATTGGGTATAGGGTTGAGGGTATTGGGTTTAGGATTGAGGGTTTAGGGTTTAGTGTTAAGGATACAAGTTTGAATATAGGGTTTAGAGTTTAAGTATAGGGTTGAGGGATAATTTTTAGGTTTTAGGTTATAAGGTTGAGGGTATAGAGTATAGGGTATAGGGATGAGGGTTGAAGGTGTAGGGTTTAGGGTTTAAGGTATGGTGTTTAGGGTTGAGGGATAGTGTTCAGGGTTGAGGGTATAGGGTTAAGTGTATGGGGTATAAGGATTAAGGTTTAGGATATTGGGTATAGGGTTGAGGGTATTAGGTTTAGGGTTGAGGGTATATAAGGACCTGAGGGTATGGGTTATAGGGTTGAGGTTTTTGGGTTTAGCTAGGTTTAAGGTATAGGGTTGAGGGTTGATGGATTAGGGCTTATGTAATAGGTTGAGGGTAGAGGGTTGACGGTTATACTTGAGGGATAATATTCAGCTTGTTGAGTGTATAATATTAAGTATGTGAGGTATAGGGATTAGGGTTTGGGATATTTGGTGTAGGGTTTACAATATAGATTAAGGGTATAAGGAATAGGATGACTTGGGTTGAGAGTGTATGGTTTAGGTTTTAAGTATAGGGTTGAGGCATAATATTCAGGGTTTAGAGTATAATGGTGAGGTTATAGGGTATAGGGATGACAATTTGTGGGTGTAGGTTTCTGGGTTTAATGTATAGGGTTGAGGATTGAGGGATTAGGGCTTAAGTATATGGTTGAGGGTATAGGGTATAGGGTTGAGATTTTACAATTGAGGAATAATGGTCAAGGTTGAGTGTCTAAGATATATGGATCAGGGTTTAAGGTTGATGGTATAAGGCATATGAATGAGGGATGCAAGTTTAGGGCATAAGTATATGGTTGATGGTATAGGGTATAGGGTAGAGGTTTTAAGGTTGATGGATATTATTCAAAGTTGAGTCTCCAAGGTTAAGTGTAGATGGTATAGGGTTTAAGGTTTAAGAGTTTAAGGGTATCTAGGTGTTGAGGGTTTAGTGTTCAAGGGATCAAGGTTTGATGGATTAAGGGTTAAGGGTTGAGGGATTAAGGTTTAAGGTATAATGTAGAGGGTAGAGGGTTTAGGGATAATGTTTAGGGTTTAAGGTTTAAGGGTTGATGTTTGAGGCTTTAGGGATAAGGTTTAGGGTTGAGGGTTAAGGGATTGGGGTTTAAGGGTTGAGGGTTTAAGGATTTAAGGTTTAAGGGTCAATGGTTTAGGGTTTAAGGATCGAGGTCTTAAGGGATTAAGGTTTAAAGGTTGAGCAATAATATATTAGGGTTTAAGGTAGAGGGTTGATTAATTAGGGTTAAGGGTTTAATGTATAAGGGTTTAATGAATTAGGGTTCAGGGTCTAAGGGTGAGAGTATAAGGCATATTGATGAAAGTTGAGGGCTTATGACATAATTACAGGGTTGAGGGTATATGTTATAGGTTAGAGGTTTGAAGGTTAATGGATAATGTTCAAGGTTAAGTGTCCAAGGTTAGTGTATAGGGTATAGGGTTTAAGTGTTTAAGGGTATCTAGGGGTTGAGATTTTAGGGTTTAAGAGTTTAAGGTTTGAGGGATTAAGGGTTTAAGGGTTGAGGGATTAGGGTTTAAGGCATATTTTCAAGGGTAGAGGGTTGTTCAAGGGTTGAGGGTTGAGGCTTTATGGTTGAGGGTTAAGTGATTAGGGTTTAAGGGTTGAGGGTTGGAAGATTAGCGTTGAGGGTTAAGGGTTGAGGGATTAGGGTTGGGAGAGAGAGACTAGAGAGAGGGCGAGGGGTGGGAGGGAGAGACCTGAGAGAGAGAGGGTGAGGGGGTGAGAGAGAGATAGTGTGTGTTCTCTAGTTAGGGTGGGAGGGAGAGACTTGAGAGAGGGGGAGGGGGTGGGAGGGAGATACCTAAGAGAGAGGGAGAGAGAGAGTTCTCTAGTTAGTGTGGGAGGGAGAGACTTGAGAGAGGGGGGGTGGGAGGGATAGACCCGCGATAGTGGGAGAGAGAGGGAGAGACAAAGAGAGTTCTCTAGTTAGGGTGGGAGGGAGATAAATAAGAGAGGGAAAGGGGGTAGGAGGGAGAGACTAGAGAGAGAGAGATAGAGGGAGTGAGAGATATACTTGAGAGAGAGAGGGGGTGGGAGGGATATAAGGAGTGATAAACCTAAGAGAGAGGGGGAGAGAGAGGGAGTGGGAGAGATGGGTTGGACTTAAAGCCTAAGATATAAACCCTAAAACCTAAACCCTAAATCCTAAACCTTAAATCCTAAACCCAAAAACCTAAACCCTAAATCCTAAAGCCTAAACCCTAAAGCCTAAACCTTGAAGTATAAACCCTAAATAGAGAGAGAGGGAGAGATAAGGGTGAGATAAAGTGTAGAGAAGGAAGGAGGGAATGAGACAAAGATAGGGAGGGGGGAGAGAGAGAAATATAGAGGGAAGGAGTAAGGTTGGGATATTGAGATAAATGGGGAGAGAGGAAGAGAGGGGGAGGGAGAGGGAAGAAGGGAGAGATGGAGAGAGAGATAGAAACAAAGAGAAAAGGAGGAAGGTTGGGATATTGAGAGAGAGGGAGAGAGAGGGAGATATAGAGCGAAGTATATAAGGAAGGAGAGATAGGATTGAGAATTGAGGGTATTGGGTTTTAGATTGAGTGTTTAGGGTACAAGATTGAATTTAGGTCTTAGGGTTTAAGTTTATGGTTGAGGGATAATGTTAAAGGTTTAGGTTATAAGGTTGAGGGTCTAAGGTATATGGATGAGGGTTGAGGGTGTAGGGTTTAGGGTATATGGATTTGGATTTATGATATTCAGTATAGGGTTTGGGAGATTGAGAGAGAGGGAGAGAGGGAGAGAGAGGTGATAGAGAGAGAAGTAGAGAGTGAAGGAGGAAGGTGGATATATTGAGAGAGGAAGGAGGGAGAGAGAGAGGTAGAGAGAAGTAGAAAGGGAAGGTTGGTGGGAGGAAGGAAGAGAGAGAAGGGGGAGATAGAGAATATTAGAGAGGGAAAGAGGGAGAGAGAGATAGAGATAGAGATAGAGAGAGGAGGGAGGGAGGGAGGGAGAGATAATTGTGCTTGATAGAGATTAGAGAGGGAAGGAGAGAGTGAGAGAGAGAAATATGGGAGAGAGAGAGAGGAGGAAGGTGGGGAGATTGGGAGAGAGGGAGGGAGGGAGGGATAGGTAGAGATGGAGATAGAGATAAGTATATAGGGAAGGAGAAATAGAGAGTAGAGAGGAAATGAGAGAGAGGGGGGGGGGAGATATAGAGATTGTGATAAAGAGAGAGATAAGTATATATAGAAAAGGAGAAATGGAGATAGGGGAGGAGGGAGGGAGAAGTAGAGAGATAGGGAGAGAGATAGTGAGAGACAAGGAGGGAGAGAGAGGTGATATAAAGAGAGAGAGGAGGTAGGGAAGTGAGATAGAGAGAATGAGAGAGGGAGAGGGGGGGAGGAAGGTGGAGATATTGAGAGAGAGGAGGGAGGGAGATAGATTGAGGTAGAGAGGGATAGGTTAGATAGAGATAATTAAAGAGGGAAGGTGGGTAGGAGGAGGGAAGAGAGAGGTGAGATTGAGAGAGAGAGAGAGGGTAAAGGAGAGGGAGAGGAGGAAGGTGGGGAGATTGAAAGGGAGGGAGAGGGAGAGACAGGGAGAGAGATAAAGAAGTATATAGGGAATGAGAGATAGAGAAGAGGGAGAGGGAGAGGGAGAGAGGGAGAGAGAGAGATAGAGAGAGGGGGGAGGGAGGGAGAGGGAGAGACAGGGAGAGAGATAAAGAAGTATATAGGGAATGAGAGATAGATAATAGGTAGAGGGAGAGGGAGAGAGAGAGATATATATAGAGAGAGAGGGGGGGAGGAGGGAGGCAGAAGTAGAGAGGGAGAGAGAGATTAGATATTGTTGACTCAAGATTTTGCAGGTAGTAGTAGTCTCATGGGAAACTTAGCTATTGGGGGACATAGTGTGCTAGCTAAGTGACCTCCTGGGTTTTTTCGAAGCCGGATCTTTATTTAGCGGGGTAGGTAAAGGTTTAGAAAGACAACAAAACATGAAATCTAAACTACAGGCGATGCGCCAAAATCATGAATGAATTTACCATAGCACAGTGCTGGATGCAAAGGCCCAAACCACCAAATGTCGTTTATTAAGTAAATTTTCTCAAAAGAACTTTAAAACATAAGAAATACCCTCTCATTGCATAGTATAATCCGACATAACTACAGCCAACACAGAGGAGTCGGGAAACACGACCTGTATTTATTTAGCTATAAAAGATCACAAAATTTGAAGAACAGGCATTCATACATTATAGGAAAATAATAGCACAGACTAACAGTCTTATCACATACATGAAAAATAGAAAAGTCAAATGATTGGCACAGTCTGTGAACTTCAAGTTTAATAAAAATATTACAGAGGCTTTTCCCAGTGCTCGGGAGCTTTTTATCAACTTAATCAGCAACCTAATAAAAGAGAAGCAAGGCAACCTATATAGACCAGCCCACCACCTTGACCACTATGAAGAAAGACGCCCTGATCAAACATCGACACCCCAAATCCTTTCGAGCTAACACCGAACAAAAGGAGTGCTCAGCAATGCGCCAGCACAATTGCCTCAGAGAAAAGAAGGCCATGCAATAGAAGAAATGAACACATGACATCGAAGAAGAAAACACGACAACGAGCGAGAAAAATTAGCGCAACAATAATTCCCAGGAAATCGGTGCACAAGGAAATACCACGCGTTGAGTAGACGGAGCCCAACAAAAAGAATAAGGGATGCCCAGCGAAAAGCTCTGAGAGGAAGCCACGTGGTGACGCCGAGCGATAGTAACTACATGGTGGGCCCAAGTTGGCAAGCGGCCAAAGAAAGGCACGCGTCACACACACGGAACTCGGTAAAAGTAAAGTGATATGGAAAATCCAAAAGCTTCGTTAGGAGGCCACATGGCGGATGCTGAAGGTTGCAAGCGATAAAAGATAAGGCATAACCATGAAGGAAAAATAATAATAACTGCGAAGGTCAGCGGTTTTTGTGAAACAATTTAGTGACTCACAAGGACATTTCACCTGTGGAATGAAGAACCCCAGAAACCTTGGTTCAGCATCCCATTATCACTCACAACCTTGAGAGGGCAGTTTGCAGACCAATCCAGACCTCACTTGATGGTGCAGAGAGGGATCACAGATTTTCATGCACCAATTTGAGATCAATGATTACGTTAAAAGGAAATTCGCCAAATACTTTGCACTCCAATTCCAACTGGAAGAAGAGCTGCACCAACTAATGCACGATACCTTCAATATTTTCGGCAGTCAGGGACTGATCAAAAGATTGGAAAACAGAAAGGTCCTGCTTCTTCTCTTTGATCTTTGCAATTATGTGCTCGACACTTGCTACCAGCTAATCAATAATAAAGGGCAAAGGGAGGCCTCGCTGAGTTAAGCGAGAAAATTTTGCTCGCATGTCGTTGGTAACTTGGTTCAATCTGGCTCTGCATTCTACCACCTGTTGGGTGGCCTAATGCATGGAAATGAGAATGTTCATGCCCATGGCCATCGTTGTTCGGTCCGCTATACCTATGCCACTCAGAGCCTCATCAGAAGTCATATATAACTTGCTCAACAAAAGCCTGGCCTCCGGAAGTTTGTCATAAGTCATCTCCTGCACTTGTTGGATTGTTTCACTGACTGTTTGGCATAGATCAGTTGCTTGTGCCATAAACCTCAGGGTGGGCTACAAATTAAGGCATAATGCCTTGACCTTATCCCAATAGGATGCGTATAACTCCTTGGCGATTTCCAACGAGCTCATCTATTGTGCAGGAGGTTGGGCTCTCAAAATATCCAACTCCGCTACTTTGCCACTCAAGTCTACCTTTAGCTCTGATAAGCTTCCGTCCAATGCGGACACTTGTTCCCTTAGAGTGCAAATTTCCTTTTATTTCTCTTTTAGGGCCAATTCGACCTACTTTGTCTTCTGAATTTTTGACTCTAAAGCGGTATTCATTTCATTTATTTCATCATTTGTGCTTTGCTGGGGCTATTTCATACCTTCATTTAGTTGAATTATGTTAGCACGGAGCTTTTCTTCATTTTTTCGGCTCTGCTCAACCTCATTTTGGAGGGTCGGGTCAATTTCCGTGCTCATAACCTAAAGCTCCTTGATTTTTCTTTCAAAAGCACTCCTCTCCTTTTGTAGGAAACTTATCTCATTTTCCCTGGGCTTTATACTTGTTCACCCAAATATCAACCTCTCCCTTTAGCTCCGATAACTGCTCTTCCCTTTTCCTTCCCTGGGGATTGAGCTTGAGGTAATCAGTTGTTACTATCTTCTGAGTCTCCTCCATCAGCTCAACCTTGTCCCTTGGACGAGCTTGCTACAAGTCCAGCCCAATGGCATTGACAGAGTAATCACTCAACAACATTTCTCCTACTGGTTTAATCATGTTGGGAGTGATGTTTGCAAACATCAATGAATTCTGACTCTCATTGAACACAGTTTGCAAGAGAGACTCGGCCTGCTTGCCTGCATCCTTTTGTCTCCTCTTTTTAATTTCGCTGGCTCATGCACTCCTATTTACTTCCACCTACGAGAAATATTCCTGGGAAGAGATACCTAGTCCACCAACAAAAGGAAATTCCCGAGGGACAGCTAGTGGGAAAGATAGTGTGTTGAGCACGTCAGTGGATTTGTCAGGCCTTGTGATGATGGTTGGGGAAAAAGGTGGGATGAATTGACTGCTTAGAGGTGATGAACACATGACAAGGGAAAAAATAGAGGAAGCACCAACCGATATGCCAGGCCTCAGGGATGAAATTTTTTGGCTCATTAGGTCAAAACTGGCAACCACTTGTGTCCCAAGGGCAGAATGGAAAGCAAAGGATGTAAATGGAAAACCAAGAGGGAAAGGACTAGACTACCCGAGATACCCAGTGATAGACAAAACTAGTGTAGATGAAAAATTTGGGCAGACAAAGAGGAGACTAGAGACATAGTAGAGAGAGAAGAGGGAGGAAATAATACCTGAGGCTCGTGAGGAGCTACAAACAATACAATCTCTTCCTCCTGCTATTGCTCTTCCTCTTTGTCAGATTCTCTTGTTCGTGGTCACTTCTCTTCCAGAGAGTCCTCAAGGTCTACAATGACCTTCCTTCTACGACTGGTAGTCCTTGGCCTCTTCCTGGTTGATTTAGAGGAGTTGGATGTCTCCAATGTTTGTGTGCTTGCCGAATCCCCTCGATGTGCGGGTTGTTCATCGACATCCTCCCTATGCATTGGATTTTCTCCTGCAATAGGGGCATTCTAGGTTACCTCTTCTCTGGGCTCCATAGTAGCTCCTCCCTTCTCATAGTGTTGCTCCGACATTGAAGGGTTTAGAGACTTCTCACTTTTTGGATACTTGTTCTCCCAGATGTCATGAAATTTTTCATCTAGAGCCAACTCTTGGAAAATCTCGTTTGTTGCCTTTGTCTCTTGCCTGTATATCTAGAAGTCTCAAATTTTTTTGGGCTTCCATTCGAGCTTATTCAATTGGTTGCATAGGGACTAATTAATCTTCTAATTTGGGTTGGGCTTCCTTGATATGTAGTAAAAATTGAGCCACAGCGGTCAACTATCCTCTGAAGGAAAATATTCAAGGCCCACATATAATTTCAAATTCCCCTCTTCAACATTTCTCTGAGGGTCCCAAAATAGCCAAAATTGGTGTGGGATTTTTATGCCAACTTCTGATAAATTATTTTCGGGGTTGTATTGCCAGGTGTCATTTATAACCACCAACCCAAGATGACCCAACTTTGAGTACAAAATCTCTAAATTATTAATCTTCGAATTCCTTTTCTTGACCAGCGACACAGAGCCGAACATGACTGATAGTATCAAATAGGAAGTGAAATGCCTTCCTCCCCAGTAGTCATTGTCAATGTTACATAGTTGTCTTAACGCCTCTAGGGCCAACACTCTGTCAGAAAGAAAGCGCGGGAGCTGGAAAGGTTCCTAGACAAAACCTCGCATGCAAAGCATAGTGAAGTCCGTGCCAAAGAACCAATCGCAAGGTGGCACGTGATTTCCCAACCAAGATTTATGTCTTGGCGATAGGCGCACAGACATGCTGCTCCCAGAGCCTCCTAAAGCCCGCAAAGTCAGAGCTAAGAACAAATCTGTAAATGCATAATAATAATAAAAAATCGACAGGACGAGACTCCATGTCGAAATTGGATTTCTTGTGCCAGTCTCGTCGAAAACAGCCAAAGACATAAATTGCTAGAAATAATCTAGATTTTGACACAATATTAAGTAGGCCAGGAAAGAGGAATACCTAAATCTAGAACCGGCTTGGAAGTACTGCAGCTGCTTTGTCATCTCATCAACAATAACCCTTGTGAAGTCCATAAGCGGAGGTACATTGTTTTGCCTCAACATAAAGGTGAGACACATTTGAAACTCGAAAACCTGCTTGTCTGTATCCAGCCCGCAAACTAGCGCCAACATAGAGCAGATAGAAGAAGACCTTGATTTTAAAGCACCCAGAGAAATTGGCAATTTGGGAGGTGCTGAGACACTTGTCGGCTGAGCAGTTTCAATATGGTAAAAATTTTGCGCCATTCTGAGCGTTCCCCACTTATCATGCATCCTTTTTATGTCAAAAATTTCAGCATTTTGGGTCAAGGGTAGCGGGATGCATAGCATATCTTGAAGGGCTTCGGGGCTGATGAGTACCTTCAAATTAGGGCCACTTATTACTCTAATCTGAGGGTCAATGTTGCCATGCATGCTGCCACAATTTCTAGGCAATAATGCACCAGAGGAACCATGTACTGGGGAAGCCCACAGTCCCATAGACGTTGGTAGAAAGGGTCTGTTAATTTCTTCTTTCTCTCACATGTAGCTTCCGTAAGGCTTTTGGGATCCTTAGATAACTTAGGATCCAAAACATTATCCCAATCCTCTGATACTAGAGCTTGGTTTCTATGAGGAACCGTGACCAGTGTCTTCTGGTCCGCTTGACTGGTAAAGGGCCAGGATGGCTTTGTTGGGATGCCCGGAGTAGCATAAGACTCCTGGTCATATATTTTGATAGGGGGCACCTTAAATCTTCGCTCATTTATACTCTTTGGGACCAGTGCCTGCGTTGAAATTCCTACAATTTCAGCCATTTCTGACTATTCGCAATATGCTTCGCAAACTTTGCAAATGACTTAGCTTTTGAAAGACTCTTTCTTTGTTTGCAAATGACTTAGCCGTTTTATCTTTTGATAAATCCTCACAATAAATGCGCCTTTTTGCATGCCAAACCAGCTTTTTGGTTTTTGTGAAAAATGGCTTAGCAAGTCTATGCACGAACCTTTAATATTTAGTTTCCCAATGCATCACCAGCTTTTCATGCGTGTGGAAAGATCACCAACCTGCCAAATTACTCTCCATATTTAAGAGACATGACTTCGCTTGAGGTGGAACCTAATTTTCTCTTGGATAGTGGACCAAGACAACCTTGCCATATCCTTCGTAAATTCTATTGCATTTACTAATCTCCTGATTATACTTGGGCATAGCTTCCAACGACTTTACCAAAAGATTTGCCTTGATTTTATTGGGACGACAACTCCTCATGTAGACACCTAGCTTAATCTCTTTAATTCAGAAACTTGAGCAAAGCAAGTTATGGTTGTACCTAATTATTCACATCAATTCACACGATGTAGCACTAATTATCAAGGCATGATAGCTCTATTTGCTTCTGATGTAATTATAGCTTGCCTCATCGGTTGAACCCCGACTTTAATCTATAAATAGCTCCCTAGAAGCTTTGTTAATCATAATTAGCCTCAGCATTCCTTGCTTAGTAAGCTTTAGCTAACTTAGCAATTTCTTGAGTTAGAGTAGTAAGCAATGATGGAGACACCGATTAGGTTGGTTTGCAAGAAGACCCATACAACATTTTTAGGAAAAATTAGGTGTAGGCGCCTAAAATGCATGACAAACATCAAGAACCCATTATATGTGAAAGTGATCAAATGGGTCCTCAGCAAAGACTGCGTGGAATAGGAGGAACAGTACTGGGTCAACACTAGCATCTATTCTCACTTTTTTGCCTCGTTGTTGGATATCAGTGTCTCCAAACATAAGTTCCTGAAGCTAACGAAGCGAGTGTTCCCTCAACGTTACCTTGGAGGATTGGAGCAAATAGTGCAGGCTGCTGAATTTGATCATGGGGTCCCTTCTATTCGCAACCTACATCAGCTGCTACTTCATGGAGGACCTATGCCAACTAGGCCCTTCCTATTCAGCTTTCAGCTCAAGACACACAAAGAACATCGCTCTAAGGTTCGTGCCAGCTGTTATTTTCTCATGCAGATTCATCACATCGAACCGTTCCAGAACATGCAATGGTACGAGGGTTTTGAGAGGATGGTCTTTCCTCACCTTGCGCCACCGGATGTTGCTGCTACTGGACCCTCTTCTGCCACATGACTGAGAAGAAAAAATAACCCCAACTTGCTTTTTCTCTTTCTTTTTGCTAGTCCTCCGCCCTTTAGCGGATATATGTATATATTTCATATAAGGCCACTAGCCTCTATCGTACACAATGTAAATGTTCTAGCAAATATATAATACTTATGCTTTTCAAATCTTCACTCATTTACAATGTATTTCAATTTCTTGCACTACTATTGTATTTTTTTTTAAAAGCACTAAGAAGACCCAAAAATTAAAGCAGGAAAGATAATTACATATTTACAATTTACAAAGCCATCACATAGGTAGAACTAATTAAATTTCTTAAGATCTATTCCATTAACTGGAATACTTAAGGCATTACCTTCCATATCTTCCAACTCGAAAGAGTTGAATTGTTTACACTGGACAATTTTGAAAGGCCCTTCCCAGAGACTGTCGAACTTTCCATGTTGGTCAAGCTTTGCCCCGCGCTCGTTGAATTTGAGCACCAATTCCCCACATTTAAGCTCTTGGTCATACGTCCTTTTATCAAACCACCTTTTTACCACCTACCGGCGGTTGTTCATGGCCTCGAGAGTGTGATCTCTTTTCTCCTGTACTTCGAGTAGCTTGGAAAATCGTACCTCCATTGCTCCATTCTGTTCAATTTCTAGATATTTAAGCAACTGGAGGGTAGGGATTTCCATGGCGATAGGCAGCAATGCCTCCTTCCCGTACACCATCTCATAATGAGATGTCTTTAGTATTTGCTTGGGTGTGATACGATTTGCCCACAGCATTGTCTGGAGGTTCTTATGCCATTCCTTCTGGTGTTCCAAGCCTATCATCTTGATTAACTTGATTAGGTTTTTATTTGTGGATTCCACAAGGCCATTCCCCTGAGGGTAATAGTTGGAAGAGGTTTTCAAGAAAACCCCATATTCCAATGCAAATTGGCTCATCTTAGAGCGGAGGAAAGCTTTGGCATTGTCAGAAATAATTGTTTTTGGCTGGCCAAATCTAGCTACCAACTCCTATAGGAAGTTAACAATCTCTACTTCCGTCGCATTATTCAATGGCACTGCTTCTGCCCATCGGGTGTAGTAGTCAGTTGCTGTCAATATCCACCTGTGTCTAGGTGAAGACAAAGGGTTAATCATTCCAATGAATTCTAGACCCCATTGAGCAAAGGGTTCCTCTACTACTATAGGCTTTAATGGCATAGCAACATTCTTTCTCTTTTCGACATAAAATTGGCATTCATTGCAAGACTTTATTGATGAAAATGCATCATTGAATAGTGTTGGCCAAAAGTAACCAGCGCATATAATTTGAATTATTGTAGTCCTTGAAAAAAATGTCCTCTAGCTGGGCCATTGTGCTATTGATCTAATATTATTTTGGCTTGTTCTTCATTTACACATCTCAGCAGGATGCCATTAAAATTTCTTTTGAAAATTACACCTTCCAAGAGAACATAATTACTATTTTGTAAATGATAGAAACGCCTCTTAAAAGAAGGGAGATTGATCGGATAACTTCCTATTTGCATGAAGTTTATCCTATCTTCTAGCCAATCGCCCTTAGAGCTTTCTTCGTTCAGTAACATAGGTTCTGAGGCTTCAAGCTCTGTCAATGGTTCATTGTTCTCGGCGAGGTACTCGCACAGTCCTTTTCCCTTAATAGTTTTAACAGGCCTGATCTCGATATCATACTCTAAGATCTTTGTAATCTAGTTCGCTCTTTTCTTTCTGATTTCTCCTTCCATGATATATTCTCACACACTAGGATGCGGTACACAAATAATCACCTTAATGTATGATATCAGGTGCCGGAATTTCTTAAGCCCTTTCACAATAGAATAGGCTTGTTTTTCAACAAAATTATACTTCACCTCATACTCCTTTAAGGTGTGTGAGTAGAAAGCAACAGGGGACTCCCTTTTATTTTTATCATCCTTCTGCATGAGCACTGTGGCAATACTATTGCCACCACCGAAAATATACATGATAAAATCTTTAGACAAGTTCAGGTTAAGTAACATAGGGGCTGAAGAAATGACCTCCTTTATAAGCTCGAAAGCTTTTCTGGCCTCTGTCGTCCACTTGAAAATTTGGTCCTTTTTCAGCATTAATGCAATCGGTTGAACGATCCTTGCAAAATCTGTAATGAATCGGCTAATGAAGTTGATCTTACCTAGGACTGATTGCACTCCCTTCTTGTTTATAGGTAACGGAAGCTCCCAAATTGCATCAACTCTTTTAGGATCAATGACAATGCCCTCCTTTGAGACAACATACCCCAATAGCTTCCCTTGGGGGACTTCGAACACGCATTTCTTTGAGTTCAGAGAAATCTTGAATTCTTGGTACTTCTAGAAGACAAGTTCTAAATGATCAAAGTGATCATCAGCTGATTTGGAAAACACTGTCAAATCATCTAGATAGATAAGTATAATCCTATGAATTAAATCCTTAAAGGCAATGTCCATAGCCCTCTGAAAAGTGGCTGCAACATTTGAGAGGCCAAAAGGCATCTTAGCATAAGCATATGTTCCCCATTTCTTGGTGAATGTCATTTTGTATTGGTCTTCTTCTTTTACATGGATTTGATTGTAGCCCGAAAATCCATCCAACATTGAAAATATTTCAGAACCAGGTACAGTTTGTAGGATTACTTCCATAGAAGGAAAGGGGTAATGATCCTTCAGGGACGCCCTATTCAAGTCTCAGAAATCTACACACAATCATATGTCTCCATTCTTCTTCCAGACTGGTACCAGGTTTGACACCCAAGTGTTGTGTTTGATTGGAAACACTATTCGGGATGCAATCAATTTATTCAATTCTTGTGACATAAGAGATTCTATCTTTGGGTTCACAGGCCTCTGTCTTTGATGAGCCGGCTTCACTCCTTTCGATAGCTCAATTGTATGCTCAATGATCCTGGGGTCGTATCCCTTAAGGTCATCATATGACCAGGCTACTACGCTCGGATATTCCTTACAGAAGTGCCTTAGTCTGTCTTTATTCTTCTGGGATACTTCTTTCCTGACCTTGAGCTTTTTGTCTTCTCTGATATGCAAATTGTTGTAGTCACCTTTGTCAGCTACGAGCTTCCTTTTGTCTCTCGTTGCATCATCAGAATCAAATAGGCACTCCAGAGTGACTAGGCCTTTCGGAAGGTTGTTGAATTTCAACTGGATAACTTGATCCCCATAGGATTTGGCGATCTTTGGTTGTAGTTGATCAAAAAATTCCCCAGATGACTAGAGAAATGATGCAATATGAGCATCTCTATCAAACACTTGCCAGTCTTGATTGTTATTTTGAACAACAGGTCTTACAATTACTCTCACCACATGCTTATTTTTCAATAACTCGAAGGCTGGCTCAAACTAAGCCTCAATAGTTGCCATTCGGTTGGCTTCAGAGTTCTTCTCTCTCTATATAGCCTGAATATTGAATGCCTCAAAGTTTTCAATAAGATCCCAGACTCTGTGCCGGTACGATCGCATCTGGACATTCCTTGTAGCAGAACTCCCTCAGATTTGGTTGACCACCAACTCCGAATCTCCGAACACACTTATTTTCTTCCCGCCCATTTGTTCTGCAAGGCTCAAACCATGGACAAGACCTTCATACTCCGCTTCATTGTTTGAGCATGCGAACTAGAAGCGATAAGACCTCAAGGTATTTTCTTCAGATGGGGATGTCAAACATATCCCTGCTCTAGCTCTGGCTCTGCGTCTCGCTCCATCAAAGTGTAAAGTCCATAACTTTGAGGGTGTTTCGCCTCCAGACTCTTTAGTAACTCTGGGCATAGACTACCCTTCCTCATGTATGACATAATTCCCGAGCCCAGTTGCGTGTTAATTCCCAAAAGGGTCTATATCTATAAACTCATTCAACAAAGTTTCTTCATCCTCTGTCCGGGAGCTAGTAGCCTCATCTTCCTCCAGAAATTCCACATTGAATCTCTCTTCCTAGGTAATTGAAGTATGTGTTGCTTCAAATTTGAGCAAAGCCTCATTAGCAACATGTTCAGAATGCAAAGTTTCTAACAGTAATTTCATCTTAGCTCCATGTTTGGTTCTCAAGATCAAGTGTGACTAGTCCAGTGCTAGATATCCTCTGACATTTGCTGTGAACTCTCGAGACAAACAAATCCCAAATAGAGGAGGAATATCAATGAGTATGGTATCCTGATTTACAGTGATACTGGGGTAGGAAAACAATGTCATAGGCAATCCATTGATTACCCCGATGGTATCAACTTTATTTTCATCTAGCTAAATGACTCCCTTGTTAAGAGGCTCATATCTTAAACCCAAAGCATCAACTACTTGCTTAGGCATGACAGTGGTGCTAGCACCAGAGTCAAACATACAATTATGTAATAGCTTGTTGCCAATGATAAGTGTTAGAAATAAAGGCTTAGGTTTAGGCTTACTCTCTTTTCCGGCTTCAAGCTTTTCTTTCGGTTGAATTGTTAGCACTTTATCCAAGTCTGGCTTGGATATTTTTTCTTCATTGGGCTAACTAGGCACCTTCGCATATTCCTCTCCCGACAATTCTTTTTGTAATAATACATTCTGCTCTAGAATAGCCAAGACATCCCACAAAGAAGCATTGGCAGATGACTTCTTTAGTTGTTCCACCACATTGAATTGTGCTCGCAACTGATGAGCCACGGTTGCTTGCTCCTTAGGTTTTGCAGTTGGTGTTAGCCTTGCAGCTGGTACGTCCAACTATTTGGAAACAGTCGGGATGGTCATAGGATCCTTTTCTTGTGGAAAAGGCAGATTCAGAGAGCTAGGAGGAGCCACATTAGTCTGTTGTAGGACTGACGACGGGCCCGTCGACGGACTAGACATCGGCTAAGATGGAGCATTAATTGGTGGAGATGTGAATTCTCTAGTGAGTCTCCGCTTAGAACACGTGTTGTAATCAGACTGCACTCATGGCACTTGAGTCACAAGAAATTCATTCGAAAATGCTGACTCCTCTCCTTCCATCCATGAAAAGAGTGCTTGGTATCAAACTATGTCTAACTCTTGCTGAATGGACATCCCTTGCATTTGAGCAGTGAGGACTGCATTGTTCATCTACTGAGAGGCATATGATTGGTTGTCGGGATCAAGTGCATCGCCTTGGCTACGTTTTTTCGTGATCTTCTATTGCAAAATTTCCCCGCGGACAATTTCTCGCATGTGAGCATCATTACAAGGAAAACACGATGAATTAGCATCTTCGGCTAAGTTATTTTGTCCCGCGACAAGTTGTTTACTCAAACTAAGATGGATGGTCTACATTGGTAGGGTCACCGAAACAACTTGTTTATTCGGCTGTGCCTGAATATTTCCACGCGATCTATCTTGCCACTGATTTGATTGATATAGATCTTTTCCCCCTTGATAATTTTGGTAGGCTGGCTTTTGACAGCTATATTGCTATCGCTTCAAAGTAGTCAATTCATTAGTCATGGCCCACATTTATTCTCTCATCTCGTTCATCTCAGTCACCCAGGGATTAGGCACTGGAGCCACAATTGGAGTTGCACTCAGAGCTTTTCTTGGATACACATACATAGATTGGGGAGGAGTTGCAGGTGCGCTAGTTGAAGGAGCTTCGACTTCTATAGCATTGTACTCGGGGAGCAATGGCATGATAGGTCGTGGTGCCAACTTTCTAGCAACAATGAGCTTATTTTCCATAGTGACAACCAAGGCATAAGCATCAGGTAGAGTACTTTCACCTTGAGCCTGTAGCATCATGGAAGTATCAGGATTGATGGACTTCAAATAGAACATGAATGCTAGATCTGGAGGCGGTCAACTGCCAACAGGAACTCTCCACCAAGTCAAATGAAAACATGCGTTGAAATTAGGCAGAGCTTCATGAGGATCTCGCTTTATACTGGTTAGCTGATGATATAGCGAAGACCTATCACCAACATTTGAAAAACACTCGTAAAATGGGGTTTCAAGCTAGTCCCAAGTAGCAATAGTATTAGCCTCAGGAGTTCTACACCAGTTTAGTGCCTTTCCTCGGAAGGAAGCGGCAAGAAATCTGAGAAATACATTTTCATTTGACACACCATGTATCAGACATACATCTGCCACATCTTGCAGGTGTTCCGTCGGTGTCTTCGACTCATCGCCAAAATACTTAGGGATAACTTTTAGAGCGGAAGCAGGGATTGGGGCCCATACTACAAGAGGCACAGGTGCTACTAAAGGACTACTAGGATCCCAAACTACATAATTTATAGTGGCCATAGGTGCAGGAAAAAGAGGCGATGGTGGAGAAGGAGGAGACGGAGGAGGTGAAAGACTACTTTGCCGCCCTCTCAGGTGAACAAAAACTAAGGGTGGTATGAGCAGGCCAAGGAATCTTGCAGTTTGTGACCTAGTTACAGGCCGATGGCTCATACACACTTATATAATCAAGTAAACATGCCAGTTCGTGTCCCACCAAGTGTGCCAGAAAAATAACTGTTGACGAAAGATTTTGCAGGTAGTAGTAGTCTCATAGGAAAGTTAGCTATTGGGGGACATAGTGCGCTAGCTAAGTGACCTTCGGGGTTTTTTCGAAGATGGATCTTTGTTTAGTGGGGGAGGTAAAGGGTTAGAAAGACAACAAAACATGAAATCTAAACTACGCACGATGCACCAAAATCATGAACGAATTTACTAGAGTACAGTGCTGGATGCAAAGGCCCAAACCACCAAATGTCGTTTATTAAGTAAATTTTCCCAAAAGCACTTTAAAACATAAGAAACACCCTCTCATTACATAGAATAATCCGACATAACTACAACCAACACATAGGAGTCAGAAAACATGATATGTATTTATTTAGCTATGAAAGATCACAAAAGTTGAAGAACAAGCATTCATACATTATAGGAAAATAACAACACAGACTAATAGTCTTATCAAATACATTAAAAACAGAAAGGCCGAATGATTGGCACAATTTGCGAACTTCAAGTTTAATAAAAATATTACAGAGGCTTTTCCCAGTGCTCGAGAGCTTTTTATCAACTTAATCAACAACCTAATAAAAGAGAAGCAAGGCAGCCTATATAGGCCAGCCCACCGCTTTGACCACCATAGAGAAAGACGCTCTGATCAAACATCGACGCCCCAGATCCTTTCGATCTAATACCAAACAAAAGGAACTCTCAGCAATGCGCCAACGCAATCGCCTCAGAGAAAAGAAGGCCATGCAGCAGAAGAAACGAACACGCGACATCGAAGAAGAAAATGCAGCAGTAAGCGAGAAAAATTGGTGCAACAACAACTCCCAGGAAACCGGTGCACAACGAAATGCCACGCATCGAGCAGACAAAGCTCAGAAAAAAGAATAAGGGATGCCCAATGAAAAGCTCTGAGAGGAAGCCACGTGGCGATGCCGAGCGATAGTAACTACATGGTGGGCCCAGCTTCGCAAGTGGCCAGAGAAAGGCACGCGTCACACACACGAAACTCAACAAAAGTGAAGCGATACGGAAAAGCCAAAAGCTCCATTAGGAGGCCACATGGCGGACACCAAAGGTTGCGAGCGATAAAAGATAAGGTGCAACCATGAAGGAAAAATAATAATAACCATGAAGGTCAGCGGTTTTTTGTGAAACAGATACATAGAGGACGAAGTGAGAGAGATAGAGAGAATTACAGAGGGAAAGAGGGAGGGACAAAGGGACAGATAAGTGTGATAAAGAGAATGAGAGAGAGGGGGGAAGGAGGAAGGTGGAGAGATTAAAAGAGAGAGGAGGGAGGGTGAGAGATAGGTAGAGATGGATAGGTTAGATAGAGAGAAGTAGAGAGAGAAGGTGGTTGGGATGAAGGAAGAGAGAGAGGGGAAAAGAGGAAGGTGGAGAGATTGAGAGAGAGAGAGGAGGGAGGGAGAGAGAGAGAGATAGAGAGGGATAGGCTTAAATAGAATGAAGTAGAGAGGTAAGGTGGGTGGGAGGAAGGAAGAGAGAGAGAGGGGGGAGATAAAGAAAATTAGAGAGGGGAGGAGGGAAGGAGGAAAGGAGGGAGGGATGGAGTGAGAGAGAAAGGTTAGATAGATAGAAGTATAGAGGGTAGGAGAGAGTTTGAGAGAGAATTCTAGAGTGTAAGGGATAAAAAATGAGTGAGTTAGAGAGACAAAGATAATACAACTTGCTAATTACTAAAATTTGACCTCTTGATTATTGAAATTTGACATGTTGATTATTGAAATTTGGCTATCTGAAAATTTTTAAGACCTTCCAAAAACTAGAATTTGAATTATAACTCCTAGAGATCTGAAACCACTCTCAAACATCCTGAAACTATATACATGAAATATAACTTAAAAGTATAAGAAAAAGGTAAATGTCCATATGTAAATGTCAACTTATACTTAAATGTTTATTTCATGTATATAGTTTCCCTAAGAGATAGCAAGAAGAAAGAGAAGAAAAAGAGAAGAAAAAAATTCAATCTAGACCAAAACATGAGCATGTTATAACATGCTCGTATTATGGTAATGTTTTTTGTATTAAAAAAATACACATTTTACGAATTCAAAACACGTATTTTTTGAACTATAACACGCTGACGTTTTGGCTTGGTAATGACCAAGCTTAGGCTCGATCATTACCAACCCATAACATGAGCACATTTTAGTAAAATGTGCACATGTTTTCACTATTTTGGGATGAAAAACTGATTTGGCCACTTTTTGGCCCCCCATCTTTCTACACCCACTTGGATGTGGAAATATCACATTTCTTATTTATAATTTTTTTTATTCATTTTAGCACTTATAAATCAAGGAAGCATGGGGAACATGTTGTAGGAAAAGGGAAAAATTCAAAAAAAATGCAAATAGATTCTTGACATTTCAAGAAATATTTCTACATATATAGCATGGGTGCATCCAATTTGTTGGATAGTCATTTTTTGTAACATTCCCATTGTTCCACAGTAACTTTCCTATGTTTTAACCTCAACTAAATGGTTTAAGCATCTAACCATTACGAGCAATGGAATGTTTCTTTTCAAATATAAAGATAGCATGCACATTTGAAATAAATATCTTTATAAATTTTCCCATTGCATTAAATCAAAGTATTACAACTTTCCAATGTATTGATTACATAGTACATGACAATGTGATAACATTTCTCTTTTACAATATTTCCATAAAAATAGATACAAAATACAAATACAAGGCTCCATTGAGCTTAATGGCAATATATGTACAAATGGTCTAGGTATCCTCCATCAAATCTTGATCACCTACCAATGAGGAGAAGCATCACTCAAGCGCTTTTTTGCCAACCTTGGACTAATTGCAATTCCCCACACATCCACCAAACTTGGGAGATGACCCTACCCTTCGACGAAGATATTGTTTTAGTAACCTCATAATAATAATGACCTTTGAGCTTGGTGTTGTGTCCTACATATCTAGATTTGTCACACAGTGGCTACAACCTACACATATGACATTCCCTGCCTAGTATTTAAACCTAGATCAAAGTGACTGATAGTATAAAAAGTTGCAACTTACACTACTTTGGCCAAAGTATTCATCACTCAGTACTTCAAGTGGACACCATATAATTCACCCACCTTCCTAGCTTGATTTGTATTTACCATTCATAACCTATGCATAGGTTATCCCCTTACCCCATGGAGTAACCTGAACCCCAGGAATAACCTATAACCTATATGTTATCTAAGACACTTCTACAAAGTAAATCAAAGTAACTCTATAACCCAACTTAAACTAAGTGTTAGCTTATATAAGCTCTATCCATAATATAGTATATAACCCTCTATAAACACCTATTCTTTAATATGGAATAAATACATACACTCAAACAAATAAGATCCCTAGACTATCAAGAGTCTTTCATTTTCACCTAAATAAGATAAATTCCATTCCCTAATAAGAATTTAAATAAATTTACCAAATAAAGCAAACAATGTCACACAATCTTTTCAAATACCAATAAAGTATAAAAGAGTAGAATTTAGCATGCCTATTTAAGCAATGATCTAATTGACCAAACTGGTTTCCTAGCTCATCTTTCTCCCAAAATCAGCTTGTAACTTAGAAACTATCACTTCTTCCCTTCTAAACTTTCTTTCAAGACCTCTCACAAAAATCTCTCACAGACTCTTTCTCACATAACTCAAGAAAAAAAAACATAGCAACTCAAGAATTATCAAAAAGATTGCAGATATGTGTCACAAATGAGGTAGAAAGAACTCTATTTATAAACCAAAGTAAGCAATTGTAAGCTAGAAACAAGCTATCAATTATGACACTTCTCAATCCAAAAGGTTAGACTAAGCAAGAAAAGAAAATTTGGCTGCTAAAATCATTGCACAGTAAATACATACATAGCCAAATTTTAACCATGGTGAATGAGTCGCTTACTCAAAAGGACAACAAGAATGATAATCAGAAATGCAAGGTTATTTTCCTCTATAGGTCGACTCTATTTGGACAACTTATCATTTGAACAATTCTCTTATTTTGGTTTTATTCAAAAATAGGAATTAATATTACAATTTAGACTTCTAATTGGTCCACACTACTCACAAGTTGGCGCCACAATATGCATTTCGTGCCCTATTCCTTTAGTCGTTGCATGGAATTTTCATTTTCTTCAACACATAAAAGTATGTTTATATATATATATATATATATATATATATATATATATATATATATATATATATATATCAATATACTAGTATGGATGTTTCCTTTTTGTCAACACATACATGTATGTTAATATATGTATACTATATATATCATGCGTTGATATTTAAACACATATATTCATAGTCATATCGATCAACATATATACACAAAGTGTATATATATGTATATATATGTCACCTTGTTCGAATGATATTCACATTCATATGGGTAATCTGTCAATGAGCATGTGTACATACATCTATCTACGTATACTCATGTACATATCTACTCATGTGTATGAGTTTATCATTGACACATACATATATACATATATATGAATTTTATGTATATATCTTATTGATTAAATATAAACACATAAAGAAGAACTCACTCAACATAAAGAGACTCAACACTTATAACCCCCAAAACAAAAAACATTCACAACTAAAACCATAGCTACTTCTAATCTTACTCAAACAAGACTAGAGGTAACTTACTATTTCCCAAGCTATTATTCCAACTTGACCAAACTAGAATTGTGTGAGTGAATGCTTGGTATAGAAATGATCCAACATGATCAAACAAACCAATGTTAGTCAATAAACAAATCTATAACAAACATTCCCCATGCAATTCATTCAAATACAATGAACAAGAAAACAAGATACAAAATCAAATGAAAGCTACTAAATCTTGTTCAAAACATTCAAACCAACATCCCATGGGGGAATTGGTGCTTCTTTGATGTGGAAATAATCCCTTTCCCAATTCCTTGCAAAGCTTTGATGAACTTGATGATGATTGTGTTATCCTTGATGAAATTTTCCAATAGCCTAGCTAAGATTGATGAAAACTATGAAAAATTGGATGAAAATGGTGGATGAACTTGCTCAAATATGTAGAGAGTAATCTTGCATAAATTTGTGGATCAAAATGCCTAAGATTGTGGATCCAAAATCAATAGAAGAGCTCTCCATTTATAAGAGAGAAAGAGTGAGGAATGAGAAACATGGAGGATGTGGGATTAAAAATGAACCAATAACAATGTTCCACTTGTCAACATATTATTGAAGGGATGTTGTGCACATTTTGGTCAATATGCAAATAAATGCAATCAGGTGGAATTTGAAATTTGAAAGATGGCTTGTGGAAGAATATGTGGAAGAGGAGTTAATGCCACTTGGCTCAAGAAAAAGGACTTGTAAGAGGCTTAAATGCCATGTTTGGAGGACAAGTCTTTTTAGGAGGGAGATTTCAAATTGGAAGAATATTCCAACAAGATGCCCTTTTTGAATGAAAATAGAAGAATTTATAAATTAATTAAATTGATTTACTTGTGCAAGTTGTAAAAGCTAGAGAAAAGAGGATTAGTGTTAGGAGTTAATCAGGATTTAATTAACTTAGATGGAAGTTATTTTGATTTGACATTTGATTTAGATATTTAGATTTATTTAAATCAAAATGAGAGGAACTTCAGATATTAGATTTAATTAAATAAAGTTTGATTTATTCAATTAAAAGAGATGACATTAGAATTTAAATCGAATAAAGATTAATTTATTCAATTTAAAGGAGATGACCTCATTAAATAAAATTATTTATTTAAAAAGAGGAACGTTAGGATTTAATTAAATAAAATTGATTTATTTAATCAAAGAGGAATATTAAGATTAATTAAATAAAATGATTTATTTAATTAAAAGAAGATGATGATTTAATCAAATAAAGTTGATTTATTTAATTAAAAGAGGAAACTTGATGAATCAACTAAATAAGGATTATTCAATTAATTGGTTAGTAAAGAAGTGATTCAAGAAGAAATGATAATAGTGAATCAGGATCGAGTGCACGATATCAATTAGGATATTTTCGGTGTCTACAATGTGTGTGAAAGATCATTTTAGGTATTATCAAAAGGTTTCTAGACCAAGATGCCAAGGAGGTCAAAGAGGTAAGTATCTCTGCTTTTTTAGTCTCAAATTTTGATTAAATTATAGATTGAATTGGTTTTTTAATTAAAAATTGTTTTAATTTCTAGGAAATGAATTTCCACTCCTAAATGTTGAAAACCCTTCATCACCTCCTCATGAAGACCTTCATGAACAAGAAACAAATAAACTCCTCCATAAATTCCTCGATATCTCACAAGAACATAAGAAAGTAGTTTAGGGAAAATAGAATACAACAAAAAATAACTTGAGGAATTGATTAAAAAGCTAAAAGATATTTTTGTAACAAACCAGCATAGGAGAGGCCTTGTAGAATCCCTAAAATCTATTGTATCTCATGTAGGATCAATGAGTGCACATTTTAATTTTTGGTCCAATAAGAGGGAAAAACAAAAATATTTTTTATGTAAACAAACTTTTGTATGAGAAAGTAAAGAAAAATAAAATTAATAAATTTGACTTGTGTGCCCTCTTCATCGACCCACAAACCAATAAACCTTTAGAAAATAGATGTAGTAGGGTCCCCATCCATGGGTGCCACTATGAAGGGATAGAGAATAATTTTGTGATAGGTGGTGGATGGTTTTTGACCAGCCTTCGTGCAATAACTACAAGGTCCCACAATACTTTTAAAGGAAACTCTATTGTCAGTTTGTCCTCAATGAGATTCCAAACTATTTTGACTTTCTAGATTTCTAGGGTAGAGGTGGGGGCTCCATAAATGACAAAGTGGGGGCAAAATGTACATAATGCACATCTATAATTGAGACCCTTAGCTAGACTTATGGTCAAGCATGTGATTATTCCTTCTATTGTGAAAGATAGTGTCAAGGTGGACACCTCAGACTCCATTAGCTTGCTCACTTAGAGCCTTGTATAGTGTGAGTCTTCTAGTACAGGGTGATGTGGGCAAGTCTTCTAGGCCTAGAGTTTCAACCCACTTTTGTCATTCTTGTAGTGTTGTTTTCACATATGATCCTAAGAGTTGTCAGGATACAGCTACACATGATACATCAGCTACATAAGGGATGATTATGACAGAGCCTTTATTGAATAAAACATTCAACATTAATATTCAGGTAAATTTCAGCATGTTAATTTAAATTTGTTTATTATATTTTATTATGACATGTAAGAATAACTAAATTAGTAGAGTGATTATAATGAAAATTCAAGGTTATATTTTTCATACTACTTGCAACATTCTCCTAGACCCCTATTTCATGATGTCATCAAGTCCAAATGTATATAACCAATAAAGAAATATAACTATTATATGTGAATAGTTGAACCTTATATGAATGGTTTTATCATAACTCACTTTGGATGTCGAATAGTTTGATGGTGGACCTTTGACATTGACACCTTGCACTTATCATCATCAATAAACTTTCACCTAGGTAAACTTTATTCATTAATGATGTAAAATAATGCTAGGTAGTTTTAGTAATTGAACAATATTTGTTGTTTCATTTTCAAATGTTGGAATCAGATACTCCTCCTGATGTTCGTGTCACATTGGACCATGGTGTTGCTATAGTAGTAGTAAGTTTTGATCCTTTGAAAAAGGTATGAGATAGATTAGTAAATTTCACATTATATTTTTTCTTTTATTGGTTTATTTTTGAAAATTTTAATGATATTCATATGTAGTTTAATTGCTATTGTGATGCTTGCTATAAGGGCCTGTCACTCTAGATCATGAGCATGCCCCTATTATGGATGAGAATTTTGATTGTTTTTATGTGGTAAGTGACTATTCTATAATATGTCATTCCATAATTCAATTCCTATATATTAATTTTTATAATTTTTATTGTATTAGATGGGCCTCTTGAGAAGTCTAGAGAGGTGGATGAGTGAGCACAATCAAAAGACACCAACATCACATGCATCTCCATCTAGTTTACAATCAAAGGCATTGTGTGATCTATTTCCTTTCCCTAGTGGGAAATGACTATGTATTAGGGTCCTTTATTGTATGCCTATGTGGAATTTTTGAACATATGTTTTTTATTATGGATATGTGACATTTTATGTCCATATTTCTTTTTTGAAAGCTTATATGACTTTATTGGATATATTATATACTTTTATCGACATATAATGTTGTATGGCCTTATGGATTTTTGGTTAATGTAAATATTTTTTACCACTGTTATCCATGTTTTCACTACAAATGATTAATTGAATAGATGAATAACTACACCAAGTTTATTGTTAGTAACCATAAAATTATTACAAATATCCTAGGCCTCTTTAAGGGGGTAGCACCCTTTACTTTAAACAAAACTAGTAGTACAAGCATGTGTGTTTTTGAAGTCTTTATTAGATATATTATGGATGAATTTAAGATCACAAGTATTTGGTAACATAATGAAACTAAACATTATTATAATGCAACCATAAAATGTTGTGATGTATTGTGCTTTTCTTTTTTGGTGACTGCATCTTTGACTCTTGTTATCCATAATACTTCCCTAAGTGTCAAGTCATTACAAACTATCCCTACACCTTTAATATGCGCGTTCTTGAATTTGATTTTTCCTAACCACAATCACAATTATAAGCATTAAAAACTATCCTTGCACCTTTAATTTCCACATTCTTGGCTATGCAACTATTGTCTCCTATTTCCTTGGTGCCAAAACTCATTTTCACTCCCTTTCTTAAAGTGGCACAAACTTGAGAATCAATAAAAAAATTCCTTAGTTTCCAACATCTATAAGATGTTTGGATTGGTCTAGGATATTTTTGCATCTAACACCTTGGGTAATTGTTAAATAAATGATCCCTTTCTCATGACCTAGGAAGAAGTTCAAAACCCCTCTTCTAACAATATAATGGGATGGTCACTAATGTTCTCACTTGGTATCTATGATTTAGCATGCCTACTCTAGTTCCTTTCTATTTCTTCCTCTTTTTGACCCTACTATGCCTAGCATTGTTATATTTTATTTGAAATTAGTGTCTACTATAAGGCCGACCTCTATGTGACTAGTAATATTCTTGCACTCATTGGCATGTGCTCCATTATGGGTTGAATAAGTTAGTTTCATATGCAATTTTTTGGATGTTGGCTTTGTCAACCATAATGGATTCATATGGATTCATTATTCTCTACTTGAACTTATGTGATAAACATGATTATTTTATTAAGTAAACCTTGCTTAACCCTTTCATAGATTGACCATATGGGATATTATTAGTTCTTACATTTATTACGTGCTTTGAACCATGATGATGCTAACGAATGCTATGAGTATTACTAGGGAATATGGATTAATTAAACATGGAAAGATGATTAATGTAATCTATTTAATTATTAGCATGAAATATGAAATTGTGATCACTTAACCAAAATTAGGATGGTGGGATGATTTGTTTATAAATGAGTTATTTTTAAGAAACAAGATATAAAAAAATTAGTTGAGTAAAATATGTTCATTAATGTGATATTACACTTTAGTTTACAAAAACATACTAATGAGTCGAATGGTTGATGAAGATGTTACTGCCTCAAAGGTCTCAAGAGTTTCATAACAAAAGAATAAATTTATTGTCAAGCATGTGAGGAAGCAAGTACAGGTAATGGTAATTGAATAAATGATCAACTTCAAGTAAGTATAGGAGGTAAGTATATGTGCTCAATGTATATATTTTCATTCTTGATAATAAGAATTTGCTATAGGAAAAATTAGGGAGGAGTTGACCAATAGTTGTGATTTCATTTATTTGATAACGAGTTGGATAGATTATATAAAATTATTTCTATCAGCTAAATTATGAAAGCGACCCTAATAAGATCATGTGATTTTTTTAATGCTTAATTATTTGTATCTTGGATATATCTACTAATGTGTGGATATTGTACAGGAGATTTAGAGCCAATGGGGAGAAGGGAGAGGCACCAAAACCTTGTTAAGACACGTCATTTGTTGAAGTTGTTTTGTTGATGTTAATGTGATAGTTTATATTGTAAGGTGTCTTTTAATATCTGGGTTATTGCTAATTTTGTTATTTGATATTTTTTTGGGAAATAATGTGTTAGAGACAAGATTCATTATATGTTTTATTCAATGGAAGTGAATATTTTCAAGTGATTTAAAAGGTGTTTTTAAATAATAAATTTTGCTTATATTTGTGTTTTTGGAAGCTTAAATTATGTACCTAAGGGTTAGACACATTTTGAAGCCAATAAATTGTGTAAAACATGAGTTTTGAGCCTTTTTTTGCTTGTGACAAAAATGGAGTTAGGGTTTGTTGTCTTAATTTTTTTTCTCATTCATTGCAGAGTTTATAGGAGGGGAGAGGAAATAACTTGTCACTTTTTGTTGGTTTGGAAAAGAAAAGATGAGAGTTGGAAAAGGGGGTTTAGAGTAAGAAGAGGGAGGTGCAATGGAAAAGAGAAATCAGCTTGAGAGATAACCTGTATCAACTTCTATCTCCATATCCTACCTTGGATTTTGTTTTGTAGTAGTTTCTTGACTATTGTTTAGTTTTCTTGTTAAAAATAGTTTGAAAATTCTGAGTTATGTATGATTATGTTCTTTGGGGTTATGGGTTTTTGATAAGTCAAAATGTGTTGAGTTTGGAGTGGTTGACAAGTATTTCTTATGGGGTTTCATGCAACATGTTTGGAAATGTTCTTGTTATTGTGTTTGGTTGTTTGAATCTCAAGTTTTGGGGTTCTCTCTCCTTGCTCAGGGGATGGCTAGAGCCTAGTAATGGATTGATGATGCCATAACGATTGGGTGGAGAGATTTCTCCCCCCTATTGGCATAATCTTATCCATCTATAAAGGTGTTGGAAAGTTTTAACTGGTTGTTGTTGGCTTAATGTTTTCATGAAAATTAAAGTTGTTTTTGGTATAGTACCTTTATGTAATTTCAAGGCTACACAAAGTTGTAATTTGCTCGTATTAATGAGAAATGAACAAATAGTAAAGATGTAAAATACTATTAGTTATTGGAAAATAAGAGAGAACTTCCTAAATTTGAAAATGTGCTCCCATGGCTAATGTGTTGGAATCAAGAAAATTTTTCTTTCTTGAATTTGTTGTAGCTATTGCATTTTTTTTATGAACAGAATATATATAATATACTTCCTATATTGTCATGATTAAAAGCACATTTCAATTTATATGTAATGTTGCAAATATAAAACTATAGAGAGTATGGAATCAATATACATCAATATGTTTTAAATTGATTTTACTTTTTAATCTCAATATATAAATATGAAGAGGGTTTAAAGTGTTCATATATATAAAAAAATTAATACCTTGTAAGTTGAAATTAAAATATGGTATTTGATATATAAAAGAGATCAAGTTATTAAATATATGGTTGAAAAATACATAACCCATGAAATACAAAACAAAAATTATATATATATATATTGTAATAAAAATATATGAACAATAGGGTATCATGTTCTTAAAATACAGAATATTTTAATATTATATATATTAATATATTGTATTATACCCTCTTATAAAATATAAAATATACCATAGATCTGATTATGAAATATAAATGTAAATGTTAAAAAAAATAGAATTTAATAATATTATTTGTTTTGAAATTTTAAATATTAGCTTATATTATTTTAAAAAAGGAAAAAAGTAAAATAAAAATAAAAATCCAAATGGGACGGGCGGATAGGGTTCTTCCCTTCTGCCACTGCCCCCTTTTGTAGGGAGCTCGACTCCATAGAGGTCATAGACCCTTGTGGGTCAAAGTCCATAGGGAAGTTCGTGGACCCCTATGTTAGTCGTGGCTGCCCTAAGCCATAAGGCTTCAAACATAAAACCTAGAAGAAAAAAATGCCACCCATTTTCTTATGGAATTATTGCTTACAAAAAAAATATAATAATTGTTGTAAGAGTTTCATACACAATAAAAAGGGGAATATATACATAAAAACGATAGATTTATATTTTATTGTGTGTTGTATGTAAATGTAATTGGTTAGAAATTTATGGAGAGTGAAAAAAATCCAAAAAAATCAAAAGGAGAAAGATGAATCATAGAGAGTTGGAAACTAAAATACATGGAGTATAAATGGGTCAACATGAAAAAAGTAATATAAATACGTAAATAATAAACTTTATTTTCTTTTGCACTAGCTGTAAAGGAGAGTCGAGAGATTTTTAGTTGAGTGAAGAGATTTCCCAACTCTTTAGAGATTCCTCCAAAAACCTGCAAAATAAATGAGTAAAAATGAGAGAAGATAGGTTAAAAGATTGTTCTTATGATTAAGGGCAACATGAAGTTTCCCTAAGATCCAAGGGCTGAAATTAAAATAATCTAATGGCCAAGGTTTGGTGCACACCTCATTAACCACTAAATTACCATTACATTAATTGACCTCACTTAACTTTTTAATTTTAGCTTGATGGGGAAAAATGTAAATAAGGACCCTTATTTCAATGACAACTTAAAATCTTTTTAGAAGACCTTTAAAAATAAACTTTATTCCTTCTTTCAATTTTAAAATTTGGAAACACATCAATCCAACTTAATCCCCAACTACAAAAAGAGAAGACTATGGTTGAAATTTTAATTTAATTTAATTTAATTTAATTTAACCTGTGAACTTAAAGTGAGATTATTATTTTAAATAAAACTAGAAAATGGTGTTGGCTTAAAATATTGCATCTCAGATGATTTATAAATGTTATTTTAAATATATATCATAAACAAGGTTTACTTATTGATTAGACTTGATAACAATAATTCCATTAACACAAATAAATGAGGATGCAACTAATAAGGTTATTAAGAGATAGTTGGTGGACTAAACAACAAGTTTGTTGTCACTTAATTTCTTCATTTAAAATTTATCTAGATAATAACTTGATCGGTGGGTATACAAATGAGTAGATAATACAGTTTTAATAGTAGCCTATGAAGATCAAGAAATAGATAATAATTTTACTAATCAAGAATTAAACATAGATCAAATAGAAAAAATATCACAAATACTTAATTTAGGTTTGAGTAACACTACTTTTAATTTAATAATTGAATGGTGGCGATATCAATGCTAATGCTTAATACTTGTTTTTAAGATGGTATTACACCTTTGTCATGTATAAACTATGATTAACTAGTAACCTTTTTATTTAAATTATTCTTGATGAATTAATCATAGTCTCATCATTCATAACATAAATATCTTTTGATGATTAAACTATTGTTCAAATAACATCAACATGGATATTGGGGTATGCTATGCAAATACATCAACTTACCACAACATGCTACTATTCTAAAAGACAATGAGTTTGAAGTCACAAATGAAATGTATAGGTATGGGCCTAGAATAGTTTTTATCATGTAATCAATAATTCATAAGATGTGAGTTATTACTATTTAAAGGAAGTCTACACATGGAGATATGGGATGTTTCAACCAAATGGAACAAGTACGTCTAGGAAAAAAAAGTGGGACAAAAACTATCACCTCAACGAGATATTCGCTTGAAGGAATAGAATGGAAAACAAAATTTGTGTGTAATCTAAACTTCAACTGAATTTTCTTTTCATGCATGAAGGTTTTTGAATGTAAGATAAACATGAATTTTTCCAAGATGACCAAGGATACCTAAAATAGTAGGCTAAGACAAAAAATAAGATGTTGAAGATGTCAGGTTATGTCGCTAGGCATTAGTAGAGACAACAAATATGAGATTCATAATTAGTATTGGCTATTTAATATTAGATTTAATATTGTACTACAATAAATAATCAAACAACATCAATCTTAGTGTAAATATTGTTAGCATACATCCAACCATGGTAGAGGAGTAGTAATACCTATGTGAATATCAAGAATAGAGTACGAGTAATTATTATTACACCCTCAACATTGTGAGAGATAACCAACTTAATTAATGTTAAAAAAATGGGTGGTTTACGTGTCTTATAAAAAAAATGTTGGTTTTTGAAACATAGAAGAATAGGTTCACCAAAATGAAATGGTGTGTATCAAAATGGAGACTGTGATTCACCTATTTTTCTCTAGTATCTACCATAGAAGACAGATCTAAAATCTAATAGAATTAACTATCAAAATGCAAATCTAGAAAGTGTCAAATGTTGTATACCTATCACCAAAGATATTTTTTCAGACCTCACTGAGGACTCATTCACCTTATGGCAAGTGGGTCCTAGCTAGGGCTCCTAGAAAATGCTTTCTAGGTTATGTTATGCTCAATCTGCACTCCAACATTCTAGATGTTCACTATCAAAAAGCTAGAAATAAATCCTCTAGAAGAGTTTCCGTGATTTGAAAAAAAATCTTGCAACTTTGACAACTTTGCAAATTTCTTCAATTTTTATCTCCAATGGATCTTCAACCTAAAATCTGCAATCACACATCAAAGAGAAAATAAATGTTTGTTAGGGAATAGGGGTTTGCCTTGGTCAAACCTTGTTTTGGTAATTAAACCTTGAAATGAATAAAAGCATGAAAGGAATGATGAATAAACAAAAAATGTCACAACTCACCAAACCTTATTTGAACCTTGGATAAATTTGCAATCTAGCATGAAATGGTCTCCATGAATGTAGATCTTGATCATGAGACTTGATTAGAGATAATGCCTTTGATATGCTTGAATTGATCTTGAACACTACAACATGCATGATGCAATATATCTTTGACATGATAATGGAATCTTGATTGCTGCAATAATCTTCTACAAATCTGCTCTTGAATTTCTTAGAAATTCTCTTGATCTCATAAACTTGCTATTAGGACTTGAACACTTGAAAATCTTAGATGAAACTAAGTGAAATAGCCTTATATTTATACATCTCTTAATATTAATTCAAATATCACCAAAAACATATCCAAAAAATGGGTCCTAGGTCTAAGTGAGGACCCATTCGCCCTATGGCGAATGGGTCCTAAGCCACTTACCTAGAACACACATCAGACAAGGTGTAATATCAGGTAAAAACAGGGTCCTAGGACTAAGTGAGGAACCATTCACCATAGGTAAAATGGGTCCTAGGTCACTTACCTAGGACACACATCTTCCAAAATTGAGTGTTGTGTAATGGTATTTATGAATGTCGGGTTTTATCCCTCAGAATTTGCATTAATTAGGCTTGGATTTGAATTAAAGGGGCCAATTAAGGAAAATTAACCTCAATCAATTAATAAAGCCCTAGATTAGTGTGAAAGTGTAAAGGTACACCTTACAACACCCTAAATAATGCACAATTAAGTCCATTTTATTAAAAAGGGCCCTAAACTTAATGTGAATATGAAAAACATATTACAACACTAAATTAATGCAACATTAGCCTCATTTTATTTTTAATTATTCCTAAATTAAGTTTTAAAAAGGGATACTTTTTCCTACACTACATTTTTCCCCCACTTTAGTGAGAGGATTACCCCATGTCAAACTCACACTAAAGTATACATTCAAGACAATTATGTATGCAACAATGACAAACATACACAATCATACAACATCAAAGACCAAGAAGATCAAGCCTAGACTGTCTAACACGACGTGGAACACATCTAAGCTATCGGTTTTGCGCTCAATCTAAGGTAGGAGAACTTCAGGTTGTCCATTGGGTGATTTTTCCAATAAAGTGGCTTAGTGAGAAAGTCATGCCTCTATGTCATCTCTCACCATACAATGATAAATTCATGCCTTTATATTGGCTTCTCATCATACTAATCATACCAAAGCTATCCCTATAATTACTTCAATAAGGTGCCACAAGGCAAGGCTCCACAGGCAAGTAAGGTGTGTTATGCTAGGTGGCTTTTAATTTAGGGTTTGAGCTTCACAAGGTTAGAAATTTACATTATGTCAAACACTTATGAACATTATATATAGGTTTTATGTTCAAAGATATTTTGCTGAGTTTGTGTAAGGTTTTCTTCTTAGGGATTATTGTGCCTAATGTCTCTAAGAGAGGACAAGTCAAGAGTAAAAGTTTCACAACCTAGGGAATGCAATGTGTCATATTACCATTAAGAGGAAAGTTGTACGCTAAGAAATATCACACTCTTAGAGGACATCGAACCTAATGACACAACCAAGATAAGAATGCATCACAACAACAACAAAATTTGCACCATGAAACATGAAAAATGTTGAAAGATATTATCGATGTATGCCCCGACATTAAAGCGGTTACTAACACCATTGTTGTGAGAAATTTCTTTAAAGTATCCAATATTCAATCCTAACACATGAGAGCTTCCTCAAAAATTCCCTATGCCAAGTCATATGTTTCGAAATAAAGCTACATGATGAAAAAGGAAGGAGGGGTTTCCCCCAAAAATACATAAGGGATCTATGGATTCAGGGTTAGTATATCTTTGCTATAATGTTGTTATAGAGCTCAAAAATGTCATCATTCCCCAAATACTCATAGAACTGGAAGAATGAAACATAAAGAGAGAAAAAAAAAATCCCTTTCAGATCAACATGGAAGAGACCTAAATGTCTCGACACCTTGCGTCATCCCCAAAAGGAAAACACAAGACAAATAAAAAAGATAAAATGTTTACGACATATAGAAGAATGTAGATACATGTAGAGGAATAAATAAAAAAAGAGAGATACATCAAACGAAATAGCATGGGGGATCACATTATACACATGCAATCACATCAAGGAACATGAAAAAGAAAACAATGTAAAATACTAGTAAGGCACATGTGAGTCAACCTATAGCAGGTTGTCTGCATTCCAATCTTGATTAGTATATATGGAAGTCAGACAACTAGCTAAATGGGAAACTATTGTTATGTGGTGACTAATCATGCAAATATTGTACACTCGTAACATATCCTCGCCAAGGTTTGGGGCTGGGTTGGGTGAGTGGGGGTTCAGTTTTTTCATTAACACGTCAAGGTTTTCCTACTAACACGTCAAATAAAAAATGACTTTGTAAAACCCTAATTCTAGAAGCTTCCAAAAATCTTGTTATAAGTGGCTAGGATGTATGTTGTGGTGTGGCATTCATGAGATTTCAAACTATTTTTCACTAGATAATAAAATCATTGGGTGGCCGAGCTTCTATGGATGTAGCCCATATTGGGTGAACCACATTAAATTTTTGTATTGATCTCTTTTGTGTTATTCTTCATTTTTATTTTTGGGCTATTTAATCTACATATAATTGTTAATGTGTATTCCTCCAATTTGTCTGAATCCTAACAATGACAAGTGCCAAACTAGGGGAAACACCAAGTTCAACACTCTCATCATCATTTAAGTTCATGGAAGAAGATAACAATTAATTCAATTCATTATGCACTTGTTCATCAATCTTTGCAATATCAATGTCATCATCTAAATTAATCACAACAGGGGGTCGAATGATAATGTCTCTGGACGGTTCTTGTTTACATTGCGGTGAGGGTATAGAGCCATCTTGCATTGCTTAAGGCAAGTTTGGATTTTGATTTTATGTGTTGTTCTTTTCTTCTTCTTTTTGTAACATACAAGCAATAGCATGACGTCCATGCCTACTCTCTCTAGCATTTCAGTTTCGTTTAAATTTTTTGTTAATTTGTAATTGTGTAGGAGTGGGTTTTTCAACCATATGTTTATTTTCTTCTCTTAGGGGAGGAATGGAAGGAACAATACGAGGTTGTTCAACCACTTCCTCTTTGGCTTTGTAAACTTTTTTGATTTTAGGAGGCATAACACAATTTCTTTGGTTGTCTCATGGTCTCTTATAGCAAAGTGTAGGAGGATTTGTCATAGGTTTCTCTTGGACATTTAGAAGGGATTTTTGTTCAATCATCAGTTCATCAAGGATAGGTGGTTCAATCACGCGTTGAGGCATATTTCTAAGGGATAATTCTACTATGTGATTTGCCTTAAACTTTTGATATGCTATGAAAAAGTAGTCCTCATGAGGTCTAATAGGTTCAATAGGCTTGGGCCAAAATAAATCCAAGGAAAAGTTCCCATGGGAAGACACAAGATTAAAGCCACTATAATGTACAGTAAATATTTAATTTCCAAAGGGAAACTTTAAACATTTATGCACAAATGACGAGATGACATTCATGGAGCAAAGCCATGGATAACCTGACTTCACATGAAATTGGTTTGATGATGGGATGATGGTGAATGAGATATTTAATGTTTTCAATCTGACTTCTAGAGGGAGATTTATCAAGCCAATCACAAGGCAAGAAAAATCATTATGTGTTTTGATCCATGCTTTCAATTTGTCATATGTATATTGATAGAGTTCATGCACAAATAGGAATTCTTTATTGATTATGTTCTCTACATAGATTGGATCAATTAATATCCCATTAGTAGGCTTGTCATCGATTCTTCCAACTATGTAAAGAGGACCATCGGGTGCATGTTTAAGTATATCTTGTTGTGAGAAAGCAATATCAAGGGGCATTTTGGTTTATCTTGTACGAGGTTTAGCTTCAATAAATGACAACATTCTAATCATTTCTTCCTCATTTTCATCTTTTATGTTGTCATCATCTATGTCAACATTCATCACATCATTCTTTGTTTCACTAGCTCTGAAAAATGAAATAGTGTGTTTCAACATGAGATTGGTAAATATTTGTAAGTTTTGGTTAGGAGGAGCTACAAACTTATTACCTTGATCATTCACACCTCCATTAGAAGATGATTAGAATCAATAAGGTCTTGCACAATATGTTTAATACGCTTACAATATTCTATATCATGTCCATTTTGTTGGTGGTATTGGTAATAAGCATTTCATCTATAGTTTGAAGGTAATGGTTTATTAGGATTAGGAGCTCTAACAGGAGGTAAGGAAATCAAATTCTTTTCCATGATTTGCAACATGATATTATGAAGGGTGTCAGGTAGAGGGGTAAATTTTCTATTCCTATCCCCAAAGGTAAAAGGATTTGTCATCTTTATAGAAGCCAATTGGTTATCAACTTGTTGATTTGGTTGAGGGGAATTAAGTTGTTAAAAGCCCCTATTTTGTTTCTTGTAAGGTTGGTAACTATTTTGAGGTACTGATTTAGACTTTTCAAGACAGCTAGGGGATTTTTCACACCACAATCATAAGCCAAATTTTGATTGTCACGAAGCGTTGTACATAGCTGTGTAAAGGATGGGAATTTCAGCATCTCGAGTTTGGTTTGGAATTTTTTTTATAAATTGGCAATAAACATTTATTTAAGTTTTGCATCAGGAATTTGAATGTTTATTTGTGAATAAATAATGTGATATCTTGCTATGAAAACAATAACTTTCTCATCATCCTTTTGTTTACATGTCATTAAATCAGCTAGGGTCATCTTGGGACCCATGTGAATGTGGAAGTGGTTGTAAAAGGCATCAATAAGCTCTTTGAATGAGCCAATTGAATTATTTGGTAAGGAGAAAAATCACTCTAAAGTAGTATCTTTCAAGGATCTAGGGAAGATTATATCCAAGAGTTTGTCTTACAAAATGAAATCACTACATAGGGTTGTATAAGTGGAAATATGGCTAATAGGATCTCCGTTCCCACCATATTTCTCAAATCTAGGAACTTCTATACCTTGTGGCATTTGTGTTATCAATATCCCTAGGGATAATATGTTGGTTTTGATGTATTGTGAAGGTTTACCATTGTTGTTCTGGTGTAGGGTGGTGATTTTTTGTTGAAGGGCTGGCATATTTTGCAAAATTGTGTTAATTATGGCATTATTGTTGGTATTATAAGATGGAGTGGTGTATGTGTGTGGAGGGCAAGTGAATTATAAATTTGTGAGGGAGGATGGTTGAGGAGATATGATATTTGAATGCACAAAGCTAGGATTCCTTGTGGAAATACCTAAGGAAGTGTTGACATTACTAGTAGGATGAATGGTTGTGGTAACTTGAGTACTAGTGTATGTAGGAATGTAAATGGGTATTATAGAAGGAGGAATTGAATTTCCACCTTGGCCTTGGGTATACCCCAAATCTTGAGTACAACTAGTCATGGTAGGGATGGTATTGTTAACATCATGTGCATTGGTTGTAGGTATGAAAGTTATTGGAAATGAGGTATGCATGTTATGATCCATAGGGGGTTGATTATCAACACTATTAGAAAGAGAGTTAGAAAACCCAAGATCCATGGTGAATGGTGTATCACATGATGACATGAGTCTCAAACGACATCTCACAATAGTATTACTAATAGGACACTAAGTTGTAAATCTCATACAATTTTCACAAACTCAATGCCAACCCAAAATAGAAAGTGAGGGTAAGATGCAATGGAGTGGCCTAGAATGTAATATGTAAATGTGATTTTCAGATTCTAAACAACATAAATTTCTGATTACACTATGCAAAAACTTGAAAATGAAGTCTTGTAAATGAAATTTTGAAATCACACAATGCACTAAATTTACCAAATTAAGCTAAATTAATGAAACAAAAATTCTGCAAACAATAACATAAATCTAAAATTAGCAAACGAGAATGAAAAACTGAATATTTTAATGCCCAGAAAATCAGAAATGACTCGATCAGGGACTCATTCCCCCTATGGTGAATGGGTCCTAGATGAGGGTTTTGAAATATTTTTTTATAGATTTTAAAGTGATTTTCAATGGTTTCCATTTTATTTTTTGTTACAACAAGTTTCAATTTGATTTATTTGTGAAATGCAAGTGCAAAATGTGACAAAATGATAACCTAGAATACTTAATTTGATATTAAATTTTGTTTCAATTTTAAAATTCAAGTTAATATGATGTAAATGATATGCAAGATGACTGATTTTTTTGTATTTTTAGATTTAAATAATGCAAAATATGCAATCCTAAAACCTCAAAATTAAATGCAAAGTTGAATACAAACTAGACACCCTAAATAAGACCTAATCCAATGCAAAGAGATGCAAACGAATGCAAGATCTAAATCTAGGATGAAAGAGGACTCCAAAATCAGAAAATGCAATGATCAAAAGGTCAGGTTTACCATAATGAAACATAGAAAAATAGGTTCACCAAAATGAAATGAAATGAAATGGTGTGTATCAAAATGGAGACTATAATTCACCTATTTCTCTCTAGTTTCATTCAAAATGTGTGCTATAAAAGACAAATCTAAAATCTAACATAAATTACTATCAAAATGCAGATGTGGAAAGGGGAAAATGTTGTGTACTTGTCACCAAAGATTCTTTTTCAGACCTCAATGAGGACTCATTCGCCCTATGTTGAATGGGTCCTCGTTAAGGCTCTTCAAAAATGCTTTCTAGGTTTTGTCCTACTCAATTTGCACTTCCAGATTCCAAATGTTAATTAGCAAAAAGCCAAAAGTAAATCCTGTAGAAAAGTTTCTGTGATTTGACAAAAAAAATTGCAACTTTGCAACTTTCTTCAATTTTGCTCTCTAATGGATCTTCAACCTAAAATCGGAAATCACACATCAAAGAGATAAAAATGTTGTTTGTTAGGGAATAGGGGTTTTCCTTGGTCAAACCCCATTTCAGTAATTAAAACTTGAAATAAATAAACGCATGAAATGAATGATGAATGAAAAAACAGTGTCACAATTCACCAAACCTTATTTGAACCTTGGATAAATCTATAATCTAGCATGAAGTGTCCTCCATGAATGTAGATCTTGATCATGAAACTTGATTAAAGATAATGCATTTGATATGCTTGAATTGATCTTGAACATCACCATATTAGCTCAAACAACATGCATGATGCAATACATTTTGACATGACAATGGAATCTTGATTTCTGCAAAAATCTTCTACAAATATTCTCTTGAATGCCTTATAAATTATCTTGAATGCTCTTGATCTCATAAAATTTCTATTAGGACTTGAACACTTGAAAATCTTAGATGAAACTAAGTGAAATAACCTTATATTTATACATATCGTAACATTAATTCCCGAAATTCAAATATCACAAGTTGGCATTGAATTATAGATTTGAAATCATTAAAATACCACCAAAAACTATCCAAAAGAGGTGTCTTAGGTCTAAGTGAGGACCCATTCGCCATAGGGCGAATGGATCCTAGGCCACTTACCTAGGACACACATCAAACAAAGTGAAATATTAGGTAAAAATAGGGTCCTAGGACTAAGTATGGTGAATGGGTCCTAGGTCACTTACCTAGGACACACATCTTCTAAAGTTGAGTGTTGTGTAATGGAATTTATGAATGTCAAGTTTTATCCCTTGGAATTCGCATTTAATTAGGCTTGGATTTGAATTAAAGGGGCCAATTAAGGAAAATTAACCTCAATCAATTAACAAAGCCCTGGATTAGTGTGAAAGTATAAAGGTACACCTTACAACACCCTAAATGAGGCACAATTAAGTCCATTTTATTAAAAAGGTCCCTAAACTTAATGTGAATATGAAAAACATATTACAACACTAAATTAAGGAAACATTAGGCTCATTTTATTATTAAGTATTCCAAAATTAAGTGTGAAAAAGGGATACTTTTTCCTAAACTAGATAGTTGTGATGCATTTTTGCATGTAAAATTATGGGCATGACATTTGGTATTAGAGTAGCTATGTTGCAACATCAGGAACTTTGGGAATCAAATGGGTCTTGGTAGTTGCATATGTTGGTGTTGTGCAAGTTAGTGTATGGTAATCAAATGACTAACCGCAGTGGTCACGGTAAGACCGCCAGCGGTCAACCAAGATGGCTTACCACCATACCGCAAGGCATGTTGGTCTGGGCTGCGGTAGCACTGTAGGAGCTCGGATGAGCTCGGGGCAAAGTTTGACTGAGTTGGACTCAGTGGCAGTGCAACAGGCAAATGACAGTGTGGCACGTGGCAGTTTGACTGTGTTTGGTTGGCCGAAGGCAAAGAAGGGTCAGAGCATGGTGAAGTCTTGGGTCAGCTCAGGTGAGCTCACCGCCATACCGTGGCTGGGTCAAATGGACTTGGCTATAGCGCGGTGGAGGCAGATTGTGCTCGGAACTTGGTTGACCAAGTTGGACTATTTTCACCGACAGTTAGCAGTGATAGATGAATGAATTGGCGACATGTGGAAAGTTCTTTGAGATCCCATTGGCCAGAGAATTATTTCCTAATTGCGATAGAGCTAAATTATTGATGGAAGGTTGATAGATGCATCTGGGTTGAGTTAATGATTGTGTGGCTCGATCCAGCTGTATAAGCGATGCATGTAATCAGTGAAATATGGGTTCTTGCAGGTGAATAATTTATTATCTTGATGAACATTGCTGGTAAGGATGGGCTAAACAGGTATGCAAACAGTGTAAGATTATAAATAATCTTGTTTATAGTTCGAGATAGATGATGAGCGATATCAGAGAGAGGCTGAGAGTGTTTGATTTGTTCAACAGTGAACACTTTGACTCTCGGATCTGATAAGATGTGAACCTGTGAGGCCAAGAGACTGGGTTGGACGTAAGGCTGGCTGTGACATTCATTTGAGAGGAGTTGAAGGGAATCTACACAGTATGTCATGGGGACATTGTAACTGTGTGATGATTCCATTTTTGTGTTGCCAGTATTCTTTCTCCAGATGAACAAGATGTAATATCCTTAAGAGCATAGCTCTGGTTTTGTATTGTAACCGTTTTTGTTACTGAATAATACAAGTGAGTTGAATGTTCTGGAGGTGGGGTTTTTTACCTGAAAAGGTTTTCCCCGCGTATATCTGTGTGTTCATAGTTTTGTCTTTCATGGTTATTTGTTTGTGTTGAATCTATTTTTGTTTGCATCCACTTCTCTCAGACGATCAATGGGGGATCAACTGTACCTATTTCCACTTTATGGCATGGTTGGTTGTGTCTTTGTTGTGATTTTGGATTGAAATCACTAAGGCACTATTGTCTTAGATGCATATCTTGATGACAGACCGAATATGTATCCCCAACAAGTGGTATCAGAGCTAGTAGCTTGTTGCTCATGATACCAACAAGTGGTATTAGAGCATGTTTGAGGGAGGTTGAGGCTTGATGATACCAACCAGTGGTATCAAAGTCTTCTCCTAGTTTTTGAAGTTTTGGGTTTTCTCCTGTGAAGATTTCTTAGCCTAGCGAGATTGAGGAAGTTTGGAGAAATCGGTTGGTGATTGATCTTTCGATGAGTGGAAGTGTGTGCTTAATTGATTCAACACACAGTTTTGAAAGACGTTGGAGAAGAGTGGAGTTGATCATGTTGTGGCAATGTGATCTGGAGCTCCTGGTTGGTAACAAAGTTCCTGATGCAAAGGGTGTGAGGTGTTTTCATGGCTGAGTTGTAGCGAAGCATGGCGTTCATACTGGGTGTTTGTGTGAGAGGCTCCCTAGCGGTATGGGCTTGCTTGTGTTGTTGTTTCATCCATGGAAATGGTGTGCTTGTGTTGGGTGTTATGACTTAGCACTGATGGTATTTTGCTCTACTGCTCTGATTGCATGGAGGCTATGAAATGACCTTGGTGGTCTGCAACTTCTGGATAGCCTAGCTCTCTTGTTTTCTAGTGCATGAGTGATGGCGTTGGAACTGGTCTGAAAAGGACCTGTTGTTCCTGTGTGCCTATTTGTTGCACTTGCATGGTTTAGATTCATGTCGTTGGCTTTGGAGGTTTTGTGTAGATTTTCCTAAAAAGTCTATGATGCATGTTCATGTTTTTTTTTATTGTTCTGGTTAACCGTGATGGTTGTGTGCAAACTCTTGAGTCATCTAAATGAGTAGTGAATATGGAGATGCATGGGTGCTTAATAAACAGTGTGGTTTTGCAGGTTTTACACGATCAAGGAAAACTTGCATTGTGTGGAGTTGTTGTCTACTATTTTCCAAATCCTGGTTTTTGGGGTGTGACTGGATGAGATAGTTGCAGCTCGACATGTCTTAGAGGAGGTGTGTTGTCTTCTTTGCATAAGAGTGTTGGTATGTGTTTACTTTCAGCATTCTTGTGGTGTTACTTGGTGGTTACCTAGACTATGGTGCTTGGGTTGTGGACGTGTCTGGAAAATTGGATATGTAGTTGATCTGGTGTTTGAGTAATGATTGTCTGCTTTGGCTGTTCTCTTTGACTATCTCAATTTTGCAGTTTCCAGTGCAAAAATAGATTTGTAGGTTTCATTTGGTTGCATCCACGAGTTATGCAATGTTGTGGGTTGTCCTTACCTACATGTTTGTTGTGAGACAACTCGGAAGTGGACTGTCAATATCCACGAGGTTGCAAGTGTGTGGTGCAGATCTATTAGCTCACCTTGTCTATGGTCACTTGTGAATTGGTGTGACTATTTTGAGATAAGAGGAGGAATGGCTTTTGAGTACCCGAATAGTCAGTGATGGGGAACTGAAGCATGTGAATCACGATGTCATGGAGAGCTAGGTACACTGACATAGTGTAAGCTTTTGACAATGATGGGGTGGTCGGTCATGGTGCTTGGAGAGCTCAGTGTCACAGTTCAGTGGGAGATTTAGCAGTGACTATGGATTCATCACTTGGTGATGAATGATCTTCTTTGGTGTTGCAAAATTTGTATCTGCATGGTCACTATTTGAAGATGGGTAGCATCTTGGAGCCATGGAGGACTCTGGTAATCTTTGGCTGAGATGTTGGTGGTGCTTGACAGGTGATGTTGGTTTAGAGTTTGTTTGCTTTATGTCATGGCATACTCTTGCTTGTGCATTATATTTTTGGCATGTTGCTTTGCTCTTGAGACCATGGATAGTTCAATTGAAGCATGGTATCTCCTATGGGGATGTGTAGATCATGGTGTCATGATAAGTTCCTGTCCTAGGTTTGGAGCTTTGACAGTGGTTTGGGGTTTCTCTTTGTTTTGAGTACATTGGTCATATGCTGGAGGACTTCATGTTTATTGTAGTGATGCAGTTTAGATTTAGCATGAGATGATAGGTGTTCGTGCTCATGGATGCATGGAGAATAAGGTGAGGCTAGAATTCTTTTGAGAATGTTGTTGTTATAGCTGAAAGCCTGAGAAGCCTGCACCTTTGTTGAATGTGAATTCAATAGAGACCTTGAAGGATAATGCTCTTGGATAAGTCATGGTGACTTGTATATCTTGGATGAGCATGTTTTCTTTTCTCCTTGGTTTGCTTGGTAGTGTTCCTATGAAAGGTATTTACCCATTATAGTTTTCAGGTGTGTTATGCTTTATCTTTCATGGATATGAATCTTGAGTTTTTTTAGATTCTGGAGGATTCATAATGAAAGTTGGATAGCATATTTTATCTCCTTGTGCTTTTGAGGACTGAAAGGAGATGGTGTATGGGTTAGTCCGATCCTCTTTGAGGTGCCTACATCCATGGTTTTGTTGGATGTTGTTAAGGATTTTCCTTTGGGATGTGAAGAAGATCATTCTTGACACAGTTGGCATTTAGAAATGTATGTAGGAGGATGCTACATGTTTTGATTTGCAGTTTCTCTCTAATCTAGTCTTGTTCTTCCTGATTGTTCTTTTCACTTTAGATGTGGGTTTCCTCTGTGGTGTCGGGTTGGTCATAGTTTTTGGTCATGTGTTGTCACTTGGGTGATGACACAAAGGTTCTTGTGCTTCTTTCTTCAGTTAGGTTTGGAGGAGTTTGGAAGAACTGTGGAGGACAGTTGAGAGAAATGTTTCTTGCAGCAGGTGGTTGCAGGTGTTGCAGATCAGTGTGGATGTTCCTTGGAACTACATGGTTACATTTCTTTGTGTAGGGTTTGGTGGACTTGGTATGTTTGGATCATGTGTGATGGTGCTTTGGTTGCATTCATCTGGATAGTACCCTTGCAGTGGGAGTACCTAGACATGTTTGGTCTTTTGACTGGTTGACACAGGGTGCTCGTTTGCTGCTGAGATGGGTGGTTTTATGATGGTAAGAGTCTATTGTTGGTTTTCATACCTTTGATGTATGGGTGGTTGGATGTTTTAGCACAAGCTTTGGGTGCTAGTTTTCAGTCGTGTGGGTTTGATCAGCTGGATGGAGGGCATTCAGTTTTATGGTTGTTGTTCTAGCTGGTTGGTTTCTTGTTCTGGAGAATGGTTTTGGTGTTCACATTGTGTTTGTTGTTGTTTTTCCTTTGTCACCTGGAGGATCAATTGTTTTCATTCCTGAGACTGGTGCATGCACACCTTGGCTTGTTCCTTTTCTTGTGTTGGATGTTTGGAGCTGTAGCCTGAGATGGTGGACATTTTTTATGTCATTGCAGGGGTCTTGGTTGTAGCATGGAAGCATGGTTTTTGGTCCTTATTCGGATGTTGGGAGGATGCCTGAATGTCTTTTTCAAGTGGGAGATTGTTTGGAAATTGTTGCCTCAACATTCTGGTTTCCCTTGAAGACTTGGTCGTTTTCTTGCCTTGGCGTAGTTTTGTCAAAACAATAGAAGTTATAGGACTTCATGAAATATAATAAGTAAATGAATAATTAGTCTTGGGGAATTAAAGATACACTCGCATCTATTGTTTTAAATTTATAAAACAAGGTCTAAAGATCATAGTGGTTGGAAAACAAAATTAAGAATTGTGTAAGAGTTTTCAAAAGAAACTAAATGATTATGTAGTAGTGACTCAATTAAGTGGAAGGTAGATACTTTCCTTACCACTAATAAAATATGAAGAAACTTTCTTGTAGAGAAAATGTTAAGTGAAAATATGGTTAGGAAACCAAAACATCATTAGAACACTCTATTCTCACATGTGTTTCCTAGAAATGGAGCACTCATTAGTGCATAGACGTGAAAAGTAAAATTGTTAGTTATACAAATGCTAATTTGTTGTAAATATAACTCATGTCATAAGCCATGAATACATATAGAATAGATCATTTTAATATTTTAATTAGTGACTAAATAGTGAAATATGTCCAATTTGTGTTGAGACAAGTGAATACAGTTACAAAATAGGAACAATAAAATAGATATGTCAATTTTAGCTGATGATGTATATTATTATCTCATTGATAAAGGAAATTGGGTATGCATGAATTATGAGGGAAAATGGTTCAAGCATACAAATATCTTGGGAATTTTTTTTATACTTTACGTATGCTAATGTGTGATTTTAGATAAAACTTGGGTACATATGTGTGTGGGATTGTAAAATATGAAAGTATTCAATTTTAGAATATTGAAATGTAGAGTTGTAAGATATTGTATTAGATGAATTATTGGAGAGTTAAGAATTAATTATATCTTCCTTACATTGCAATGTTTCTTCTTTTATTTAAATTAAAATGTTGATGTTTCACTTTGAAATAGGAACTTCAATGAAACCTCCCTATAAATTTCTATAGTTGATTTAACACCCAACCATGAAACACAGAACTTTGTGAACCTAGTTATGCTAGAAATAAAACACAATTATGTTGATTATAGAAACACAATTAATCTTCATAGATGTTACCTAAACTGATAGTAGGAAATGAAAATGAGTAGCCCTAGTGAAATGGAGATGTGAAAGTAAGTGTGATGCCTCATACATGTTAAATATTAAATTGATACTTAACTGATAGTTAAAACTTTGAGTAGATATAAGTTATAAATATGTAACAAATGCTAAGGGTGGATTTAGAAGGGCCCTACTAAGTGGATGAAATGTGTGTATGTTAAATTTTGTGATTGGATGTGGTGTATGCCATAGAAGGAATATGTGTTGTGAAATGTGGGAAGACCAGTGAAAAATTATGTTGTGCCTCAAGTGTGTGATTCATAGTGTCCAAATTGGGATAAGGGTGATTTGGACGTCAAGTACGATCTACTTATGTGTGCCCTTCATAACATTCATGTGTGTTTAGATGCCAAAATGTTAAAGTCAGAGTGTTTGTAAATCTATTTCAATGAGAAATTTTGGTCATGTGTTGTCCATGTTGGTGTTTCTCCATTAGTGTTGACCCCTTCCTTGGAAGAGGGCCCGCTAATGTAATTAGGGGTTGAGGGACAAGGTCCATCTATTGGGAAATTCTGAGTTTTTAGATGTCATCCTCACTCCGTATAAAGGACCTACGTTCAAATGTTGTGATATTTCATGGACATTGATCGTGATCTACTCCCCCTCTCATGAGAGCCACACTTGTTGGTTCATAGTGCAAGCTTAACCTTGAGATTCGGTACCCTATGAAGTTGAGGGTGATATATGATGTGCCTTAGTTTGGATTTATGTCTACTCTTAGTTTGGTCAAAATTTGGTACTTTGAGGATATGACATTTAAGTCAACTTTCAAAATTTTGGATATTTGATAGCATCAAGAGCTAGTCAATAAGCATATGGGTAAGCTTGTATCATCTATAGATCATCAAGAAAACTTTTAAAATAAATTTCATCAAGTTAAACCATGGATAAAGAGCTCAAAATTATAGGAACATGCTTGGATTAGCAATTAGTTGCACGAAACCCTATATTAAGAGGAACACAAAAGTGATATTATGGACAAGGATAATGAAAACATGGCAATGATAGTGACAATGCAACAACAAGTAGTAGTGAATAGTATGCTATACAAGGTACAAAGTTGGACCGTAAGGAAATTACAAGTAACTTGCACATGGGACATTTTGTGGCAGAAGATTTATGGATTGGTTACTTAGCAAGTCCTAGGTTGTGCGGGATTATGCTTGTTATTCAAAATATGGTTACTATGTTGATATTATGTGGTTTTAAACCACCATGATTATGCATGCTACTATATATATTATGTGGTTTGAGACCACTATTCCCCTCCTCCCCTTGGGTGGATTTAGCAAGGATGCATAGTGCATGTGATGTTTAAATTTTGTGGAAATGTGATTTATTGCTATTTTAATTGTTGAAAATTTGTGGTGTAGGAAAATGCATACCCTTGAATTTTCACACTTGTTTGGGCCCACCTTGATTTTTTAATCCTTATTTATGCCTTAATTGGTCCTATTTTGCATCCAAGAGCCTAATAAATTACATCTTTTTATGGCTAATCCTGACAAAACATCAAAGGATAAATGATAATTTAATGATTCTGGTTGTGTTTCCCTGATTTTTGCGTCGGGACTAAGACACCACCTAGGGCGTCTTTGTCCCCCAAAGGTTTTGGGACCCTTTTTTTAAAAGCACCTTAAATGGGCCCCTTTTTGGAGTTTGTGCCCTGAGTTTCAAGCCTCGGGACTTAGATGCCACCTAGGGCGTCTTAGTCCCCATCAAGTTATTTTTAGGATTTGATTTCAAATCTTGGCGACATTTAGCCTCCTTCAATTAATGAATACATATGTCGGCTTGTTGTGGTGTAATTTTGAGATATTAAGCATGGATAAGTATAAATACAAGGTTCTTTCTCTCATTTTCTCCTACCAAGTATTCAAGTATTCATCCTTATATCAAATTAGAGTCCACAAGATCATTCAAGAGCAATTCAACAAGCATTTGGAGCCATCATCAAAATTTAAGCATCATGTCAAAGATATTCTTTCATCATGTGTGTTTTTGAGCTAACATTTGTGATGTAGGGTTTTGATTCAAGCAAGCAATTCAAGTCATGATCTATCAAGCATTCATTTGATTCAAGATCTAAATTCAAGCTAGCCACTTCACACAAGTTTGCATATTTCATAACAAGGGTTTGGTGAGTTGTAACATAGCACTTTGTTCATTCATCATTTCCGTTCATTATTTTATTTCATTTCAATTCAAGGTTTAATTACCAACAAAGGATTTGACCAAGGCAAACCCCCATTTACTAACAATCAACAAGTGTTTCCTCTCTTGTGTGTTTATGTTTGCACATCTAGGTTGAAGATCATTTGAAGTGCAAAGTTGTAAAGTTGCAAAGTTGCATAGAAAAGTTGTCATCTTCACGAAAACTCACCTACAAGTCGGATCTAGAGGTTTAGGACCTAAGATCTGACAAGAAGGAAGTGCAGACATTGAGCCTCAGGATCATATTCAGAGATTTCAAAAATTTAGATCAAAACTAAGACAATAGTAAGGACGCCTTTGTTGGAAAAACAAGAATAAACAATTGAGAGGGGTGAATCAGTTGTCACATAATTTAACACTTATTTAACCTTATTAATCTTTAATCTCATATCTGAAAAATAATAGTGAAAGCATGAATCAACAACACATCATAAGCACACATAACACCAATATTTTTGTGTGGAAGCTCTGTTAGGGGAAAAACCATGGTGGACGTTAATCCACAAGTTATACCTTGTTAAAAGTATAATGAAAATAAATAAGGAATGCACATGCATTCAAGTACACTGCCTAGAGTTCACTGCTCAAAGAAGACTCACTATATTACATAAAAAATTCAAATTAAATCCATCTGAAGATGTTGGATTGAGAAATTAGCATCTTCAAAAGCCTGATGACAGTTTCAGTTAGGCACAAAAACACTTTTTCACACTTCGCTCAATCTTCTTCACACTCTGCTCTACAATCGAATGATCTGATCTTTATTCACACATTTCACATACACACTTCATGCTCACATGTCTCCAATGAAGAAAAAAAAATCGCTTATATATTTGCTTCATGGAATTACATCAACAACTTTGTCAGCCAAAAATAAAAGAATAAATTACAAATTGTCGGCCCAATTCTTGAAAAAATCTCAATGTGCACCAACCGAAGTTGGTCACAACATAATGAAGACCTAAAATAACTTTCTCAAACATTCCAAACATTAAAAGATTAATCCACGAGGATCCACAACACACTACAACCATCATGTCGGCCAAGAACATGAAAACCCAAACATACAAAGGAAAAACCTCTGATCACGATCACTCAGATCAATGTGGACATGCAACATGGATAGAGCACAATCTAGAAACATCAACGAACATTGCATAATCATATGCAACAACTAGAATTACCAGAATTGCATTCTCTTCTTGTAGAAACATCAGGTACAGTAACAAAATAACTATAGGAACACATAGACTCACAACTTGCACAAATATTGATGGGAACCTCTAAAACTTATGTAGTAAAAACTAGATAGGCTCAGCAAAAAACCGTTTAAAGCAACTTCTAAATAGAAACATACTGAATTTTCCACCACACTGAACTTCAAAACTTCACAAACAACTTCCAACATATTTATTATAATTTTCTCAATATCCTCAACATATACAACCTTCAATACATCAATTCTAATAGTGTTGACATCAATGAAAACCACATATCAACAACACAACCACAACATCCAACAATCTTCCCCTTTGGCATTGATGGCAACACATGATGTGAAAAATGCCATCAACACAACTAGCTCTTCTTTGAATAGCTCCCTTCTTCTCATTTTGTTCTTCTCCCCTTACATTACTCTTCTTCCCTTTTTGTTTTTCTCTTCTCCCGCTTTGACATCAATGGAAAAGGTACACAAGCTCTAAACCACATATCTGAATCATCTGACTACTCCCCCTGAGTAGCAACCACCACAACATCAATCTGGAACAAGATATGACTATGAATGCATGGATTGATGCAAAGACTTGCATCTTAGTTCAGATGAGGAGGGGAAATCACCCCTAACTTTATCCTTAGGCAATGGCTTAGTAAAGATGTATGTAATCTATTCCTTAGTAGGCACATACTCTAGTCTGACTTCTTTAGCACTCACTTTATCTCTCAAAAAGTGATATTTGATAGATATATGTTTTGTCTTTGAATGCAACACCAGATTCTTAGAAATGTTTATGGCACTTGAATTATCAAAAAATATAGCAATAGGCTCATCATACTCAATTGTGATATCTCTCAGCATCTGCTTCATCCATATTACTTGATTACAACTGTTTGTAGAAACAACATATTATGCCTCAGTAGTAGATAAGGAAATGAAACTCTACTTTTTACTTAACCAAGACAACAACTTCTTCCCCAAGAAGAATGCACCACCACTAGTACTTTTTTTGTCATCCACATCTCTTGCCCAATCTACATCAGTAAAGGTGCTCAACGTAAGATCATCATGTTTAGGATACCAAAGACCAAAGTCAACTGTCCCTTTCAAGTATCTAAAAATTATCTTCACAACAGTCACATGGGATTCCTTTGGATCAACTTGATGTCTAGCAACCATACATACAACATTCATGATGTCTGGTCTAGTCTGAGTCAAATAAAGTAATCCATCGATAATTGAAATGTATCTTGTTTTATTTATTTAGGATAATAATCATTCTATGTTAACTTATATTCGATTACCATAGGTGTACCAACTGGCTTTAAGTCTTCCATGCCAAACTTTTTCAGTAGCTCTCTTACATATTTGGACTGAGATATAAAGTTTCCATTGTCTAATTGAGTAATTTGCAATCCCAGAAATAATTTTAGCACTCTAATCATTGACATCTCAAACTCACTTTTCATTTTATCAAAAAAATTCATACATGTCATCATCACCTTCAAAAATTATGTCATGAAAAAAGACTTCAATAATCAACTCTTTATCCTGATCCATCCCGAAATATAGATTGTTATCAGCGGTACATTTATTGAATCCAAGCTTCAACAAGTATTTATCCAATCTAGCATACTAGGCTCTAAGGGCTTGCTTGAGTCCATACAGTTCTTTCTTCAATTGACAAACCATATCTTCTTTATCAGTCAGTTGAAATCCATCCAGTTGCTCAACATATACTTCTTCTTCTAGCTCACCATTTAGAAATGCTGACTTTAACTCCATTTGATAGACTTTGTAGTTCTTAAAAGTAGCATAAGCAAGAAATAATCTTACAACTTCAATTCTAGCAACAAGGGCAAAGGTTTCCTCAAAATCAATACCTTCCATCTGTGAGTACCCTTTACATACCAGTCTTGCTTTATTCCTGACCACTTCACCTTGTTCATTCAACTTATTCTGAAAGACCCATTTGGTTCCAATCACATTTTTATCCTTAGGTCTGGGAACAAGAATCCATGTATCATTTGTCTCTATCTTCATCAGTTCTTCCTTCATTACATCCATCCAATATTCATCTTTACATGCTTTATTGACATTGTTGGGCTTAGTCTTGGAAATCAAACAATATTCTTCTGCAATTCTTCTTCTAATCTGCACACCTTTGTTCTTATCTCCTATAATCTAATTTTTAGAATGATTTAGCTTTACATACCTCAAAACTTTAGGATTATCTAGAACTTCTGGTTCTTCAGTTCTTTCTTCTACACTTCCACTGGCTTCTCCTTCTTGATTCTCTTGATTCACCAAAATAATTTGAACTTAATTATGTGTCTGAGAATTCTTTCCATTATTAGTACTATCTTGTTGGTCATCTGAATCATATCCACAGTATCTGGATGATCTAGCAGTGTCTTCATCAACTTTGACATTTTTACTTTCAACCATTTTCCTTAATCTTCTTTTATAGCACTGGTAGGCCTTGCTCTTAGTAGAGTAACCCAAAAAGACTCCTTCATCACTCCTAGCATCAAACATGCCAATATCTTTATCTCTCTTGATATAACAACTATTTCCAAAGATTTTGAAATATTTAACAGTAGGCTTATATCCAAACCACAACTCAAAAGGAGTCTTACTAGAATTATCATTGAAATTTACCCGGTTGATAGTATATACAATAGTGCTTATAGCTTCTCTCCATTAGATATGAGGAACATTACCTTCCAACATCATAGTTCTCGCAACATCTAGAATTGTTTTGTTCTTTCTCTCAACAACTCCGTTCTGTTAAGGGGTCCGAGAAGTAGATAACTATCTTTTGATTCCATGCTCTTCATAGAAATAATTGAACTCTCAGGAAGTGAATTGACCACCTTTGTCTGACCTTAAACATTTAATCTTTAAATCTGTCTCATTCTCGACCATAGTTGAAACTTTTGAACTTTTCTAATGCTTCATGTTTTTCTCTCAAGAAAGAAACCCATATCATCCTAGAGTAATCATCAATAATAAACATAAAGTACCTTTCTTCATGTAGACTTTTGATTCTGGAGGGACCACACAGATTAGTATGCACTAGCTCCAATACTCCATTAGAATGATGTTGTTTGCTCTGAAAAGAAATTCTAGTCTACTTTCCCATTTGACATTCCTTGCATATGGTGTTAGTAGGCTTCACTAACTTAGGAAGATCTCTAACTACTTGAGTGGAGCTTACTTTGACAATGTTATCAAAATTCACATGACACAACATCCTATTCCATAACAAACTTACATCAACTTGAGCAATTAAATAACTTTCACTAGCAGCACTCAAGTAAAAAATATTACCTCTTGTCTTTGTACCTGAAGCAATTATATTTTTGGAACTTCTTAGTATCCTGCACTTACCATCTTTCAAATGAAGATTGTATCCCTTGTCTACCATCTATCCAACACTCAATAGGTTATGCTTCAATCCTTCAACATAAAGGACATCATCAATATTATATTTACCACCAAGAAAAATAGTGCCTCTTCCACAAATCACACCAACATTGTTATCTCCAAATATTACAACACCACCATCATATTTCTCCAAGCTTATAAACTTTTTTTGTCACCAGTCATATGATGTGATCATATTTTGTCAATAACCCATTCATCCTTTTCTTCAATTTTGGTTGCAAGAGCTTTCTCAATATTCTTACCACTAGTAGATTCAATGGACACCTGACCATTTTCCTTGATAGCAATGAATATGAGTCCATCTTCATTTCCATTTTCTTTATCAGATTCATCATCAGTAACACCTTCTTCAACATAATAACATTTCTTTTGAAATCTAGGCTTATCAGGTTTGAACCTAGGAACTCTTTCAGGATACCTTGATGCAAAATGACCTATCTTATTGCAAGAGAAACATTTAATAGGAAACTTTCCTTTATAATTACCTTGTTTTTTGGCTTCTCTTTTCACAATCAATGCTTCCAACTCTTCTAACTATCTCTCTTCATCTTGAATCTATTTCATCTCATCTTCATACTTGAATTTCTTTCTATAACTTTCTCCCAGATCATATCTCTATTGCTTTATTCTGAATATAGTAGCTTTAAATGCAGATTTTGTCTTAGGAGTAGAATCACCAAATTCACTCAATTCAAAGGCAGCAGGCTTACCAATCAGCATGTCTCTTGTCATATTTGTTACTGTCCTAAGTTCTTCAATAGCATGAGATTTCATTTTGTAAGAAGTAGGCAATGATCTAAGCACTTTAGCCACAATATCTTCTTCATCTAAGATTCCACCAACACATCTAATACTCATCACTAGTTCATTGAATTTTTGCATGAAAGAAATAATGTTTTCATCTTCACTCATTTTCAAGTTTTCCCACTTGCCTTGCAGACTTTGTAGCTTAGCAAATTTTTCTTGAGAATCTCCTTCATACAGTGTCTCCAGCTTCTTCCAGATATCTTTGATCATCGTGGATGTGCAACAAGGATAGATCACGATCTAAAAACATCAACGAACATTGCATGAGCATACACAACAACTAGAATTAATAGAATTACATTATCTTCTTCCAGAATCATCAGCTATTGTAATAGAATAATTGTAGGAACACAAAGACTCACAACTTGCACAAATCTTGATGCGCACCTATAAAACTTTCAGAGTAAAAACTAGATAGGCTCAGCAACAAACCCTTTAAAGCACAACTTCTGAATAGCAACATACTAAATTTTCACTACACTGAACTTCACAGCTTCACAGACAACTTCCAACATATTTATTATAATTTTATCAACATCCTCTACATATACAGCCTTCAAGACATCAATGCTAATAGTTTTGACATCAATGACAACCACATATCAGACACACAACCATAACATCCAATAGTCTTAGTCCTCCCAAGGGTATTTTGTAGAGATTCTTTTAGATAGTATTCTGACATCCAAAGATTCTACATTTCCCATGAAAAATAGCAACATAACTAGGATAAAAGTAAGGTCATATTAGTCCTCCCTAACATATTTTGACAACATTTTTGCATTTCCATAATCCTTGTCACATTTCTAGAATTCCTAGGTACACACATCCTAACTTTTGGTTACTTAATTTTATCATTTTCATCCATCATTTGGCTTGCATTACTAGGTTTTGTGAGTTGAATGTTAAGTTGTCTTTTCCAATATTTTGCTTGGTGGTGAACCCTTCAAAGCATAAAGAACCCCCTAGGTCTTCCTTGTTGTGAATTGACTCACCTTTGTGTTAATAGTAAATCCAATTTGGGATCCTAGGGAATCCTTCCTCCTTCAATGAAAAATTGTTGGAAAAAAGTGGTGTTCTATGACCTAAGTTATAAAGCATCCATTTTCCCCTTATGGTTCATTTTGGTGTTCCCCTTATGGTTCATTTTGGTGAAACCAACATTTTGGAAATTCATTTTTCTGATTTGGAGTTCACTAAGGTCCTAGATCTAGGTTGCATTCATTCTTGCATTAGTGAAAGTGCATCTTGGGTTTCTCACATTTGCATTAGTGAAAGTGCATATAGGTTGCTTTTTTGCTTTCTTGCATCATCTTATCTCATTGAAAACCTGGAAAGTACATTGTTAATTGTATTTAGGAACATTGTTATTGCATTCAAAATTAGAAAAAATTGTATTCAATTTCTTGTTATTAGTTACTTTTTCTTGCATTCATTTGCACACTTTTTTGTTTCTAAACATCAGGTCCCTGGGTAGGAAACCTGGAAAAACTATTATCAACTCAGATTTGGCTATTTTTCTGAAAAAAACCTTTACTAGGACTAAAATGCCCTTACTGGTGTCTTAGTCCCTCTGTGGGTTTTTGGCTCAGAACCTTGTCTGAGTTGTTTGTTGCTTGTTTCAGATTTTGGAACCTCAAAATTCCTTCAGTAGGACCAAGACCCCCTTGTTGGCATCTTAGTCCCTATTGACTTTGAAGTTTCAGTTTTCAAGGTTTAAATCTTCTTTTTGTGGTTTTGTTTGCTGCCATTGGTTACTTTTTTTAGTGGGTTGACCTTTTGTTTCATGCATTTTACTAAATCAAGCTTAAAGTGGTTCATTTCATGCATTTCTTCATTCCAAATTTTCATTCACAACATTTCATTGCACAGTGTAATCAATAAATTACCTTGTTTGAAATCTAAAAAATTGCATTTATACATTCCATTTTGGGCCTTTACATTGCATTTTGATTTTGCATGGATTACTGTTCAAAAATGTTAGTATCTATCCTTTCCAAATTTGCAAAGAAAAAGTTAGTCAATAAGCATGTTAGTCATTCATTCAATGCATTCCCTAGTTATGAGAGTCTCTTAGTGCAAGAGAGTGAAAATGGTGATGCTTGCCTTAAACCTACATCCCCTCTTATCTCACATATTTATGGGAATGATGTAATAGAATATGTTGCAAGCATAGACAATCATGATGATCATACTTGTTCTTCTCCCAATACCTCTCCTTTTAGATACAAAGGTATCTTGGTGAAAGAAGATATCATCATTGAGAATCATGAAGGCCTTGCTTGTTCTTCTCCTCATCCCCCTTGGGAAGATATTATAGCACAAGAGGATGAGATCATAGACACATTCCTAAACATTACCTTTCCTAGTCTCCATTCATCTCTTTCTTGTGAGACTGTACTAATGAAAGAGGATGAAAACATAGATAACCATGAAAACCACATTTATTCCTCTCCTAGTAACTATCCTCGTTTTGAAGATGATACTTTGATTGATGAGAATCTTATGTGTCTCTCTTCGCCTAGGGAAAACCTTATTGAATAAGACATTCAACCATTGATAACTCCATTGCATACAATGAATTCATTTTAGAAGAACCGACCTTTGAATGTCATAAACAGGTGGTTTGTAGTTCTCCTAAAAACTCTCCTCCTTTGGAAGATATCATGGTGCAAGACAATGTGAACATTAACATATGTCCTTCAAACACTAGTAATGAGGCTTCCTTAGATGAAGATGATGAAGTGACATTAGACTCCCCTTCACTAAGACATTAGGAAAATTCTTATGAGGTTATGCACATTAGATATCCCTTAACGTACTCTCCTGAGCCTAAACTTATCATTTATCCACACTCACAAAAACCAAAAACTCAAAATAAACCTGTCCTCATCCTTGAACCACCTAAGAATAATGTGTTGCTATAATCAATTTATAATACTGTTGCTCATGCATATAACACTAGGAACAATCTGCAACCAATAAAAACACCTTCAACATCCCTCCTATTTCCTAATCTTATCCTACCTAACCCTATCTTACCAGGTCCTCCTCGTGGAAAGGAGTATGATCTTGTTGAACAACTTAAGAACACTCTTGCTAAGATATCATTGTGGGACCTTATTCAAGCCTCCCCTCACTACCATAAATTTCATACAACAAGTTCCTATCCCTTCTAATGTGCAACCGAATGACATAGCAAAAATGATTCAAGGAATAAATCTCGACATTGTTTTCCACCAAAGTGAGCTCCCTCATTTGGAAGTGTAAAAATAACATGATGTTTTCATGGTAATATTTCACTACAAGGGAAGAGCTATAAAGTGAACCCTTGTTGGCAATGGCTCAACCCTTAATGTGTGTATTGTGATGCTTTTAGATAGGCTTGGTGTGGATAGAACAAAAATTCAACCTGCCTCTTTATCCATTAATGGATTTGACAATGTGGGAAAATGACTGCTTGGTGTGATTACTTTACCTATTACATTTGGAAAGGCCACATTAGAAACCCTGATCCATGTTATTCCTAACAATCTTTCACATAACCTCCTTTTAGGGAGACCATGGATTCACGAAATGAATGGTGTGCCTTCTACTTTGCATTGTATCATGAAATATGTTTACAACAACAAAGTGCACATACTCGAGTCTGATCTTGAACTAAATAGTTTTTTGAACAATGAGAAAAACAAGGAGACTCCTTTGAAAATGTCAACACCAACTACACAAGTAGATCTCGTGCAACAAAAAGACAAAGAAAAACACATAGAAGAAGTCACAAAGCTAGTAGAAGATGATTGGGGTTCCTTGGATTTCAAACCTACATTCATGGGAGAATACAAGATCAACAAAAAACTTAGACAAGGGAAAAGAAAAAGCAACAATGTCCACAAAAAAATTGGAAGAACCTTTGAAAGCATCCACCTCAACCACTTTAGAAGAAAAAGAAAATTACACCAAAAACTTTGATGAATTTAACTATCAACAACCTTTGAATCTTAAAGAAATGAAAAAGCTTTATGGAAGAGGTTATGAGCTTATGAAAAAACATGGATATAGTGGAAAAAGATGTGGTGCTCAAGAACAAGGTATCCATGTCCCTATAGAGCCTCACATGCAAGAAAATACTAGTAGTCTCAGTTGTTGTCCTTCGAAAGACATAAACAAGCCTTCACTCAATATCAACACTATTACAAAAGATTCCTCTAAGCCAACTTTAACAATAGTGCATCCCGAATTGATAGACACTAGTGGTCTTGATTGTTATCCTTTGAAAAAAATAGAGAAATCCTCGCTTAGCATCAATGTCATTACACAAAACACTAAAGGTTTGAATTTGTTTGATTTTACACTCTCCTATAAAAGAGAGAACAAAATATCACAATCTGGAAAGTCTTGCGTAAGTATGACATCTTGTACTAATCAAGAGATATCTTTGTCACAAAACAAAGCAACATCTCCTAGTTTTGATCAAGAGAGTATCTTGTCAAGACTCATCCAAGATCGTTTAATTTCCCTTCCTCCAAGAACATGAAAGAAATTTAACTACAAGAATTTTTTTTGTTCATATCATTGAGTTCATGGTCATGCTACTAATGAATGTAAGGCTTTAAGTGATAAAATTCAACATCTTAAGGAGTGGTGCTCTTCCTTGTGTTAAAGCACCTAATTCCACTAATTGATACTGATTATTGTTGAGCATGTTTCTTGTCAATCATTTCGACTCATCCTTGTCCTGCACTAAGTGGGGGAAAGGAGTTAGGTAGCCTTGTCCTCATATCACATATGTTAGTTGGTGTTGTCTCTTTTGGCTATTTGACTGCCTTCCATGTATATATAAGAGAAAGCTTGGGATATGGATGACATGCCTTAAGTTGGTTCGCATGTGATGTACTGAGCTATACATTTTTGGGGAAACCCCTTCCCTTCTCATGATGTAGCTTATTGGAAACATATGACTTGGCATAGGGATTTTTGAGTAAGCTCTCATGTCTTCTTCTACTTTAAAGAAATTCCTCACAGCAATGGTATTAGCAACCGCTTTAAAGTGGGGGCATACATCAACACTCATGTTTCATTGTGCGATTTTCTTTCTTCATGCGATGCATTCCTTTCTTGGTTGTGTCATTGGGTTTGATTTCCTCCGAGAGTGTGATATTTCCTTGCACTTTTCCTCTATTAGAAACATTAAGTACAATTTTCCCTAAGATGAGACCTTTCATTTGTCCTCTCTTGGAGACATTAAGCACAATGTTCCCTAAGATGAGACCTTGCATGAACTAATCAAAATCCCTTCGAACATCCCTCTTTCTTATTGTGTTGTATCTTTGTACCTTATTAAAGTCATGGAGGTGTGGCTTTGATGTGGTTTCTTGGGGCTCATGTAGTGAACAACTAGCTGCACTAGCCCTTTTGAGCGTGCATTTTTCTTTTTCTTTATCATAGTCATGGGGGTATGACTTTGATATGGATTTCTTAGGGCTCACCTAGTGGACAACTAGCTTCACTAGCCCTTGTGAGCATGCATTTTTGTTTGCATAATGGATAGTACGTTCCACTTGTAAACCCTTTTTGGACAAACAACCTAGACCCAGTCCACAGCGTGTTGGACAACCAATCGAAGCTTGATTTGTAGCATTTTCTTTGTTTTCCTTTTTTCCTTTTTCTATCTTTGATGGTGTATATTGGCAATATAGTTATGGATTCATATATCATTTGCAAGTGTCTTCCTTTGTGCCTATGTTGGTCTATCATAGGATCTTAATCCTAGGAGTTTGGCCATCCTCTTGGTTATTGTAATCCTATCTTACTAGAATTTGTACATTTAAACCCTTCTTGATTGTGTGGTTGGCTACTTTAGTGTGAGTTTGAAGCAAGTTCATCCTCTCACTAAATTAGGGGCTAAATGTAGTGTAGGAAAATGCATACCCTTGCATTTTCACTCTTGTTTGGGCCCACCTTTCATTTTTTTATCCTTATTTATGCCTTAATTGGTCCTATTTTGCATCCACAAGCCTAATAAATTACACCTTTTTATGGCTAATCTTGAAAAAAGGATAAATGATAATTTAATGATTTTGGTTGTGTGTCCCTAATTTTTGGGTCCAGACTAAGACACCACCTAGGGCATCTTGGGACCCTATTTTTAAAAGCACCTTAAATGGACCTCTTTTTGGAGTCTATGTCTCAAGTTTCAAGCCTCGCGACTTAGACGCCACCTAGGGCGTCTTAGTCCCCCTCAAGTTATTTTTGAGATTTAATTTCAAATCTTGGCAAGATTTAGCCTCCTTAAATTAATGAATTCATATGTCAGTTTGTTGTGGTGTAATTTCAAGATATTAAGCATGCATAAGTGTAAATACAAGGTTCTTTCTCTCATTTTCTCCTACCAAGCATTCAAGTATTCATCCTTATAGAAAATTGGAGTCCACAAGAGCATTCAAGAGCAATTCCTCAAGAATTTGGGGCCATCATCAAGATTCAAGCATCATGTCAAATGTATTCTTCTATCATGTGTGTTTTTGAGCTAACATTTGTGATGTAGGGTTTTAATTTAAGAAAGCAATTCAAGTCAAGATCTATCAAGCATTCATTTGATTCAAGATCTACATTGAAGCTAGACACTTCACACAAGTTTGTAGATTTCATAACGAGGGTTTGGTGAGTTGTAATATAGCACTTTGTTAATTCATCATTTCCCTCCATTATTTCATTTCATTTCAAGGTTTAATTGCCAACAAGGGGTTTGACCAAGGCAAACCCCCATTTACTAAGAATTAACAAGTTTTTCCTCTCTTGTATGTTTATGTTTTCAAATCTAGGTTGAAGATCATTTGAAGTGAAAGTTGCATAGCAAAGTTGTCATCTTCACATAAACTCACCTACAGGTCAGATCTGGAGGTTTGGGGACTTGAGATATGAGAAGAAGGAAGTGCAAACATTGAGCCTCAGGATCACATTCAGATATTTCAGAAATTTAGATCAAGACTAAGACAATATTAAGGTCATCTTAGTCCTCCCAAGGATATTTTATAGAGATTCTTTCAGATTTTGTTCCGATATCCGAATATTCTGCATTTCCCCTAAAAAGCAGCAATGAGACTAAGAAAATAGTAAGGGAGTATTAGTCCTCTCTAGCATATTTTGACAACATTTTTGCATTTCTAGAATCCTAATCACATTTCAAGACTTCGTAGGTACACACATCCTAACTTTTTCTTACTTAATTTTGTCATTTGCATCCATCATTTGGATTGCATTACTAGGTTTTGTGAGTTGAATGTTAAGTTTTATTTTCCAAGCTTTTTCTTGGTGGTGAACCCTTCAAAGCCTAAAGTACCCCCTAGGTCTTCCTTGTTATGAATTGACTCACCTTTGTGTTGATAGTCAATACATTTTGGGATCCTAAGGCATCCTTCCTCCTTGAATGAACAATTGTTGGGGAAAAGTGGTGTTTTATGACTTAAGTTATAAAGCATTCATTCCCTTACAGTTCATTTTTTTATAATTGTTCTAAGCCAACAGTATTGAATTTTAATGTTAGGCTACTTATCCATTCAAGTTTCACTTTTTCCTCATTTCCTCAAGGACTTAATTATTTCTTTTTAATTGAAATATTCCATTATTTCTCTTTGATTGGTTGAACTCTACATTTTCTTACATGACATTTTATCATGACTTTGGTTTATGATCTTACATTATTGGTTTGAAATTGTTATTTTGAGGCCTTCATACGATTTGTAACTATTGGCTTGTGTGTCATAATGTGATCTATGTAAAATACCATATCCAGGAGGGCTCCCTAGTTGGTCATATAGGGGAGAAGATGGCCTAGGGAATCTTATTGTGAGGACAAGAGTTGTAAATTGGACTGATATGAGACGTTCATAATCCATTTCTCCCTATTTTTCTATGTGAGTGATTACTTGTGTACCTTCCTTTTGGAGGCTAACCCCCTTACACAAACAAGAGGAAGGTACTAGGAAATGCATAGAGGGATCCTTAGAGAAGGGCCTCAAGACCATCTTTCCTATTATGATCATGGCATTATGGAATGTAGTTTCTTTGGATACCATGATGCATGATGACATGGTACATAATGATGGTATATTTAATTTACTTTTATTCAATATTTCAGCTATAGAATATGCAATAAAATGGTAATGTGGACTATTCATGGGCACTCGATATTGTTCATCCTCATAAAACCTATTGTGTGAGCCTTGTGATGTGACTTTTGTATAGTTGATTGTGATGTATGTGTTAATAACAAGTGTATGTAATGTTGGGTAATCGTGTACTAAGTGATAAAGATATGTATAATGAGATGATGTTAAGTGCTCCTTGAAGAATGATTGTGAATTGCAATATAAATTTAAAGATGTTTTGGCTGAAATTAGCATCTATGTGTTAACTATTGATGATGAGACTATTCATTATATGATGTTGATGCAAACCTTATATACATGTGAGTAGCTTTACTTAAATGATCATGGAATCAATTTAAGAAATTGTGTGAAAGATGAAAATATTTTTTATTATGATTTGAATGGGTAATAAAGTCTATGGTATGGTGTTTCATTCTAATACATGATGTAAACAATGTGGAAGAAACTATTTAAAAACTTACTTCACTCTTATACCTCGATTATCTTCAGGATTATAACAAATAAAATTTGACATAATCAGTAGTATATGTGCACGATCATATTAGGATTATATTTCCTAAACCTTAGAGACTTCCAGGAGAATGTATACTCTAAGGGGAGGGGAATGTATGTATGAACTCTATGTAACTATTAACATTTTGGCACTCATTGGCATGTGCTCCATTATGGGTTGAATAAGTTAGTTTCATATGCAATTTTGTGGATGTTGGTGTTGTCAACCATAGTGGGGTCATATGGATTCAATATTCTCTACTTGAACTTATGTAATAAACATGATTATTTTGTTAAGTAAACCTTTATTAACCCTTTCATAGATTGACTATATGGGAGATTATTAGTTCTTGCATTTATTAAGTGCTTTGAACCATGATGATGCTAATGAATGCTATGAGTAGTACTAAGGAATATGAATTATTTAAACTTGGATAGATGATTGATGTAAGCTATTTAATTATTAGGATGAAATATGAAATTGTGATCATTTTACCAAAATTGGGATGTGTTGGAAAAACAAGGATAGACAACTGAGAGGGGGGGTGAATCAGTTGTTACATAATTTAAATATTATCTTACTTTATGAACCTTTAATCTTAGATCTGATAATTAATAGTGAAAGCATGAATCAACAACACATCAGAAACACATATAACACCAAGATTTTTGCATGGAAACCCTGTTAGGGGAAAAACCACGGTGGAGGTTAATCCACAATTATAACTTGTTAAAAGTAAAAGAGAAATGGATAAGGAATGCACATGCATTTAGGCACACTGCCTAGAGATCACTACTCAAAAGGGAAGACTCACTGACTTACATAAAACTTTCAGATTAAATCCATCTGAAGAGGTTGAACTAAGAAATTAGCTTCTTCAAAAGCCTGATGATAGTTCTGGTTAGGCACATAAACACTTCTTCACACTTCGCTCAAAATCCTTCACACTCTACTCTGTAATCAAATGATCTGGTCTTTATTTGCACATATATCACACACACTTTTCTTTCATTCATCTCAAATGAAGAAAATAATCGCTCTTATATATCTTCTTCATGAAATTGCATCAACAACTCTATCGGCCAAAAATAAAGAATAGATGAATACAAATTTTTGGCCCAATTCATGAACAAATCTCAATGCACACCAACTGAAGTCGGACACAGCATAATGAAGAGCTAAATCAATGTCCTCGAATGCACCAAGCATTCAAAATGTAATCCATGAGGATCCACAACATGCTACAACCATCATGTCAACCAAGAACATGAAAACTCAAACATGCAAAGGAAAAATATTTGATCACGAGCATAACGATCAACGCGGATGTACAACAATGATAGAGCATGATCTAGAAACACCAACGAATATCACAGGAGCATACATAACAACTCAATTTACCAGAATTACATTCTCTTCTTCTAGGAACACCAGCTATTGTGACAAAATAACTGTAGGAACTCAGAAACTCATAACTTGCTCCAATATTGATGCACACCTTTGAAACTTCTAGAGGATATAATAGATAGGCTCAGCAAGAAACCCTTTAATGCGTGACTTTTGAATACCAACTTACTGAACTTTCCACCACACTGAACTTCACAACTTCATAGACTGTCTGCAACACATTTATTGTAGTTTTCTCAATATCGTTGACATATACAACCTTGAAGGCACCAATGCTAATAGTGTTGACATCAATGACAACCACATATCAGCAACACAACCACAACATCCAACAGGATGGTGGGATGATTCATTTATAAATGAGTTATTTTTAAGAAACAAGATATAACAAAATTAGTTGAGTAAAATATGGTCATTATTGTGGTATTACACTTTAATTTAGCAAGCCTACTAATGAGTTGAATGGGTGATGAAGATGTTATTTCCTCGAAGGTGTCAAGAGTTTCATAACAATGGAAGAAATTTGTCATCAAGCATTTTAGGAAGCAAGTCCAAGTAACGATAATGGAATAAATGATCAAATTCAAGTAAGTATAAGAGGTAAGTATATGTGCTTAATGTATATATTTTCATTCTTGATAATAAGAATTTTCTAAGGGAAAAATTTGGGAGGAGTTGACCAATAGTTGTGATTTCGTTTATTTGATAACGAGCTAGATTGATTATATAAAATTATTTCTCTTAGCTAAATTATGAAAGCGGCCCTAATAAGATCATGTGAATTTTGTTAATGCTCAATTATTTGTATCTTGGATATATATACTAATGTGTGGCTATTGTATAGGATATTTAGAGCCAATGGGGAGAAGGGAGAGGTACCAAAACCTTGTTAAGACAATTCATTTGTTGAATTTGTCTTGTTGATGTTAATGTGATAGTTTATATTGTAAGGTGTGTTTTAATATTTGTGTTATTGCTAATTTTTTTATTTGATATTTTCTTGGGAAATAGTGTGTTTTTGATAAGATAAGCAAGGTTTTGAAAGGACCAAGAAACTTTTATAGAGATAAGAAAAGGATACTTCTAGACAAAAAAGTATCAAACTTTGCCAACGAAATAGAGAAACAACACCAGTGGAAACACCACAATAACACAGTAGAAGAACAAACAACACTTGGTCACCAGATAACTAGGAGAGACAGAACACTCAAAACCAACAACAGTCCTAAGTCAAAGAAAGACTAACAACCCATTCTTGGCACCAAAACCAGGAGCAACAAAATATTTAGGACAAATAACAATCCCAAGTCAAGAACAGAGAAATAAAAAAGGCCTTGAGCCAAGAAATAACCCACAACACAACAAGCCCTAAAGACTGCCTGAAACAACCAAGCCACAAACCATCTAGAGTAGTTGGACAACAGAAGACCTTCCACTCCAATTAGACAAAACTAAGCCTAACAAATTCCCACCAAAAGAGAGGTAAGAATCACAAATTTCTGCAAAGATACGTTCTTGAAATTGCACCAACCAACTAGAAACCAACCTCGAAACCACCTCAAAAGGATGGGGCTCCCCTCTATAGGAGAGGAAGAAGTGGGGACCAAAACTACCAAAGAAACTTCCCTCTAGAGAAAGCACACTCCACCTCAATAAGAACCAACAAAGGAGAGAAGCACTTCCCACCATTTTTACAACCTCCAGCTCCACCTTAATAAGAGAGGGCTCCACCTTAATAGGAGCAATATTCACCTTTATTGAAAACAACGTTTGTAAAACATGGTAGCAAGAAAGAACTCCAGTAAAACAGGTCAACACCTCCTCTCAAGGAGTCCAGATAGAAGAAACAATAGGAAGGATAACAACAACCTCTTAGCCAACAACATAATCAGTCCAATACACCGTATAACCATCAGCTCCTTCCTCAGAAAAAGCACCATCCACCACAAGGGGCAACCAAAAAACTAGGGGAACCCCCATCAATAGAAAACCCACCACAAGCCACAAAGGAACCCTTCCAAGGCAAGAAATAATCAATCCCACAAAGGGAACAAGGCATCTCCAAGCCACGACACGGTATTAGGTACCAAAGATAGAGACAACCATCATTTTATGTTTTGTTCAATGGAAGGGCATATTTTCAAGTGAGCTAAAAGGTGTTTTTAAATGATAAAATTTTCTTATATTTGTGTTTTTGGAAGCCTAAATTTTGTACCTAAGGGTTAGACACCTTTTGAAGCCCATAAATTGTGCAAAACATGAGTTTTGAACCTTTTAAATCCCTTTTTTTCCTTGTGACAAAAATGGAGTTAGGGTTTGTCACCTTACTTTTTTTTCTTATTCGTTGTGGATTTTATAAGAGGGGAGAGGGAAGAACTTGTAATTTTTTTTGGTTTGGAAAAGAAAAGAGGAGAGTTGGAAAAGGTGGTTTGGAGGAAGAAGAGGGAGGTGCAATGGAAAAGAAAAATCAGCTTGAGAGATAAATTGTCTCAATTTCTATCTCCATATCCTACCTTGGATTGTGTTTTGTAGTAGTTTCTTGACTATTGTTTAGTTTTCTTGTTGAAAATAGTGTGAAAATTATGAGTTGTGTATGATTATGTTCTTTGGGGTTATGGGTTTTTGGATAAGTCAAAATGTGTTGATTTTGGAGTGGTTGACAAGTATTTCTTATGGGGTTTCATGCAACATGTTTGTAAATGTTCTTGGTGTTGGGTTTGGTTGTTTGAATCTTGGGTTTTGGGGTGCTCTCTCCTTTCTCGGGGGATGGCTAGAGCCTAGTAATGGATTGATGATGCTATGACGGTTGGGTGGGGAGCTTTCTTCCCCCTATTGGCATGTTCTTCTCCATCTATAAAGGTGTTGGAAATTTTTAACTACTTACATTGTTGGCTTAATGTTTTCATGAAAATTAAAGTTGTTGTTGGTATAGTACCTTTATGTAATTTCAAGGCTTCACAAAGTTGTAATCTACTCATACTAATGAGCAATGAACACATAGTAAAGATGTAAAAGACTATTAGTTATTGGAAAATAAGAGATAACTTCCTAACTTTGAAAATGTGCTCCCATGGCTAATGTATTGGAAGCAAGAAAGTTTTGCTTTCTTGAATTTGTTGTAGTAGTTACATTTTTTTATGAACAAAATATATATAATATACTTCCTATATTGTCATGATTAAAAGCACATTTCAATCTAATGTAATAGTGCAAATATAAAATTATGAAGAGTATGGAATCATTATACATCCGTATGTTTTAAATTGATTTTACTTTTTAATATCAATATATAAATATGAAGAGGGTTTAAAGTGTTCATATATATCAAAAAAAATTAATACCCTGAAAGTTTAAATTAAAATATGTTATCTAATATATAAAAGAGATCAAGTTATTAAACAAATGGTTGAAAAATACATAACCCATGAAATACAAAATAAAAATGAAATATATATATTATATTGTAATAAAATATATATATGAACAATAGGTATCATGTTCTTAAAATATAAAATATCTTAAAATTTTATATATTTTTTAATATATTGTATTATACTATGTTATAAAATATAAAATACATCATAGATATGATTATGAAATATAAATGTAAGTGTTAAAAAAATAGAATTTAATATTTATTTTGAAATTTTAAATATTAAATTTATTAAAAAAAAGGGAAAAAAAATGTGGGTGGTGGGGCAAGTCCCTCTCCACATTAGAGTTGTGGAGATGAAGTCTGGATGACTTGGTCATCCTACATGGCATACTGTTATGTCAAGTCTTTATGTATTGTTGGATTTGATGTGGATTTGGTGCGGTTGGGGGTTTAAGTTTCAATTGGCAATCAAATTGGAATTATGATTCTTTGTGCCTACGTCTCAATACCAAATCCTAATTCCGATTTGCTTAGCCTCTGAAACTTAAACCCCCAACCGCACCAAATCCACACCAAATCCAACAACGCATAAATGCTTGACAAAACTTCATGCGTGGATTTGTACAAGGTGCTCTCCATCGGTTGTCGTGGGACTGTTATAATAATGACAAGTTGATCTCTTCGTAGTTCGAAGATACAGTATGTACTAGACCTTTGACAACCACCTCGGGCACATTAAGCTCATGTGGGAATTAAATAGTTAGCTTTGGAATTCATTTTCCTATGGCAATGTTTTTCATTCATCGTTTCTACTAATGGTTTGATTTGTGGTGGTATGGATACTCTGGTGTAGCTCTAGAGTAACAAATGACAAATGGCCTTTAGAGGCCCTGTGACGATGCTGAGGTTAAGACGTATTATCTGTCATCTAGACTTCCTCCCATTTGCAGCGATAAAGTTTATCATTGGCAAGGGTTTCATGGAGGGAAGTGAGGTCTATCGTTTGGAGACACACATCTCTTCCCATGTCTTGGTTGGGCTTCTGGATGTGGAAATCAAAGTTATATTGCAACACCTGTTTAAGAAGGACTTGTTCGTGGGTTTGTATGAGACTCTGGTTGGCATCCCACGCCTGTGGGATCTTCATCTTCTTGAATTTTACGAGGGAAAAGTCAAATTTTACACCTTCCTCTTGGACTTGGAAGGGTTGGACCTGATTGCTCACTCAAGGCTTGCTTCCACTGGGATAGACTATCTCAGGAAGAAATTATCTCTTCTTCTTGGCGCTTTGAATTTTGGGTTTTTGCCCAGAATAATCTTTGAGGCAATCAGTATTTGTCTTAATGACAAATACTGGTGACTGATATTTTTTTTCAATATTTTAATACAAATATTATTTTATCAATAAAAAAAAAAATTAAAAAACCAAATGAGAGGGGCAAACAATGTTCTTCCTTTCCAATCATCATTCTCTTTCGTAGGGAGCCCATCTTCACAGAGGCCGTGACCTCTTGTGGGTCGAAGCCCACAGGGAAGTTTGCAGACCCTTGTGGTAGTCGCGGCTGCCCTAAGCTGTAAGGCTTCAAACATAAATCCTAGAAAAAAATGTTGCCCATTTTCTTATGTAATTATTGCTTACAAAAATAATATAATCACAACTATAAGAGCTACATACACAATAAAAAGGGGAATATATACATAAAAAATATAGATTTATATTTTATTTTGTGTTGTATGTAAATGTAATTGGTTAGAAATTTTTGGAGTGAAAAAAATCCAAAAAGAAAACAAAGGGAGAAAGATAAATCAAAGAGAGCTTGAAACTAAAATCCATGGAGTATAAATGGGTTAACATGAAAATAGTTATATGAATAAGTAAATAATAAACCTCATTTTCTTTCGCACCAGCTGTAAATGAGAGTCAAGAGATATTTCCAATTGAGCAAAGAGATTTCCCAACACTTTAGATCTTCTTCCAAAAACTTGCAAAACAAATGAGTAAAAATGAGAGAAGATAGGTTAAAAAATTGTTTTTATGATTTAGGGAAACATGAAGTTACCCTAAGATCCAAGGGCTGAAATCAAAACAATCTAATGGTCAAGATTTGGTGCACACCTCATTAACCACTAAATTACCATTACATTAATTGACCTCACTTAACCTTTTAATTTTAGCTTGGTGGGGGACAATGTAAATAGGGACTCTTATTTAAGTGACAATTTAAAGTCTTTTTAGAAGACCTTTAAAAATAAACTTTATTCCTTCTTCAATTTTAAAAGTTGGAAACACATCAAGCCAATTTAATCCCCAACTACAAAAGCAGAAGACTATGGTTGAAATTTTAATTTAGTTAAATTAAATTAAATTTAACCCGCGAACTTCAAGTGAGATTGTTATTTTAAATAAAACTAGATAATGGTGTTGGCTTAAAATATTGCATCTCAGATGATTTATAAACGTTATTTTAATATATATATATATCATAAAAAAGGTTAACTTATTAATTGGACTCGATAACAATAATTTCATCAACACGCATAAATGAGGATGCAACTAATAAGGTTATTAAGAGATAGCTGGTGGACTAAACAACAAGGTTGTTATTAGCTAATTTCTTCATTTAAGATTTATCTAGATAATAACTTGATTAGTGGGTATACAAATGAGTAGATAATACAGTTTTAATAGTAGCCTATGAATCAAGAAATAGATAATAATTTTACTAGTCAAGAATTAAGCATAGATCAAACAGCAAAAATATTATGAATACTTAATTTAGGTTTGAGCAACAATACTTTTAATTTAATAATTGAATGGTGGTAATATCAATTCTAATGCTTAATACTTGTTTTTAAAATGGTATTACACCCTTGTCATGTATAAACGATGATTAACTAATAACCTTTTTATTTAAAGTCTTCTTGACGAATTAATCATAGTGTCATCATTCATAACATAACTATCTTTTGATGATTAAACTATTTTTCAAGCAACATCAACACGGATATTGGGGTATACTATGCAAATACGTTAACCAACCACAACATGCTACTATTATAAAAGACAATGAGTTTGAAGTCACAAATCAAATGTATAGGTATGGGCCTAAAATAATTTTAGCATGTAAACAATAATTCATAATCTACGAGTTATTACTATTTAAAGGAAGTCTACACATGAAGATATGGGATGTTTCACCCAGATGTAACAGGTACATCACTATCACCTTGATGAGATATTTACTTGAAGGACTAGAATGGAAAACAAAATTTGTGTGTAATGTAAACTTCAACTGAATTTCCTTTTCATGCATGAATTTTGCCAAGGTGACCAGGGATACCTAAACTAGTAAGGTAAGTATCACCTTGATGAGATATTTACTTGAAGGACTAGAATGGAAAACAAAATTTGTGTGTAATCTAAACTTCAACTAAATTTCCTTTTCATGCATGAAGGTTTTTGAATGTAAGATAAGCATGACTTTTGCCAAGGTTATGTCATTAGGCATTAGTAGAGGCAAAAAATATGAGATTCATAATTAGTACTAGCTATTTAATATTAGATTTAATATTTTACTAAAATAAATGATCAAACAACTTCAATCTTAGTGGCAATACTGTTAGCATACATCCAACCATTGTACAGAAGTAATAATGCCTATGTGAATATCAAGAATAGAGTACAAGTAATTATTATTACACCCTCAACACTGTGAGAGATAACCAAATTAATTAATGTCAAAAAAATGGGTGGTGTACGTGTCTTTTTTTTTTAAATGTTGGTTGTGTTGCATTTTCGCATGTAAAATTATGGGCATGACATATACATTATCCTTTTTCCTTAGCCTTAATACCATCCTTTTCTCAACCTATCTTCCCAAGGTGCATGATTCACTCATGCCTTCTCCTCCTTGATGTATTGTATAAGACAATCATGTGACCTCTTCCATGATGCACCTAAGTTTTATTGGTAGTTATAGTAGCACCCTTAACAAATTAGGAAAGAAGGCAAAGAGAGATAGAAGAGAAAAATATAGAGAGAAGGAAATGAAATGAGTGAGACACACACACACAAATACCTTCACCCATAAACCATTTAACCTCAATCATAAACCTTAAACTCTATACTAATACCCTCAACTATAAACTGAATACCCTAAACCATCTACCAAAACCATATTTACCTTATACCATCAACCCTATACCCTACACCCTTGACCTATACCTCAACCATACTTTCAATACCTTCAACCTTATTATCAGTACCCTAAACTGTACACCCTAAATCCTAGAAACCTTTTACTTTAATACCCTCAACCCTATAACATTATATGCTAAACCCTCAACCCTATACCTTATACCTTATACCCTCAACCATAAATCCAATACCCTAAAACTTAAACCCTATAATAACCTAAACCTTATCTATCCTATGTACCCTAAACCCTAAACCATGAGCCCTATATCCTAAAATCTATACCCTATTTACTCTAAACATTTTACCATCAATCTTGTACCATAAACCCTACACCCTAAACTATATTCCTTATATACACTAAACCTTTCACCATCAATATCGTACCCTAAACCCTATATTGATACCCTATACCATATACCCTATAACATATATCCTACACCCTATATCCTATACCTGGATAGGGAGAGAGAAAGGTGAGATAGATAGAGGGGGATAGGGACAGTCCTAATGAAGGTTGAATCTTGAGGTAGTCTTATATAGCATGAATGAGGTAGCTACTAGCACTTCTCATATGCCACCCATATCATTAGAATCTTGGAAGATGGGGGAACTAATTGATGATGGGTTAAACACTATAGACAATGTTGTCATTGATTCTGAGGTATTACTTCAAGATCATGTTTCTAGTTCTAAGCTTATGGGCTCAAAAAATAATATACCCAAGTCCTCACAGGGTAAAAAGAACAAAAAAATCATTATGAAATGCTTCCATTTCATCACGTGCAACTAAATTTTTGGGTAATAGCACTAGAGGTGGTATTGGCCTCAAATGATTATGACATGTAAGATTTATCTTAAGGGTTTATTGTCTTCTATATCAAATTCTTCATATTGGAAGACTGATAATTTTGCAACCATCACATGATTTGAGAGGCCCAACATTAATCACTACACCCTTAAATCATGCACCTTCATAACCAGTTTGATTGTTATAACACTCCACCAAGCTTCCTCTTTGGAACTCAATTTTACTCCCACAACACTTTATCCAATATCCTCAACCCTAAGCCCTATACCCTATACACTTAACCTTGCACCCTCAACCATGAACACTATCCCTCAACCCTCAACCCTATAGTTTATACTCTCAATCCTATACCCTATGTACCCTCAACCATATACCCTAAACCTTATACACTCAACCTTTACCCTAAATAAATACC
>CM021104.1:460753628-460879273 GCA_007115665.2 Sequoiadendron giganteum | reverse complement strand
GGTAATCCTTTTACTTGGTCTAAAAATCAGAAAGGCAACCATCTTATTCAGGTCCATTTAGATAGAGTGTTGGTCTCTATGGGCTAGGATTTGGGGTGGAATTCTTCTCTTAGTGCCCTCCCTAGGACTATTTCTAATCATAGCCCAATTATTCTCCAATGGATGAATAAGCCTTTCTTTGGCCCTCACCTTTTCAGATTTGAGATTATGTGGATGACCATCTGGATTTCAAAAATTGCATAAAAAACGGGTTGAGCTATCCAATTCAGGGGTCAACTATGTACAAAATCTCCCAAAAACTTGATCTCGTTAGAAAGGAAGTTAGAGGGTGGTCCAAATCTACCTTTGGTGACATTTTTATGCAAAAAAAGGAGATTGGGGTCAAGCTTGACAACATCCAAAATCTAATGGTCAAGGGTAATCTTCTACAATCATTGCATGAAGAAGAAGAAACTTGGAGGAGGAAGTGGACAGATAATTTAAGCAAAGAAGAAATATATTGGAAGTAGAGGTCTAGACTGCAATGGTTGAAGGAGGGCGATAGGAATTTGGCTTTTTTCCATAGGATGACTAGCAGACACAAGAAAAGAAACACCATCAAATTCTTACTGAATGAAGTCAATCAAGAGGTTACTGATGAAAATAAAATTGGTGAAATAGTTGAATGCTATTTTAGACATATATACTTGGATAATGGCAACTGCCTCTCCACTGACGTACAGGACAAACTTTTGAGTCACCTCCCAACTATTGTAAGTGCAGAGGACAATATGCAACTCTTAGCCCCTATTTCTGAGGATGAAGTTAAGATGGAAGTGTTTTCTATGTGCACCTATAAGGCCCCAAGGCTGGACGGTTTCCCTCCAACTTTCTTTCAGGAATACTGGGACATTGTCAGCTATGACATGACCATGGCAGTCAAAGAATTTTTCAGAACTAGTAAACTACTGAAAATGTTGAATAATACCTATATCGTCTTAGTCCCCAAATCCAAGACCCGAAGTGTATGGCTGACTTCAAGCCTATAAGTCTATCCAACACTATCTATAATATTTTCTCTAAAGTTATGGTCAACCGACTGAAGCCACTTCTAGAAAAGATCATCAGCAGATGCCAAAATGGATCTATCTCAGGAAGACAAATCCTTGATGCTGCTATTATGACCCATGAAATTATCCACTCTATGGAAAAAAGTAGGAACCAAGGTATGGCATTCAAGTTGGATATTTCTAAGGCATATGATAGGGTCAGATGGAAATTTCTTTACTTGGTTCTCTCTAAATTTGGCTTCAATGATAAGTTAATTGGGATTGTCCAGGAATGTGTTGAGTCGGTCCACTATTCTGTCCTGGTCAATGGGATTCCTTGGGGGTTCTTTAAAGCTGAAAAAGGCATCAAGCAAGGTGATCCTCTATCACCCTATCTTTTCATTATGGTTTTTGAAGTTCTTAGTAGGAATTTTTGTATCTTTCACATTCGAGAAGGATTCATGGAATCAAAGTTGCCTCTACCCTACCTCCCTCAGTTCTACAAAAAAATTGTGGATGACACTTTCCTTTTTGGAAATCATTCAATGGTTGAAGCTAGAGAATGGAAAGGCCTCCTTCATGATTATTCCAGTGCCTCTGGGCAATGTATCAATTATCAAAAAATTAGTATCTATTTCTTTAACACCACAGTGGATTTGCAAGCTAAGATCTTGTCTATCCTGGGCTGTCAAAGTGCTTCTCTACTGGGAACCTACCTTGGCCTCCCCCTCACTATGAAGGAGGTTACTCCTGCTTTTTGGAATAATATTCTAGAGAGGATGCAAAATAAGTTGGCGGGTTGGAATGGTAAGCTCCTTAGTAGTGTTGGTAAATTGCAATTGCTCTCAGCCTCTCTCCAAGGGATCCTAGTCTATTTCCTCTCTCTTTATATTGCAGATTATATTACCCCTAGAGGTAAATGGAAAAACCTTGATCAAACTTTTTTAGATAGGCCTGACCTTCTTCCAAAGGTTGATGAGATTCAATCATTAATAAATAAAGTGAGACTTCCTCTTTTTCCTAAGGAGGACAAGTTATTTTGAATGAAAAATGACATAGGGGCCTTTTCGATTAAGTGTACTTACCATATGTTGTTAAAATTTGATGGTGATGAGAATTGTTGGAAGAAGGTTTGGAACCCACAACTCATCCCAAAGATTAACTTCTTTTGGTGGGCTTCTATTCATGGTAAAATTTTAACTCTGGACAACCTTGTGAAAAGGGGTTTTCAACTTCCCAACAGGTGTGCTCTTTGTAAACAAGAAGAGGAGACAATCTCCCATCTTTTCATCCACTGTCAATTTGCTTCCCAAGTTTGGCAAAACATCCTTCAGAAGTTTAGCATCCAATGGGTGTTTCACAGGGATATTCAAATTTTTTTTATTAATTAGAGGTGCCCTTCAAACCATCCCCTTATCAGATAACTTTGGCAGAAAATTTTGCCTCATATTTTTTGGTGTCTGTGGAAAGAGAGGAATAACAAGATCTTTAGGGATAAGGAGAGTAGTGTTGACAGTGTGTTGATAAATCTTAATAAACTCCTATTAGATAATATCTATGTTTGTAAATGGAAGACTCCTAGTAGTCCCCCAACCGGTTGGGACAATGCAATTGCTAGATTTTGGAAACTTCCTAGGGACTTTCACAAGTTTGACAATTCTAAGAAGGTAGCCAGACACAACAAAAAATGGCAAGCTCCTAGACCAGCCTGGTACAAGCTAAATTTTGATGGGGCGGCCAGAGCTAGGAAAGCGGATGGGGGTGGTGTCATTAAGGATCATAATGATAGTCTGATAGCTGCCTATATAGGGAATTTAAAAGAACACACAAATAATCAGGCGGAAGGTATGGCACTTCTGTGGGGGCTTAAGATTGCACTGTCGATCGACGTCTGAACCTTGGAAATTGAGGGTGACTCTCGATTGATAATTGAAGCCATGAAAGGTACAATGTCAACTGGATGGTTAATTCAAGGGATAATTGATGACATTAGATCTCTCCTTACTAGGTTGGAGGAGTCAGTCTGCAACATTTATTTAGGGAAGGAAATGCAGTTGCTGACAATTTGGCTGCTTTGGGTCTAGATCATGAGGGGCTACATTGTTGGAGGAAGGAATGCTTGTTGCCTCTTTTTATGTTATCCATCCTAAAGAATGATTCTCACTCAGTTCACCATGGAAGCTAATAAATTTTGTTTTTTAGCCCTGGCTTGGAGTTTGCTAACTTTTGTTAGTGGTCCTGGCAGGGTTTTAAATTTCAAAAGTTGGCCGTTGTTGTATGAGAAGGCCTATGAGAAGGAAATGCCATGTGGAATGTACTTTTTTTGCCTGGATGCCACCATATCTTTTCATGATGAATCTTGTGGCTGGAAGGCTCATTATTTTTTGAACCTCTTCGAATTGTGTGTCACCTCCATTGGCCTCACAAATTTTCTTTTATTTTTTGTGACATTTGGATTTATTAATGTCCCCATTTTTTATTGTGTGATGGACTTCTTGCACGAGGGAATTGCTAGTATTGAGCTAGATATGGGGGGTGGCACTTATTGTAATAATTTCTCAGATTTCTAGTTATTATCTTGCTATTATTTCATTGTGGTCGGTTCTAAATTTGGGTTTTATCACCCTACAACTCTCATTCTCACTTATCTTCCACCTAGCATTTTATCTGCAACTACTTTTTCTTATCACCATTTGCTTGTTGGTGTCATAGGGGAGATCGTGTTTGTGTTGAGCCTAATAAATTCAATGAATGGAAGAAGGACGACACCATCTGGCATATTTGCAAAGAGGGGGGAATTACCTAGTTCATGGAATGTATGTCAGGGGTTGACGAAAGTCTCTCCAAACAATTTGTCACCTCTTGGTCTGCAAGAAGGATGGAAATGGGGAGTCTTTCCTTTGAAGTGAATGAGGAGGTTATTGCTAAGGCCACTAGTCTTGCAATGGATGGGTGAAAATGGAAGAAAACAAGAAAAGTTTCTGACCAAGCTAGCCTCAACCAATTCTTCCATGGGGATGAACAACCTGTTAGACTTCGTGGTGGCTATGACCACGAGAAACTTCCTGAGCCTTGGGACAAAGTGTGCATGGTCGTGATGAAATATTTCACTCTTGAGGGGAGATTCAATTTGTATTACTATTACCATTTTATTTTTCTCAATCATCTCAGGAATCAAAACAATATTTAAATTCCATTTTTTTCTTTTGCACTCTCTGGAAAATACTATGAATGATGTTGTTGAAGCTACGAATTTGGGTAGGAATTTTACCATTCTACACCAGGCGCTTATATTTAGACTCTACCATTTTCACCTAGCCCTCTGCCCTCCTCAACCCATTATTATTGAAGAAGCCCCTATTTCTTCTACTCCATCATTAGCCCTTATCATGGATACCCCTAGCCCTAGCAAGAAAAAATGTATTAAAAAGCCAGCCTTGAAAACCCCTCCCCAAGACACATCCCCTAATACTAGGTCTATTGAAAAAAAGAAGGATAAGAAATTCAAAGAAAACCAAATTCAGGCTGCAGCAAATCAACTCTGACATTGAAATTACTAAGGAGACCAATACTCCTCGTAGGTCCAGTAGATTGGTTACTAAGCCTGAAAAAGAGAAGAGTCCCAAGGAGGCCTCTGAGTCTGATAATGGGGGGGGAAGTGAGAACAAGGGCAAGGATGTGAAGGATGTGGAAGAAGCCCTTTCTACTTCTGCAAGCAGCTCCTCCCATGTTTTTGAAAGTTTAAAACAAGGTTCTTTGGGTCCTTCTAGTGTTAGGTCCAAGGGAGTTAAGACTAGGGCCTTGGCCATTACTGAAGGGAAGGCCCCCATGAAGGAAGCAACTAGCAAACAAGACATTGTTTGGGAGAAGGTTGACAAACTTAAAAACAAAATGGAGAATCTAGAAAAATGAATTCATGATTTCACCTGCTTCGCTCTGAAGATTATGCATAGATTTTCCACCACTCTATGCCTGTTACAGAAGGATAATTCCACCGACAATGTTGAGGAGGATGTCAACCGCAAGGAACTTCTTAAGTTCCTCACCGAGGATTGGGCTACTATAACTCTGATCAATCCATGCAGTGGAAAGAAAGATTAGGCATGCAAGATGTTTTTCATTTTGGTTGGGAATGGCCTTATTGGCCATCGTGTCTTTTTGAATTCTTTGTTGACAATTTTACGGTTTATATGTTTAATTCTGACTGGTATGGCCCCTAGTGGGCTTTGGTTAAGACTTTTTTAAACTTGAGTTTCACAATGGACATTATTGGTAGTATAGTCAATGGCTTAGCAATATACACTTTAATTATATTGATGCTAAGTGTAGGCTAGTTAGTTTTCTCAAGATGTTTGTTGGTACTATGGTTACCCTGCTCATGTTTTTGATGTGGTTTTTGATATGAAATGATTAGGGTGTCTAGTTCGATGTGTTGATGTTGTTGTTAATGTGTTGATGATGTTTTTTTGTTGATGATTGCCCTCATGACCTTGTACTAAAGGGACAACACCCTAGTTTTGCTGCTTTTTATATCAAAAACATATAAAGGATTTTTAAAATATTGTTGGGTTCTAGTGGTTTATTTTTTCTTAGCACTATCTAGTTTGTATTTATTTGTTGTTTATCTCATAACACTATTATGTTTGGATGTAGTTAATTAATAAGATTAAAATTTAGATGAAATATAAAATTGAAGGGAAGTTTTCAAATTGTATAAATTTATTGCTTAACTTGAATACAAATTTCATTATGATTAGTTGAAAATAAAATACCTTTTTTTATTAAAAAATTGTAAATGCGATAAACTAAAAAGAATCATATTAATGTAACTAATTTAATAAAAAATAAAAAATAAAAAAAATATTTAATATTTAAAAAATATTAAAATGTAAGTGTAGTGATGCAATAAGAGTCCCTTCCAAGGGCTACAAAATCTAGTGTGAAGCAAATGCATATAACAATAAAAATAATAGCATTCACTTAAAGAGGTTAAAGCACCATGACTACTAAACAACATGCTTAGGTGCATATCCTTATTAGCATTTTAGACTTCACATGTCTATAGGCCATAACATTATAATGGGAGATATAAAAGGCCTAATCAAATGGACTTTATATGCAATGTGGGGTTATCCTATCACTTTATCACCTCTATTATGTATGACATTGTGCTTTTAGTTTACTATAGTGCTAGGCTTACTAGAGTGTGGAATTTTACATCAAGAATCCTCAATCATCCACACTAGGGCCCAAGAAACATGACATAAAGCACTTTCAAGAGATGAATCTAACTAGAAGTTAGCACATAGGAGGAAGGGCTCCCACCATGTACAACAAAGCTAGTGGCTAGTTTGGAGGCCAATGGCTAATCAAGGGTGATTGGCCCTCCACATTAGCTATTGTGCATTGGGAGGTAATACTAGTTGCCATAGTTTTGAACAATTAAGCTTGTGCATTGAGTTGCATTAGTGATTAACCACTAAGGTCAACAATGAACAAAAATGAAGTACTTAAGTTAAATACTTGGTAGGGAATCAATAATACATAATTGAAATTTTAATTTGTATACCAAATATATAATTAGAATGTACAACATGTGTCTATGATTTGTAGTTGTTATTCCAAAGAATTTGGATTTACACCTACCATTTGCATTTGCTTGAAAGTTTGTAAGGCCTTTTCAATAAATCCATTTTGTGCATATCTTGCAATCATTGCAATCCATGACAATTTTTTGAGACATTCTATCAAATAGTTCACATACCTTGTTTATGATTCCACATTTTACATGTGTATCTACTAGAATATTTTCAACCCATCGTATGGTTGGTGGTACCCATCCAATGGATCCAACAACACCTAGAGCATGATTCTCATTGGACTTTCTCATTTAGGTATAGCCGCTATGAGCTTTTTGTGCGCTATTCATATGGCAACACGTGGTCGTAGATGGGTCCCAAGGGAAGTCTTCAATGTAGGAGCAAGTCCATGTGTTAAGTTTTAAATGGGTCAACCTCCCTTGTGGCATCTACATCATCCTTGAAGACCTACATGTCCTCATTCCATTAGCTATGCCAATAGATTGTGGACTCACTGAAAACATGTATTTGTCCATTTGGCACCATGTGTTTCTCGAATGTTGAAGATATTGTAGATGTGGAAAAACATAGCATAATGAATTAGGAAAGCTTTGATATATGGCCATATTATGTTTTAAAACTTATATTTATGAACATAAAAATATTGTATAGTATGTAGGAGGAATATGTATGAGATTGGTGGACAACATCTAAGTGTGGGCAGGTAAAATATGTTGTTCGTGTACTAGGATTAGTGAAAACGAAATGACAATACATAAAATATCAGTGTACATGGATATAATATGTAAAATTTCTAGTGTACAAAGATATCTGGACCAATTACATTGGCTCCTAGATTACCTTGTTTGAAGAGGAAAGATTAACTACAACAACAAACATTTTGATTAATATTCATAGTAAAAGATTCAAGATAAAAATTAAAATAAATGCCAATCACACTTAATATAGGTAACTTGCTAGGTAGGGCTTATGTACCTTGTAACATAGTTTATTATTTTAGGGTCCCATAAATTATGTGGCCTTTTGGACATTATTAAAATTAGGGCATACATGTAGCAAATGCACACCTTATCAAGACGAAAAGAACTTTACAAATAAGATTTAATTTCTATTCCCCTTGTCTTGCCATTTGATGTTTTTCTTTCTTGATTTAGATTAATGAACATTTTTTTTTACCTATCAAAAATTTTGTAGACCAATTAAAAATGAGATTGAAACAATTTTGTACAAAAAAATAAACATCTTAAAGCAAATATATTAATTTTTTACTTTAAATTTGAGAACCATTTACAAATCAAAATATCAATATGAATATTCAACAATAAACATAATATTAGTGATGTCATTTAATAATAAGAAAGACTCTTCAAAAAATATAAAATAAATAAAACAAAGTGAGTGACCTTCATCATGTTTATCTTGAAGCCTTTCACAACAATTCTTTAGGCAATTAAATGAATAAAGGCAATATTAAATTCATACCTAAATCTGGAGATCCGGAAGATATTTGTAACTGGCGGCCCATCACGCTTCTTAATGTCTCTTATAAAATTATTGCCAAAGCCTTGGCTCTAAAAATCCGCCACCTCCTATCTCAGATTGTGCATCCCGAGCAGACTGGATTCATCAAATCCAGGTTCATTCTTGACAACATTATTGCTATTTGGGAAGGCATGGAGTGGGCCCAGCGTTCGAACCAGAAAGCCGTGTTTATCAAAATTGATTTTGCTAAAGCATATGACCACATTGAATGGCCTTTCATTCTTGCGATGTTACAGGCGTTGGGTTTTGGAGCCAATTTTCTTCAGTCCGTTCGCATGCTTTTTTCCAATGCCTTGGCTTGCATCTCCATTAATGGCCGCCAGTCCTCTACTTTTGGCCTCTTTCATTCTATTCGCCAGGGATGCCCTCTTGCCCCTGTATTGTATGTTCTGGCAACTAAGGGTTTTGGATATCTCCTGGCCAATGCTATCTCCCAACAGTGTGTTAAAGGAATAACTCTCCCCAATTCTCAAGAGCAGCTTGTCAATGGCCATTTTGCTAATGACTCCTTCCTCACTCTCTTAGAGGATGAAGGTTTGATCACTGCTACCCTTCAATGCCTTGACACTTTTTGTCTTGCTTCTGGTTCTGCAATTCAATGGCACAAAACGTTGTGCTACAGACAGTCTGTGCTTCCCACTCCTGCGTAGCTTCAATCCTATAACTGGAAGTGGATTGGTCAAGGGGAAATCTTCCACTTCTTGGGCATTCTGTTCACCTTCCAAGCTTCCCCTCGGGAGCTCTAGCAAGCCGTGCTCTCCAGAATTGACCAGAAGCTGGCCTATTGGATTACCAAGCCTCTCTCACTGGCAGGCAAATTTCAGGTGTGCTCTAAAGTTTTGGCTACCACCCATGTCTATTATTCTTCTTGTTGGGCTCCTTCTAAAGCAACCTACAGTAGACTCAAGAAGCTGCTCCGTGATTTTCTTTGGGCCTCTTCTGAGACCCATAAGGGTTTTCATCGGGTCGCTTGGGAATTTTGCTGTCTTCCCAAGGAGTTAGGAGGGCTCGGCTTGCTTTCCACTCAACGACAAGGAACTACCCTTTGTGTCAAATGGATCATCCATGCGCTTACTGGGGATGAAGCCTAGAAATTTCTCCTCAGACATTGCATTCAGTCTGGGTTTCCCGTTCACAGACCCGCCTAGAAAGGCATCGACTTCCAAACCCTACTGGTGATGATGGAGCCGGTTCAAATTATTGGCTCCTTTATGGCTAAAAGCATTTGGCGTTCTTGGGAAAGTGTCAAGCCCTGGCTCCATTGGGCTGGTGTCAGGTTTCGTGATGGGCTCTCCATCAACCAGCATAATCTCTGGTGGTCTCCCCTTCTTGCTCAGAATGGTCAACCCCTGGCCAAGTCACCCTGGCTCAAAGCTCTCTGATTTCATAAGAAGGGCATTCAGACACTACACCAGCTCTTCCACCAGCCTACCATGAGTATTATGTAGTGGGATGTTTTTAAAGCTCATTACAGCCTTCAAAACTAGGACCATCCTACTTTTAACGGTCTGGTGAATGCCATTCCAACAGAGATTCTTCACAAAGTTGGTATTCGTGGGTACAAACCTTGGTGGAAAGACTAGAAATGGTTTCCAGATACTCCTCTTAGGAGCTACAAGCTGCGGCTTGGTTACAGGTGGCTTTCACCCCATTTCCCTATGCTCAGCTCATTGAACCAGAGGTGGCTTCTTAACTCCTCGGCCTTTACTTGGCGTAGGAGGTTTGATGCCATTTGGTCTGCAATTGTTAATCCAAAGCTGACCCACTTTGCTTGGTGTATTCTTTTCCAAGGCTTGCCTGTGGGTTCTCGGCTGGTTCATTTGGGGGTCTTCGACCCTCACTGGTCATTTTGTGGGCAACCTGAAAGCTTCAAGCACCTTTTTTGGTTTTGTCCCAGAGCCCAGTAGTTCTGGACTTGGATTCATGATTTCTTTCAGCCTTTTAGGCCTGAACCCTTTTCATGGCATATGGTTCTTCTGGGGGACCCGCCTGGAAGCCCGGCTAAGTTCACCCAGATTTGGCACACTTTCAAAGTGGAAATCCTTTTTAGTATCTGGAAAGACAGAAATTCTTGTATTTTTGCTCATTCGCATATAGATAATAATGTTTCTATTTATGCTAAAGCTGTTATATGCTCTAATGTTATGTTAAAAATTCAAGTGCAAGCCAACAAGGTTGCACTGGAAGTGGCTCACTTGCAGGTTCTCCTGGACCACTGGGGCAATGCCCCTTGTACTGTGGCTTAGATTCCTGACTCACCCTCCTCCTCCCGTTGCCGATCGCCCTCTCGGGGCTGGAAGCGGAGTGATTCCACGCGGGCTCACTCCCAACCTCCTCCTCGGAGGGATTCTCGGCCTCCCTGGTAGACTCATTCACCTCCGCCGCGACCTGGTCAGGGTTGGCACTCTAGTGGTGCACCGAGGAACAGTGGTGGCGGCTTTGGATGGCCTGCAGATGCTCCTCCTGACTCGGGCTCTGGTTGGCCCTCCTCTGGTAAAAGCTTTCCGCGGCTTGCTCTTGCAATCTCGCCTCAACGCGAGGATAAAGAAGAAGATAAAAATGATGATGGTTGGGGTGCTCCTCCTGACATCACTCCTAACCCTGTTGATGTATGGGGTAGAAATTTGGATGACCAGGATCCCCCAGGATCTACTGGCACTGCCTTAGCCGCATAGTTTTCATTCTATTTTTTTTTCTGGGCTAGGCCCATGTGACTTTAGTTATTTTTGCTGGGCTGGGCCCATGTCACTTTCAGGGTGTGCTTTCCTACCACCCAACCCTTTTTTGTGAATTTTATACTTTATTTATATTAATATAGATATCTGGAAAAATTCATAAAAAAAAACAAAAACAAAATATTGATAATATCATTAAATAATAAAACTCTTAAATAAAATATAAAGTAAAAATAAAATAAATAATACTGTCATTTATTTTATAATATGTTGGTTAAAGGATGACATTTTGTTGTTGCTAGTAAGTTTCAAATCCATATCAATTATATATATATGTAAATAATAATTATGTTCATAAAAAATATTTAAAAATGTACATACAAAATTAATAAAAATACACTAATAAATATATAGCCCACATAAAAAATTCAATAAGTATAAAATTAGTTCATGATTATTTTCATTTAATTTTATGTTTTTTAAGAAAATCGATTATTTTCATTTAATTATAATGAATGCAATTATTTTAATAAAACAAAATATATATGTAAATAATAATTATGTTCATAAAAAATATTTAAAAATGTACATACAAAATTAATAAAAATACACTAATAAATATATAGCCCACATAAAAAATTCAATAAGTATAAAATTAGTTCATGATTATTTTCATTTAATTTTATGTTTTTTAAGAAAATCGATTATTTTCATTTAATTATAATGAATGCAATTATTTTAATAAAACAAAATATATATGTAAATAATAATTATGTTCATAAAAAATATTTAAAAATGTACATACAAAATTAATAAAAATACACTAATAAATATATAGCCCACATAAAAAATTCAATAAGTATAAAATTAGTTCATGATTATTTTCATTTAATTTTATGTTTTTTAAGAAAATCGATTATTTTCATTTAATTATAATGAATGCAATTATTTTAATAAAACAAAATATATATGTAAATAATAATTATGTTCATAAAAAATATTTAAAAATGTACATACAAAATTAATAAAAATACACTAATAAATATATAGCCCACATAAAAAATTCAATAAGTATAAAATTAGTTCATGATTATTTTCATTTAATTTTATGTTTTTTAAGAAAATCGATTATTTTCATTTAATTATAATGAATGCAATTATTTTAATAAAACAAATAGATACTTAGTAGATAATAATTTTAAAATAATTATATAATTAAATATGTAGTAAATAATTGATTTGATTTTTTGTTAATTTAGGAAAATAAATTATTATATATACATTAAATGAAATTTTAGATATTTTAAATATATTTTTATGTATTTTATAAATAAAACAATAAATTACATATACATATATAATATTTGTGATATTATTAAAAAAAAGAAATAAATAAAAAGAAATAAATAAATATAGAGTAAATTTACATAAATATTTTAAATATATCTATCTAAAAATGTCAGAAATATTAAATTATTTAGATTAAAAAATAAAATAATTTTGAAAAATAAATAAAATAACAATTCATGATAAATATAGATTTTTAGGATTTTTTTTATGGATCGAAGGAAGAGAAAAATTGTAGAGCATGAGCATAATAAGGGAGATAGGAAAAATGGACTAGAGGAGGATGATCATAGTAATGATGAAATTCAAGATTCATATCAATCGATTGATTTATCAAAGGAGGCATTGGAAGATGTGGAAATGCTAGAAGAATTGGCAATGAAATGGATAATCATTGGTCCAAAATATGATAGAAGGAGAATCAGGGAATGGATTGATGAGAATTGGGAAATAATTGAGATTATGAAATTTCTTCTAAAAGGCTTCTTTGCGGCCATTTTTATCTCCACAAAAGATAGGGAGAAGATCCTTCAAGGGGGGCTATGGAAAATGGGGGAATTTCCTCTGTATATGCAAAAGTAGAGTCCAAATTTTAATTCGATGAAATTAGCCCCCTATAGTAAACCAGTGTGGTTGTAGTTGTACAATTTTCCCCTAGAATACTAGGAAGAGGGATGCATTAAAAAAATAGGAAGGTCACTTGGAACCCTAATTGATACTGATTTAGAGATAGTTTAAGGAGATTCATACCTCTACCCACAAATCTAGGTAGCGACGGTTAGAAAAATACCAAACAATTTTATTTTTTTGTGTAGATGGGGAACAATGGGTGCAATCTATTGAATTAGAGGAGAATACTTTTTTTGCATGAATTGTTGTAGAAGGGATCATAGGGAGGTATCATGTAAGTGGAGAACAAGGATATAAACAATATGGATATTGAAGCAAACACAACCATAGTATGCATGAGGGTCAGGACTCCTAAAACAAATAAACACTTCAGTCGGTTATGCAAATGAAAACCAATCTAGTTTTCCTTTAATCAGATTGGAAAGATATCAAGAAAATTAAATGGGATAAAACTTTGGAGTTTCTTTGACATTGGGAACAGAGAAAAAGATAAAGGAAGATGTGAAATCCTTGGACAGGACAAAAGAGTGCATTCAACCAATCACAGTGTGTCTAATGATGGAATCTCAAAGGTCCAAAAGTGTTTAAGAACAAGGGGTGCCCAAATATGGGAGGCTCTCAAAAGAAATAGAGCAAGAAATGTTTGAATCGGATGGGGATTTCTTTGAAGAAGATGAATTGGGAGAAATTGATCTAAGATGCATTAGTCAATCGACAACCAAGATATTGGGAAAATTAAAGAAATGAAAATGAATAAAGACAAACAAGTAGACGCAGGAATAAGAGGCCAATGAGAAAGGTTTCTTGAGCATTAAGGAATTTTTCAAATCCAAGGGATCTAGGACCTCCTTTGGACAACAATGAAAATTGTCATGTGGAGGGGCCTATCGACCCCTGACAAAAGATGCGTAGTAAAACATCATTTAGAGTGAATATCAGCTAATACTATTCTCTTGCAAGAAACTAAAATTAGTTATAAAGAAGGTAAGAGGCTTGTAAAATATTATAAAAAATGGTCTAGTCTTTTCCAGAGTTCCAATGGAACTATAGGTGGCTTGGGGGTCCTTTGGTTTGTAAATGGTGTGGATATTGTTGTGTAGTTTTTTGCACACACGCCCCACTGAAAGTGGGGACCCTCTTTTTTTCGCTTTTTCGTGTCTTGCCCCTTCTTTTCTGGGGGTTTCTTGCTTGCTTTTGGACCATGCTTTAATATCTATCTCGCCAGTTGAAGTGGCACACTTATGAATTTTATCAAACATCTTGAGTTCTGAATTCATTCCATATTTTTAATTGCTTTCGGGAAAATCTGTCTGGGCTGGGTTCTCCCTGTCCTCTTTCGATGTCCGGAGGTTACTGCTTTTTGACCCTATTTTCGGGAAAATCCGTATGGTCCGGATTTCTCTGAAATCTATTACCTTGTTGAATCCCTGGTTTTCGTGGTCATGGTTGTCTTGTCGATCGCATTAATGGCGTTTGTGCGGGTGTTTTGGGGCTTTGATATATTGGATTTTGGGAAGTAATTGATCATTTGAGTTTGTTCATTTTGCTTATCATTTGAGCTTGAGTCTTGGAGCTTTTGGTGTCTTGCTGGATTGTAATTTTTGAGGCTATTTTTTCTATGCATTTGAGTTTCGTGTGCATGGATTGTATCCTACTTGTGTTCGATGGATATCTGTTGGTGTCACCAATTCCGGTCTTCTCGCGATCATGGTATGTAGAAACACTCTTTTACTTTGTTGATTTCGAATTGCTTCGCTTCATTTTCCTTCTAGTCCTTCATGGTTCTTAACTTCCTTCGGTGTGTGAGTGGTCATTGGGCATTTTGGGGGTTTTCGTTGCTATACCAGTCTGCTTGGTTGGTCAATGGTGTTTACTCTCGGTCTGGTATTGTTTGTTTCGGGTGTTTGCTTGCATTGGTCTTAAACTCTCCATTTTTGTGTATGAGAAAGTCATGCCTTGTTCTCTATGCTTTCATGGCAGACATTTTAGGGTTCCTAACTTAGGGCCTAGCCATCCTCCTCAAATTGCTGAGAGGAGTGTTCTAAGTTCATGTTTCATCCATTAGAGGTCTAGGTTAGGCCGTTGTCAAAGTACAGGCCTTAGATCCAGAGTTGTTTGAGTCATTTTGGTGAAAGTAGGTAAGATGTGGACGGGTTCAAGTTTTCAACGTTCTCGTGGAATTCCGCTTTCCCCAGATTTCCCTATCCCTTTCTTTCCTTTTCACCACTTCTTCCTAGATTTTGTTTGTCTCACCAAAATTTGTTTCCTTTGTATTTTCCCAATGTCCGTGGTTGGTTTGTTTTGTCGATTTGATGCTTTAGTAATGTTATATCTGGTTTTCACCAAAATCCACTTCCTCTAGATTTTCTCAGATGTTCTATGTCTCCTCCATTTTCTCGGGTTAGTTATAATTGTTGTTGTTTTCACCAAAATCCATCTCTAGCAGATTCTTCCGAGTTTTCCTAGGAAAATGTTGAATTTAATGATTACGAGGGACTTGTTTATTGATGATGAAAGTGATAGATTAAATGAACTTATGCTAAGTGTTTCTAATATTATTCCTTGGTTAATTGATGGATTAAAATGGTGTTATGGGATTTTGCATGCTTGGTTCATTGGAATCCACCTGGTCCGGATTTTCCCGAAAGTTCTCACCAGTGTGGAATCCACGAGGGGGGCTAAATCCTGAACTTTAGGATTTTGATTCCTTGTTCTTCTTGTTTCTTGTGGATTTGATTCTGGTCATCTTTATGTGTTTACAGGTAGGATCAATATAGGATGTTGCTGGCCAAGGCAAAGGGAAGGCGTTGGATACGAGTGCAGAGACTTCTGCTATCTCAGATGCAGAGAAAGTGAAATTGGACATAAAAAATTGGATTCCTGAGAGCAAGGTGGCCTCAATTTGGTCAGGAATCATAGATACAAATGTTGGTTTGTGGGATTATGAGGAATTTAAGGTTGAGATGTCAGCACTGAGCCCTCCTTTTTTGGCTAGGAGAATGGTGGACTCCGGATTGGCTCATGTAGCAGGTTTCCCTTCTACGGTGCAATGTTATGAATTGGTGCTTGAGTGTGCCAAGAATTATGATAGGGGGACACAAAGGATAATTGGTCCCCAGGGAAGAGTTCTGGTAGGCTTCAACCTTGTGTCCATTGTTGCAACCTTTCATATGCCTGACAAATCACATGTTGTGGCTTTCGATATGGATGGTGCCAAAAAGTATTATGAAGAGAATATAGTTAAGTCCCAGCAGATGATCAACTCTTGGTTGGAGAAGCCTAAGCCCCATTTCTCCAAGTTTTCTAAGCAACTATTCAGGCTCAAGTTCAGGAGAGAGTACTACAATTTCATCACTCTTCTCAACAGGTTGGTGCGATTGAACAGTGTAGGTGTGTTTGAGACTTGGATGTTCAATGTAATTGCTAGAATGGAGCAGGGAATTGACTATCACTGGGCAAGTTTCATCAGTGTTGTGATTCATGAGCAGTTGTGCATTGTCTTGCAAACCAAGACTTTTACTATGACCTCCTACCTAGTGTATTCATTGGCAAGACTTTACCCATACAAGGGGTTGAGCACTAGGGGTACCTTTGGGCAGGATTCCATATATGAGGTATATCCATAGTTGCACCTAATTGGAGGGAGCTATAGGAGATCCAATGATGCGTTCACAATGTACATCACTGGATTGCTCCAAGGTGCAGAGCATATGAGAATCTCTGACAAGGCGAAGGAATTGATAAAGAGATATGGAGCATGGTTTATCCAATTCCCCTCTTTTTCTTACATTAAAATTGATGGTTTTCAAAGGGCTCCCTATACACTCCCTAGATACCCTACTGATCATGTCATATTGTTGGAAGTCACTAGACAGATTTGTGACTTCGACAATGTTGTGAAGGGATAAATGCACAAGGCAGGTTTTGGGAATGACTTTCCCTTAAAGATAGGAATGGGTGAGGTTTGTCCTTCTATTTAGTCTGCTCATGCTTCTGAGGAGGAGATGAGTACTTTGGGTTTCTCTTTCCATTCCAAGAGAGCAAGGTTTGACATCACTGGTGAAGCACAGAAGAAGGCTAGCAAAGAATATAGCCACAAGGTCAGTATTGAAGATTACTGGATTAACCTTGCTGATGAGTTTGAGGTAAGAAAGAAGAAGTTCTCCAGACTGCCAGTGGATTTGATAAGGTTGTACAATGTGAGGTTCATCCCTGATCAGGTGGAAGATGACGAAAACCTAATCCAGGGTCATGTTTATGAGGCAGTGAAGGATAGGCCGGTTAGAGAAGTTGATTGGTTAGAGGAAGAAAAAATAGAGTTGGATCAAGTCATGACCCTAGTGATTAAGTACACCAAGATTTGGTTGAAACACAAGATCCTAGAATTGGAGAGTGAGGGTATTCCATGTACCTATGATCTGATGGGAGACTTAGAGTCTCACTTTGCTTCTAAAGAGTCACTTGAACTAGATCCTAAGGGCAAGGAAAAGGTGGATTCTCCTTACAGAATCCAAGTTAGAGATGTTAAAGTTGAGAAGGCTGCAAAGGTAAGTAAACAGAGGAAATCTGTTGCTAAGAGGAGGAGACATGCCTCAAGGAAAGAAGTTGAAAAGAATAAGGAAGAGGTGGAGGAGGAAAAAATTGTTCCTCCATTAACAAAGAGAAGGAGAGTTACAAAGTTATCAGAGAAGATGGAGGAGGATCCTAAAACTAACAAGGAGATTGAGCCACCAGTGGTAGAGGTGGAAAGCTCAGGGGTAAAGACACAAGTATACATGAGGAGGTCAAGGACTCCTTCCCCAAGGGATACTGCAGAAAAGGAGGATGTTTCGGTAAGTGTTCCTATTGTTGAGCAAGTGGATATCTCCATTCCTCAGGATGTTGGTAGCACATAGGAGGAACCAAGGAAGGATGAAGATCCTAAGGATTTGGGCGGAGAAGAATTTCAAGAGGGAGACCTCTATAATGCAGAGGTAGAAATTGATAAGATAATACAGTCCCCTTTGGTGGCATATGTAGATTCACCTATGAAAGAGAAATCGAACAAGTCTCCACATGGGGAGGAAATACCAGCTAGGGCCCCTTCACCGGTACAAGTTGTTGTGGAAGAACAGTTGTAGGAGAAGGAGAATCCATTCATGGGTTCCCCTAAAGTATCAAGTGTTGGAAAAGATTCAACTGAGGATCAGCAAGAATAGGAGCAAGATGCGCAAAATACAGTGCCTGTCGAGTCTACTATTCCAGATTGGCTTGAGAAGGGATTGAAGAGAAAAATGGTGATAGTGGAGGATGCTCCTCCTAATTGGGATGTCCTTATGGATAATTTAGAAAAAGAAAAAACCAAGAAGAAAGCTAGGGTTACGTCTCAAATTGAAAGAGATGGGTCAGGAAATAGGGTGGCCCATATTGCTACCCATGCTCCAAATAAGGATAGAGACAATGTGACTGCCCAAGATTACCATGTGCAAACTATTGACTTGGGCCATGCTACTATGCAGCAGGATATTGAGGAATATGAAGGTTCTAGTGTTGTGATTGTGGGTAGGTTGAAGAAGGTTGTGCATACGAGGCATGAGTTAGGGAGGGAGAATGATAAATTGAAGAAATACTTGCAAGAGTTGATGAAACCTTTGTAAGCTATTAGCTCTTCCTCCTCTACTGCAGTTTTCTTGCCTCAAGAAACAATCTCTGAGCTTGAAAATATGAAGGGCACCAAACATGCTGCAGTTGCTTGGTTGTAGGGTGTCCAAACCAAAGGAGATGATGTTATTAAGGACATTTTGTCAATTGGTGGTGATGCTATGAGGTTGATTAGTTGGTTGAAGGCTGTATTGGCTCAAGATAAGGAGGATACTGATCTCCTACTTCATAAAACCACAACAATCATGGGATTCATAGAGGATAAACTGGTAAAGTGTGGGATTCTTCCTTTTCCAAGGGTTTCTGAACCTTGGGAATGGCTTGAAATCCTACAAATGAGGCAAAAGTCCTTAAGAAAGAATCAGAAATAGGCTAGGTAGATTAAGGACATTTTAACTAGTATTCATGATAAGTGTATCTCATTCTTTGAGGTCATCACTAGAAGGAAGAAGTTTTCCCCAAAACATCTCAATCTGGAGCAGCCTAAGAAATGGTGGAGAGATGTTTATTCTCCACTCAATGAAGGAATAGTTACTGGACATCAGCTAGATGATGTTGTAACTTATATTTTAGTCATGGAGAGATACCTGACTAATAAGGCTGATTGGGATGGTATAGTTAGGCAAGCAAGAGATGACATCAAGTCTCTTGAGAGAAAGATTAGGGTTTTTCCCATGCCACCTATTGCTAAGTTGGATAGGGTCCTGTTGGCCGTACATGGTGAGGAAGATTGAGCTAAAGACAAGGATGGGGAGTATCTATATAGGGTTACATCAATATTTGTGCTTCCCATTATTCACATGTATTGGGACGACCTTTGGGTATAGTGGTTGTTTTGGATGAAGAAGATAAATGTGAAGTTCGTTTGGCTGAATTGTTGCACTTAGAAGAGAAAAGGGATGAAGCCCTAGAGAACTTTGCCAAACATCAGGGTGTAGTAAAGAGATATATAGATAGGATAATAGATGGGTGTTTAGATATCAAAAATAGATAAGTGGTATTAGAGCGACTTAGGGTTTATTCTCAAGCAAGTGTTGTAACAAAAAATTGGAGTTGTTGCTATTTTGGATGATCTAATATAAGAGAGATGTTGTGATTTGGTATCTATCTTGTGGAGTTTCACCTGGCATGGTTCTTTTTGTTCTATCTTTGAAATTTCTTATAATTTTATAGTTCAATGGTTTGGTAATGCCTAGGGTTTCATGTTTGGAATGTTTGCAGTGATCTCTAGTCCATACTTTTTGCAGTTAGCTGATTATTAGCTACTTTGAAAAGTTAGCCTGGACTTAAAATTGTGCTTAGTTTAGTTATAATGGTTTTTTCATCTTAATTGCAATAGAATTGACTAAATGAATGTTTTTGATTTGAAAATCTTTAAATACCTTAGAATATTGCACTATTTCTGTGAAATTGCAGATTTATCTAGGTCAAGCAGAAAGTAGTTTATGGGAGATCGGTCCATTTTGAGCATTTTATCTTTTGGAATTTTCAATCTTAGGGTTAGGAGTAGTCTTAGAATCATCTCTGAAACCTTTATCTTTTTCTGTTTCTTTATTATCAGGGTTTAAATCAAGTTTCAAAGTATCAATTTATTGTTCAGATCTGGTAAATTCCAAAGTCCAGTGTTTTCTCGTAGTAAGGTCCCATTGTGATTACCAGTATTTTCATATTTATCACTGAGTTGTTTTGTTGCATTGTCAATACCTAACATTAGAGGCCTTGGGGTTATCTCTTTTCCCATAGAGATTTACCTTTCAAGAGAGATAGGATATCGTATTTTGTTTGAGGTGTTGCCGTGTAGAAAACACCATCAATAGATATCAATTTGATGGAAGAACAACAATGTTGGATGCACTGTTTGGTTAAAAGTAGGTTAAGAGATATGGAATTCCCTTTGTTCAATGTGAATGGGTTGATCAAAGCTAAAGAAAGTTGGAAGTTTGGAGTTGTATTAGAAAAAAATTTTAAAGGCTAAATTGTAATAAAATAATTTTGGGAGTAGATTTCAACGCAATCCTAGATCTTAGTGAAAAAGCGGTGGCCTATTACACCCCATTGTGTTATTACTTAATTACTATTAGTTTGATGAGTTAAAATGATTTAAAACATGATTGTGTTTTGTATATTTGGATGGAAAATATGATGAATGAATGTGCAATTCAATGTGACTGTTTTCAAAGCTTTGAAAACGCAATGATATATGATGCATATGAATGTAATATTATTGGCTAACTACTATTATGATGCACTAAGTTGGATGCAAGAAAGGAATCAAACCTCTGAAAGAGAGGGGGAGTATCACTCAGGAGAATAACTTGGTTTGGTAACCCTTAATGTGCCAATTTTAGCTATCACACACTCACATTCTAGTTTAGTTAAGTAAACCTTTGATAATAGTTTGGGGATGATTTGCAATGGTTTTGGTTTTAAGTCTTTGATTTCTTGATTTAGCTTATGTGACTAAATGATGAAGGGTACTCCCCATACAATCTAAAAATCACAAAAACAACAAATAAAGGCTCTTGTCATAGAGGTAAAACCTTTTGCCCAATCGGGTATAGACTTCATAGGTCCAATTAATCCTCCATCTTCTACGAGCCACAGGTATATTCTTACCATAACTGATTATTTTACTAGATGGACAGAGGCTCTTGCTTGTAAGCAATGTACTTCAGATGTGGTAATCAATTTTATTGAATTGGGTGTTATCAATCATTTTGGTTGTCCGCTATCTTTGGTTTGTGATAATGGTCCTGCATTTGCATCACTAAAGTTTTCTAATTGGGCATTTGATCATGGGATTGTTATTAAATTTTCATCCAATTATTACCCTCAGGGTAATGGTTTAGCTAAGTCTTCCAATAAGAACCTACTGATAGTTTTTTGTAAGTTGTTAGAACAAAATCCTAAGGACTGGCACACCCAGCTCCGATTTGCTCTGTGGGCTGACCGTACTAGATAGAAGGCATCCATAGGAACTTCTCCTTATCACTTGGTGTCTGGTTTGGAACCTGTGTTTCCTATCCAGTTGAAAATCCCTACCCTGTAGTTTATTAACGATTACTATAATGAAGAAGATAAACGTGAAGCCCATTTGGCTGAATTGTTGCACTTAGAAGAGAAAAGAGATGAAGCCCTAGAGAAATTTTCCAAACATCAGGGTGTAGTAAAGAGATAGATAGATAGGAGAATATATGGGTGTTTAGATATAGAAAATAGATAAGTGGTATTAGAGCGACTTAGGGTTTATTCTCAAGCAAGTGTTGTAACAAAAAACTAGAGTTGTTGCTATTTTGGATTATCTAATATAAGAGAGATGTGATTTGGTATCTATCTTGTGGAGTTTCATCTAGCATGGTTCTTGTTGTTCTATCTTTGAAATTTCTTATGAGTTTATAGTTGAATGGTTTGGTAATGCCTAGTGTTTCATGTTTGGAATGTTTGTAGCGATCTCTAGTCCATACTTTTTGCAATTAGCTGATTGTTAGCTACTTTGCAAAGTTAGCCCGAACTTAAAATTGTGCTTAGTTCAGTTATAAGGGTTTGTTCATCTTAATTGCAATAGAATTGACTGAATGAATGTTTGTGATTTGAAAATATTTAGATACCTTAGAAGATTGCACTATTTATGTGAAATTGCAGATTTATCTGGGTCAAGGAGAAAGTAGTTTATGGGAGATCAGTCCATTTTGAGCATTTTATCTTTTGGCATTTTCAATCTTAGGGTTAGGAGTAGTCTTAGAATCATCTCTGAAACCTTTATCTTTTGTTGTTTCTTTATTATCAGGGTTTAAATCAAGTTTCAAAGTATCAATTTATTGTTCAGATCTAGTAAATTCAAAAGTCCAGTGTTTGCTCTAGTAAGGTCCCATTGTGATTACCAGCATTTTCACATTTATCACTGAGTTGTTTTGTTGCATTGTCAAGACTTGACATTAGAGACCTTAGGGTTATCTCTTTTCCCATAGATATTTACCTTTCAAGAGACATAGGATATCATATTATGTCTGAGTTGTTGCCATGTGGAAAACACCATCAATAGATTGGCACTAGAAGGAGGGCCATTGAACAAGAAAACTGGAGCATTTCTTGAACGCCATCTCTCCTAAGAGGCTTAGAAGAAGAAATAGATCTACTCCAGGAGGAGAAGAATTTCAAGAGTTACAAGCCCCTACTAGGTCAAGAAGGACTACAGGAGGGGAATAATCATCATTAGCTCACGCGCCCCCATCATCTCCATCATATTCATCTTCATATGACTCTGAGGGAACTCTTGTTCCACAGCCACAATGAGTCATAAATCAGCCATTACCACCCCCACCTCCACCAATGGCTTTTCTTGCTAATAATCCATCCCCATTGATCTACTATAATTACAATACCATGCCCAAGAACCCTAAGCACTTTTGCTTTATGTTTCATACCCATGACCCCAACAGGATAGCAGAGGAGCATATCAGGATTTTCTAGACCTACCTAAGGGATAAAGGAAATAACCACGAGGATGTTGCATGCAGGATTTTCCTTTATGCTCTAGGAGAAGAGGCATTTTATTGGTACAATCACTTACCCACTACTTCCATTCATAGTTGGACTAAATTGGAAACTGCATTTCTACAAAATTTCAAGATTCCCATTAGTGCTAATGAGTTGTATTTGCAATTTACTGGAGTAAAAAGAGAAATTAATGAACCCATAGGATCATTCAATGATAGGTTCCATCGAGCATATACCAGACTCCAAGCGCCTTATGTTGGAAATGAAAATATTGCTTTAGAGGTTTGTCTTGAAGCCTTGGATAGCCTTACGACCACCTTCCTTAAACAAAGGACTAATCCTCTAAATACCTTGCTCACTGTGTATGGAGAAGTAGTAAAGGTCAGTATAGACTTGAGCCAACATTTATCAGGACCTTTTCCTTCTCTGGGACCTACAGCTCACCCTAGACAAATTCAAGCCCTTAACCAAGCTTTAACCAGTCATACTCCAATCATGAATCCAGTACCCTCGTTACCTTTGGTTCCTCATCCAAGACCACCTTTGAATCAATCTCAACCTATGACTTCATATCCACAGCAAAGAGCTAATCAACCCCTTCATCAGCAACAAGCTAGTTTTCCTACATACTTGCAAAATTCAGAAGTCTTGAATTGGGTTGTTGGTTCTTGAAACATACCTAGATATCCTTCTGGTAGAAATTTAGCACCACCTAATAATCTGGATAAGGAGAGGTTGGATGAATTATCTGAACAAGTGAAGAGGTTGGATACAAAGGTAACTTATTTGAGAAATCAGAATAGCTAGCTTCAGGCTGCTCAAAAGAATATACAATCCAATTATGGTAGGGAAAATAGGAACTTTGAAAGAGGTCAATATTTGACAGAAATCAAAATTATGACAGAGGATAAGGTTCTAGTTAGAATTTTGATAGGAGACAAGGTCTTGGTCAAAATTTTGATAGAAATCAACAAGGTGGACAAGGATTGGATAGAGGACAACAACATAGGAAGAATAATAAGAAACTTAGCATACTTACAATAAGAAAATTTGTCTAGTTGGTGCAGGCTCCATAAAACAAGTCAACACTCTGAACTAGATTGTGCTGAATTTCAGACTGCGGCTTTTATCTTTCAGTATGAAGTGGAGAATAGTTCTACTAGACAAAAAATTGTACCTTCAAATCCATACAATTCTCTAGTACTGGTACTTAATCATGCCCCATTCCCCAGAGGTGAAGAAAATGAACCAAAAGAAATATCTATTACAGAGGATGAGGCGGAGTAGGTGTTAAATGAAGATGAGATTTTCCAGTTGTTTAATGAGGAAAATGAGAATGATAATGGCCCTTTGGATGAGGAAGAAGTTAGTATTGAAGAAGTTCAGATTTTTCAACAACTAGCAAAGAAATTTGATTTAAGGAATAGGCCTAACACAGGTCCACGGGCTGGAGGTCCTCTCACTACTTCGATCCCTCCTAACAATTTTAACACTCCACTAGATCCACAAGTGAGTAATAATCCACCCTATCCTCATGTACCCACACAGTACCTATCGAAGGGGAACAATGCTGAAATATCCAAAGATAAGTAGGCAAGTGGCTACAAGGAAGCCCATGCTGACCTAAATGTGGAGCAATTGGGCGAATATGTGACTGAAGAGTTCAATAAATTAAAGGTAAGTCTTTCTACTTTTGAGTTGTTAAGAATTCCTGCTGTTAGGAACACAATTTTTGGATCATTTAGTTCAAATATAACACCACAAGGGATAGCCACCAATGAGGCTGCTACCAGGTCTTCTAATTCTCAAACACCCAGAAGTCAAGTCCCACCTACAGATAGGAGGGGAGATAAAGATAAAGGTCAAGTTGCACAAGCTGATACTCATCTAAATTTGTTTCAAAGCAAGATGGAAACCCCTCCTTTTCTGATTTTTGTTGGTATCTTTGGAAAGAATCTGCATAATTGTCTTCTGGACTTAGGAGCTTCCATGAACATTATGCCTTTCATCATTTGCAAAGTGTTAGGTATTACCCCTATAGCCTCTCAAAAGAAGGCTACTCAATTGGAAAAATAGAAGTGAGTGTAGTTGGAGAATTGAACATGATTCCTATCCAGCTTGCATCAGACCCTAGGGTGCAACAAGTGATCAATATCCAAGTTGCTAACATCCTTGATACTTATGGTTTGATCTTAGGTAGAGATTTCACTAAGGCACTAAATGGATATACATCCATAGACCATTCCCATATGTGGTTACCATGGAAAGGAGTCCCAAACCAGATTAGAATTGAAAGAGAACCCCGAATGAAGTATGTAATCATGGAATATCAGAATGTTTTGAATGAAGTATTGGTGTCTGAGGTTGGTATGGGAAACTATGTATTGGCTGCATCAGTTACAGAAAATGAAGAGGTTTTCATGTTGCAGGATTCTCTAGATGAACACATTCCAGAGAGTAGTGGTCTTGGGACATTGATTGAACAAGAGGATGAAACAAGTGATCAAGAAGACAAGCAACTTAGTTTGTTGGATAACTTTTAGGAGTTGATTCAGAAGTGTATGGAAGATCAGATACAATTGAAAGGAAGCATGAAATTTGAAGAATTATTGCTTCCAAATTGGTGCAGAGTCCATGATGCTCCTCATTTTAAGCTAGAATATGCCTTGTGTCAGACTGTTGTCCAACGGATATAGAAGTGCATTAATCCAGTTCCACCTAGTGGACTTAAAATACAAAATTAATTAAACAAAGATAAAGGTAAGAATCCAATACTTTTTGAAGATCCCTCTATCCTCAGTAGAGAACAAGGTAAATTGAAACCAAAGCAACTTGATGGCTATTGGACATTGAGATTTTATGGATCTAAATCTAAGCAGGGTGCGAGAGCAGGATTTGAGTTAATCAGTCCCAAAGGTAAGAATTACGTTGTTGCTCATAGACTCCAGTTCTAGTGTACTAATAATTTCACTGAATATGAAGCTTTGATTCATGGCTTATTACTGGCATCAAGGAAGAAAGTTAAGATATTACAAGTGTTCGTAGATTTAGAGTTAGTAATCAAACAAGTAAGAAAATAGTATGCATGTCGTGACAGAAGAATGACCAATTATAGGCATAGAGTGTGGGATCTCATTGAGGAATTCAATGATTTTAACATCTAGTTGATCACTCGAAACAAAAATCAAGTTGTTGATTCTCTAGCACAGACTGCTAGCACTTTGCAGCCTTTGTCACTTTTAGGATTGAAGAAATTTACAGTCGAGCTCACTCTAGTGCCTTCAGTGCCTGACAACGTTACTAATTTCTAGGTGTTTGAAGATGATAAGCATATTCTGGACTTTATTATGAGTTGTGATGTGTTTGCTTCCTAAGTCATTGATGAGGTAGAGCCTCAGGAAGCAAAAATTAACTTTGGGGGAATCATCAATCTGAAGACTAATACCATTCCAAGGGGCATGGTGCAGCTTGAATGAATTTTTGATTTAGATAAGATAAGAGATTAGGGGCAACAAACTAAAAGGGAGTCTCTCAATAGATAGTGTGAAACTTATAATATGGGGACACCAGATGACTTAAAGAATGTTTTCATTGGAAAGGTATGCACTCTAGAAGAAAGAAAGGGAATTATTGATACCTTACATACATATCATGATGTGATAGCTTGGAGTTATGAAGATTTGAAAACATATAATACCTTAATTATTACGCACACCATCCCACTAAAGTCAGACGTCAAACCATTCAGACAGAGATAGAGACCAATCAATGCTTTGTTAGAGCCCATTATTCAGAAGGAGGTGCAGAAATTGCTTTCAACACGCATTATATTTCCGGTAAGACACTCTACCTGGGTGGCCAATTTGGTTCTAGTAAGGAAAAAGAATGGAGAAATTAGATTGTCTATAGACTTTACAAATCTAAATAGAGCATCAAAAAAGGATAATTATCTGGTTCCTTCACTGGATGAGGTACTCTAGATTGTTAATGGATCTCAAATGATGTCCTTTTTGGATACAACCAAGTTATGGTGCAATATGAAGATACGCATAAGACTGCCTTCACTACTAAATGGGGAACCTTTTCTTATAAAAGGATGCCATTCGGGTTAATCAATGTTGGAGCTACATTCTAGAGAGATATGGACATTGATTTTAAGGATATAATTGGTAAGTGCATCATTATTTATATGGATGATTTGACTGTTTTCTCCAAAAAATGAGGTGATCACATAATGGACTTATGCAAAGTGTTCCAAAGATGTAGAGAGTTTGGAATTTCACTTAATCCAAGCAAGTGCATTTTTGGAGTCATGGAAGGAAATTTGTTAGGAAATATTATCTCAGAACAGGGTATTGCCATTGATCCTGAGAGAATAAAGGCTATCTTTAAAATTCAACCTCCTACAAGTAAGAAAGAGATGAAGTCATTCTTTGGTAAGATTAACTTTGTTAGGAAATTTATTACTAGATTTGCAAAAATAGTCAAACCATTGAATGCTATGTTGAAACAAGAAGCAAAAATAGAATGGAATGCAGAAGCTAAGGAAGCATTTACAGAAATCAAGAAAGCTATTGCTGAGGCCCGTGTACTGGTGAGTCCTGACTATATTAAGCCTTTTTACGTATATTCATTTGCTTCTGATCACTCCTGTACCGCAATGTTAACTCAAAAGTTTGATCAAAGTGATGAACACCCTATAGCCTTCATGATTACTCCCTTGAAAGATGCGGAATTAAGATATTTTAATGTAGAAAGATAGGCTTATGCTTTGGTCAGAGCAATGAAGAAGTTTTGGCATTATATCTTGAGGAATAAAGCTTTTTCCATAGTACCTGATCCCTCAGTAAAGTTTTTGTTGATGCAGAATGAGTTAGGTGAATGAAGAGCCAAATGGGTGACCATGTTACAAGAATATGATATGGAAATCCAACCCATGAAATTAGTAAGGGGACAAGGACTTACAAAGAAAATGTCTAAGACTGGTCCTGATCTCACAACTCAACATTATTACCTTCAAGAGGTATCTCCAGGTGATTGGTATGATGAAATCATTTTCTATTTGTTGAATCGGCAGTGTCCTGATCACCTTAATATGGTTCAGGGGCGGGCCTTACACCGGAAGAGTGGAATTTTTATGATGAAAGGAGCTATTTTGTATAAAAGGAATCATGAGGGTGTATACTTAGGATGTTTGGGAAAAGAAGAAGCTGTCAGAGTGATGATTGAATTTAATGAAAAATATGGCACAGGCCATGGTTCTACATCCTCCACTACACACCAGATCTTGAGGGCAGGCTACTACTGGCCTATTTTTTTTAAAGATGCACACCAACATGTGAGGACTTGTCACATATTTCAAACTACAACAAGTAAGGAAAAACATGCAGCTCTTCCACTCCAGCCTGCCATAGAGGTAAAACCTTTTGCCCAGTGGGGTATGGACTTCATAGGTCCAATTAATCCTCCATATTCTACGAGCCATAGGTATATTCTTACCATAACTGATTATTTTACTAGATGGACAAAGGCTCTTTCTTGTAAGCAATGTACTTCGAATGTGGTAATCAATTTTCTTGAATCGGGAGTTATCAATCATTTTGGTTGTCCACTATCTTTGGTTTGTGATAATGGTCATGCATTTGCGTCACTAAAGTTTTCTAATTGGGCATTTGATCATGGGATTGTTATTAAATTTTCATCCAATTATTACCCTCAGGGTAATGGTTTAGTTGAGTCTTCCAATAAGAAGCTATTGACAGTTATCCGTAAGTTGTTAGAACAAAATCCTAAGGACTGGGACACCCAACTCCAATTTGCTTTGTTGGTTGACCGTACAAGATAGAAGGAATCCATAGTAACTTCTCCTTATCACTTGGTGTATGGTTTGGAACCTGTGTTTCCTATCTAGTTGAAAATCCCTACCTTGCAGTTTATTAACGAGTACTATAATGAAGAAGATAAACGTGAAGCCTGTTTGGCTGAATTGTTGCACTTAGAAGAGAAAAGGGATGAAGCCCTAGAGAAATTTTCCAAACATCAGGGTGTAGTAAATAGATAGATAGATAGGAGAATAGATGGGTGTTTAGATATAGAAAATAGATAGGTGGTATTAGAGTGACTTAGGTTTTATTCTCAAGCAAGTGTTGTAACAAAAAATTGGAGTTGTTGCTATTTTGGATGATCTAATATAAGAGAGGTGATTTGGTATCTATCTTGTGGAGTTTCATCTAGAATGGTTCTTGTTGTTCTATCTTTGAAATTTCTTATAAGTTTATAGTTGAATCGTTTGGTAATGCATAGGGTTTCTTGTTTGGAATGTTTGCAGCGATCTCTAGTCCATACTTTTTGCAGTTAGTTGATTGTTAGCTACTTTGCAAAGTTAGCCTGAACTTAAAATTGTGCTTAGTTCAGTTATAAGGGTTTGTTCATCTTAATTGCAATAGAATTGATTGAATGAATGTTTGTGATTTGAAAATCTTTAAATACCTTAGAAGATTGCACTATTTCTATGAAATTGTAGATTTATCTAGGTCAAGCAGAAAGTAGTTTATGGGAGATCGGTCCATTTTGAGCATTTTATCTTTTGGAATTTTCAATCTTAGGGTTAGGAGTAGTCTTAGAATCATCTCTGAAACCTTTATCTTTTGTTGTTTCTTTATTATCAGGGTTTAAATCAAGTTTCAAAGTATCAATTTATTGTTCAGATCTAGTAAATTCAAAAGTCCAGTGTTTGCTCATAGTAAGGTCCCATTGTGATTACCAGCATTTTCACATTTATCACTGAGTTGTTTTGTTTCATTGTCAAGACTTGACATTAGAGACCTTTGGGTTATCTCTTTTCCCATAGAGATTTACCTTTCAAGAGAGATAGGATATCATATTCTATTTGAGTTGTTGTCATGCAGAAAGCACCATCAATAGATATCAATTTGATGGAAGAACAACAATGTTGGATGCACTGTTTGGTTAAAAGTAGGTTGAGAGATATGGAATTCCCTTTATTCAATGTGAATGGGTTGATCAAAACTAAAGAAAGTTGGAATTTTGGAGTTGTATTAAAACAAAAGTATAAAGGCTAAATTGTAATAAAATAATTCTAGGAGTAGATTTTAACACAATCCTAGATCTTAGTGAAAAAGCGGAGGCCTATTACACTCCATTGTGTTATTACTTAATTACTATTACTTTGATGAGTTAAAATGATTTAATAAATGATTTTTTTTTGTATATTTGGATGGAAAATATGATGAATTAATGTGCAATTCAATATGAATGTTTTCAAAGCTTTGAAAATGCAATGATATATGATGCATATGAATGTAATATTATTGGCTAACTACTATTATGATGCACTAAGTTGGATGCAGGAAAGGAATCAAACCTCTGAAAGAGAGGGGAAGTATCACTCAGGATAATAACTTGGTTTGGTAACCCGTAATGTGCCAATTTGACCTATCACACACTCACATTCTAGTTTAGTCAAGTTGAGTCAAGTTATTCAAGAATTGGTAAGTAAACCTTCGATCATAGTTTGGGGATGATTTACAATGGTTTTGGTTTTAAGTCTTTGATTTCTTGATTTAGATTATGTGACTAAATGATGAAGGGTGCTCACTGAACAATCTAAAACTCACCAAAACAACAAATAAAGGCTCCTTTCATAGAGGTAAAACCTTTTTCCCAGTGGGGTATGGACTTCATAGGTCCAATTAATCCTCCATCTTTTATGAGCCACATGTATATTCTTACCATAACTAATTATATTACTAAATGGACCAAGGCTCTTGCTTGTAAGCAATGTACTTCGAATGTGGTAATCAATTTTCTTTAAGTAGGAGATATCAATCATTTTGGTTGTCCACTATCTTTGGTTTGTGATAATGGTCCTGTAATTGTGTCACTAAATTTTTCTAATTGGGAATTTGATCATGGGATTTTTATTAAATTTTCATCCAATTATTACCCTCAGGATAATGGTTTAGCTGATTCTTCCAATAAGAACCTACTGATAGTTATCCATAAGTTGTTAGAACAAAATCCTAAGGACTGGCACACCTAGCTCCAATTTGCTCTATGGGATGACCGTACTAAAAAGAAGGAATCCATAGGAACTTCTCCTTATCACGTGGTGTCTGGTTTGGAACCTGTGTTTCCTATCCAGTTGAAAATCCCTACCCTACAGTTTATTAACGATTACTATAATGAAGAAGATAAACGTGAAGCCCATTTGGCTGAATTGTTGCACTTAGAAGAGAAAAAGGATGAAGCCCTAGAGAAATTTTCCAAACATCAGGGTGTAGTAAAGAGATAGATAGATAGGAGAATATATGTGTGTTTAGATATAGAAAATAGATAAGTGGTATTAGAGCAACTTAGGGTTTATTCTCAAGCAAGTGCTGTAAAAAAAAATTGGAGTTGTTGCTATTTTGGATTATCTAATATAACAGAGATGTTCTAATTTGGTATCTATTTTGTGGAGTTTCATCTAGCATGGTTCTTCTTGTTCTATCTTTGAAATTTCTTATAGGTTTATAGTTGAATGGTTTGGTAATGCCTAGGGTTTCATGTTTTGAATGTTTGCAACAATCTCTAGTCCATATTTTTTGCAGTTAGTTGATTGTTAATTGCTTTGCAAAGTTAGCCTGGACTTAAAATTGTGCTTAGTTCAGTTATAAGGGTTTGTTCATCTTAATTGCAATAGAATTGAGTGAATGAATGTTTGTGATTTGAAAATATTTAAATAGCTTAGAAGATTGCACTATTTATGTGAAATTGCAGATTTATCTGGGTCAAGAAAAGTAGTTTATGGGAGATTGGTCCATTTTGAGCATTTTATCTTTTGGCATTTTCAATCTTAGGGTTGGGAGTAGTCTTAGAATCATCTCTGAAACCTTTATCTTTTGTTGTTTCTTTATTATCAGGGTTTAAATCAAGTTTCAAAGTATCAATTTATTGTGCAGATCTAGTAAATTCAAAAGTCCAATGTTTGCTTGTAGTATGGTCCCATTGTGATTACCAACATTTTCACATTTATCACTGAGTTGTTTTGTTGCATTGTCAAGACTTGACATTAGAGACCTTGGGGTTATCTCTTTTCCCATAGAGATTTACCTTTCAAGAGAGATAGGATATCATATTATGTCTGAGTTGTTGTCATGCAGAAAAAACGATCAGCAGATATTAATTTGATGGAAGAACAACAATGTTGGATGCACTGTTTGGTTAAAAGTAGGTTAAGAGATATGGAATTCCCTTTTTTCAATGTGAATGGTTGATAAAAACTAAAGAAAGTTGGAAGTTTGGAGTTGTTTTAAAATAAAATTATAAAGGCTAAATTGTAATAAAATAATTTTGGGAGTAATTTTTAACACAATCCTATATCTTAGTGAAAAAGCGGTGGCCTATTACACCCCATTGTGTTATTACTTAATTACTATTACTTTGATGAGTTAAAATGATTTAATACATGATTGCATTTTGTATATTTGGATGGAAAATATGATGAATGAATGTGCAATTCAATGTGAATGTTTTCAAAGCTTTGAAAATGCAATGATATATGATGCATATGAATGTAATATTATTGGCTAACTACTATTATGATGCACTAAGTTGGATGCAGGAAAGGAATCAAACCTCTGAAAGAGAGGGGGAGTATCACTCAAGAGAATAACTTGGTTTGGTAAACCTTAATGTGCCAATTTGTATCACACACTCACATTCTAGTTTATTCAAGTTGAGTCAAGTTAGTCGATAATTGGTAAGTAAACCTTCAATCATAGTTTGGGGATGATTTGCAATGGTTTTGGTTTTAAGTCTTTGATTTCTTGATTTAGATTATGTGACTAAATGATGAAGTGTACTCCCCGTACAATCTAAAACTCACAAAAACAACAAATAAAGGCACAAAAAAAATGCAAGAAAGAAGCAAATATTTTATGTTATCACTGAAATGAATAACGAAATTACAACATTATATTTGTCATCACATGCACTTTTTGATTACATAAATCTGAAAATCTACAAATTGGAACCACCATCTATGCTGCTTTGCCCTCCTGTCTATAGCGCCCTTTTACATCCTTTATTTGGAAGGTGTAAGTGCCCTAGAATCTTCTGGAAAATGTAACTTCCTCAAGAAGATATTTTGAAATTTTATTAATTTTGGTGGTACAACTTCGCGGGGTCATAACTTTTGATCTGACCATCCGATTTTCTATTATAATACCTTTTCGAAAAGCTCTTGAGAATTTTTTGTCAAAAGTAGGGCCTACCTTTTTTCTGCCATTTTTCTAGCCCATCCAAAGCCTCTAAGTGCCTCAAAATTGATTTCGAAGATTTTAATAGGATTTCAAAAATTGAAATTTGAATATCTCTCAAATGAAAAATGGTATTGAAATGATTTCTCTGCCATTGGATTAAATTTACCATTGTGGAGATCTGTGTAAGATTTCATGTCCAACCGTGCACAAATGCAAACTTACTAAAAATAGTAACCTTGCCAAATTTAGCCCTTATTGAAAAGAAACAACATATTTTTTGGGTGATGCAAGATTGCTCTTACACCCTAGATGCTCCTGCATCACTAAATCTTTGTGTTAAGTATTTAAGTTCTTCTTAATGTATTTATATTCATATATTAATCGATGAGTATATATATAGAATGTATATATGTATATATGTATGTGTACGATAACTCATACATGTGAGTATATATGTGCATTTGTATACATAGGTAGATGTACTTACGCATACTCATGAACAAATATACCATATGCATGAGAATATTGATTGGACATATATGACATATATATACATATATTTTGTATATATATACCAATCGATGAATCTGCAAATATATGTTTTTATTATGGATATTAAGATAACGATATATGTATGTGAGTATGTTAAATGCATACATATTAATATATGTATATATATAATCATTAATATATATATGTGATTGGAAAATAATGATTTAATAAACATGTATATATATATTAATATAGATATATATTATAATGATGGAAGTTATAACATATATATTAACAATATATATTGTATACACCTAAAAATTGTCTAGAGCATCCGATTAATTAAATACAAATTATTTGATTAATTATTCTAATTTTCTCTACTATTGAATAAATAGAAATATTTATTTATATAGTTCACATTTATATTCATCTTAATTAAATAAACAAAATTAAATACTTTGTTCGATTTAATTATCAAATCCCTATTTCAATCTATCACATCCATCTTAAATTAATTAAATAAAGATCAAAACACTTTATTTATTAATTGTCGTATTCTTCTATTTAATTTAATAAACAACTATCCTATAATTCGTTTCATTAAATTATTTATCTCCCTTTTCCTAATTTAAATAAATCAAAAATATTTGAATTAGAGCATAAGGAATATTCCAATCTACATTTCCTCAAAAATGAATTAGATTTCCTATGTCTAATCTATGTCTAAATTTGTCAAAATTAATTGATTGAAACTTCACGAGAAGTTTTGGAGACAAATTTGGAATTTGATCTCTCAATCCTCTTCCATCAATCCTTCCTCTTTTCTTGCATGGTGTTTTCATGGGTAGAGACAATCTCCATATTTCTCTCAATCTCCTTCATCTCTCACCATTCAATCCTCCAGATTGAATCCAAGCCTCTCAAAGCTTTCCCTGTGCATTTCTACAGCCAGGAAATCTATAAATAAAGCCTTATTGAACCAAGAAAAGGATCCAGATAATCAAGCTTTTGCACTCTTACTCTGCAGGAATTCAAACATCAAGCTTTCACACATTAAGTATCCAGCATTCAAGCTTCAACCATGGCTGCCTCTTGTAGCTACAATTATCTGTTTCACATCAATATCATGCTAGTTTAATTGATTTATCATTTAGCATTACATTATCATCATCTCATTCTTCAGATAGTCATTTTAACAGTCTTATTTGCTTACACAATCTGAGAGCAATTGAGATTTAATAAATATTTGAAGATAGAGAGCAATATGACGCTTTCAATTGATTATTGTTTTGAATTGATTCAATTTGTTTAAATCATTGATATAATGTCATATTAAGAAGTGTTTTGATCTTATTCACATATTCACACTTACAGTTTGGCACCCACCGTGGGGCATTAGCCCCAATTTTATCAAAATACACAATTTTTTGGAAAGTGTCGCGTAGGTTCTCAGCGTGTTTTTCTTGTAGCACTTTTGTTAAAAGTTTTAGCGCTTCTAGTCACTATTTTAGCGCTTCTGGTCATTGTTTTAGCACTTTCAACTTTAGCGCTTCCGATCATTTCTATAGTGCTTTCGGTTACTGTTTTAGCGCATCGAGTGTTTTAGTGCTTCCATGCCAAACTTCGACGCTTCAGGGTCTTGTTTCGGCACTTTTGGGTTTTAGCGCATCAGGTAACTGTTTTAGCGCTTCGGTGGAATATTCCAACGCTTTTGTAAAAATCAATTTGGATCCGACACATCCACGGCTAGATTTTAATTTTTCTCACAGTTGGACTAAAATTGATCAATCTAGGATAGTCACTTCAAAGTTTTTCTAAAATTGATCAACATAGGATAGTCACTTCAAAGTTTTTCTAAATTTGATCAATCTAGGATAGTCACTTTCTTGTTTTTCTTAAAGCAAATCTATCAATCCTAGGATAGTCATCACATTCTTATAGTAGAAGGTAAAAAGAACATCATGATTTATGTGAAGCAACACCTTCACATAGATTAAAATAAAATAAAATTGGGCTTTTAAAACAAGACAAACTTATATGATGTGCTTGTGGTGATTAGGCCTATGCTCTCCCCTTAACTGGGTGACCAAAGTTCCAGATTCACATTTACTTCATGTCATTTATGCTTTATTAAATACTTTAGCAGGCCTGCCATAGTGGGAAAAAGTACTCACCCTACGGGAATGACCTAAGTGGGAACAACCAAAGCTAGGTTTTCCAACCCACTATAATAAAAATGCAAGTTGTTGATGAAAGTCCAACTTGATGGTAGTTGAGCAAGATAACCACCCCCAAAATCTTTGTTCTAAAGATTGGGAGGTCTCTTGAAGGAGTTTATCTATTTTCCACACCGAATGGAACCCTATCTACGAACTATAGAGTAGTTTCTCACCGAGTCAGTATCCATACATTGTCATACTCACAGTGCAAGGGGGGGGAAGAATCTGCCCCCAAGACACTCACCATATAATTACCAAGGACCACTTGCTCAAGGGATTCGGTATCCACTTCTGTCACTTTGAGTACGCGCCTAGCAATGACAAAAACACGGGCGCCCTCTAGGGGGTGACACTATTGTGTGAGTCAACGTAATTCAAGATGTGGGTTGTGAGTATAATGATGACCTACTTGTCCTTAAGTGTGAGTCTATTTGATTTGTGTACAATTTTCAAAACAACCCATCAAAATCAATAAAAATCATTCATGATTCTTGAACATACACGATCTTTTCAGTTAAAAACACTTATTCAAAATTGCTTGTCATGTTTTCACAAATTCATTTAAATCAGATTTAAAGATCATCCTGAAAATGTCAAGTCAAAACAAATCAAAAAATCCATGTTGCGAAAGTGGAAGTCCACCACGTTTGTCAAGAGAAAAATCAAAGTCACAAAACCCAAGAAACCTCTCAGTTATAGAAATAAATTGAGGAGACAGCATTTTCTATATCAAAATCGGAAACTCTTCTTACAACATAGAACATTCATTCACCAATATCATGATTTTGCTAGGGGTCACACATTAGATTACACATTAGAACCGCTCTATTCACGAGCCTTCTTTCAAAGAAGAGCTCTCACACAATTCCACAACCGTAGTCAACAGATTCATCCTTCTTATCTTTTGCAATCCCTAATACAGTATGCAACAAGGCCAGATCATATTTTACAATAGAGAGTCATAAACTTCTATTTTTAAGCATTCTGGAAAACCTGTTTCAGCGCTTCTAGTCATTGTTTTAACGCTTCTGTGAAATAGCACTTTCGGGCACTGTTTCAGCGCTTCTAGTCTATTTTGCAGCATTTTTGGTACAATAGCGCTTTCATCAAATTCTATAGTGCTTCTGTAAAGTAGCACTTTGATCATTTTCTACAGCGCTTCCAAGCACTGTTCTAGCACTTTTTGTCAAATAGTGCTTCTGTCACCTATTTTGGCGCTTCTGGACTCTGTTCCAGTGCTTCTGGGAAATAGTGCTTCTGGTCTCTTTTTTAGCGCTTTTAAAACAAAGAGTTCAAAATTTTTACCAGTCCATCAATCTGTCATTTTATCCCCATTTTTCATCAGAATCACTATCTACGAAACAAAGTCAGAAACATTTATACAAATTTCCAAACTTATCAACTGAAACAAGATCTTGCAAATCACAAGTGTCAAAAATCAAATACACAATCAATTACTACACTGAAGTTTCATTATTAGGATACTATCATCCTTCATCACGAAACGAAGTATAGTGATTAAAATTTTTAAATATTGTCTCATCAATAAGATCAGTCATCTTATTTGACTTTGTTTAAAAAGGTTCAATTGACACTATCCCACACATAAGATCAACATTTCAGAAGAAAGGGCAAAAATTTGTATGCCAATCGTAACTAGGTACCAAAAACAAAGACTCTTAGAGCAATAAATTTTAAAATTGCAAGAAATGGCAGAAGAGAATCCTTGGAATAATCTGAACCGCAATAACAAGAATGAAATAACTCCAGAAGATATCCAAGCAGCTCAACAAGATCCCAAGTTTCACATATTTATGGAGAAAATTCTAGAACAAGACATGGAAAAATATCTTTTAATGTTAGCCGAATCGGGGGCAAAACCTTCAAAAGATTTTTATGTAAACTGTTTGAAAGAAACATTGGAAATGAAAGAGACTGAGATACCACAACCTATGCAAACAATAGATCCAGTTTCTACTTTAACATCATAGATGCAAATTTTACAACAACAAATACAAGACATGATGAAAGGGACTACCAAGAGCTATGTGATATAGGACATTTGTCCTTATCCTTTCGATGCAACGGTCGGCTTGATACCTTTTCCTAGACATTGTGAGATTCCAAAATAAGATAAGTATAATGGAAGAATGGATCGAATTGATCATATTAGAGAATTTAAAATATTGAGTCTAGAGTTTTCCCAAGAGGAAACTTATTTAATGAGATTATTCCCAAGGATATTGGGAGGATCATGCATGGAATGGTTTTCGAAGTTAAAACTTGGTATCAGAACTTTTGAGGAACTCGTCAACAGATTTATCTCTCAGTACTCATTCAACATCCAACACGATGTTACTATCAAATATCTTTACAATATAAAGCAAAACAAAGGAGAAACATTCTTGTATTTTCTCCAAAGATGGCGACGCTTGTTCACTAGATATCCTAGATCAATTCCTGAAGAGGAAAAGATAGAATTATTCATTGAAAACTTGACAGAAGAAATGAGTTATAGATTGGAACTACAATGTCCTCCCACATTTGAGAAAGTGATAGAAAATGGTCTTAAGATCAAAGAGGCGTTAGTCAAGAGAGGAGTTATCAAGCATTTTAATGACAATACAAACAACACAAGTAACTCCTCAAATCAATACTCAAGCGGTGAGAAGCCAAAATTTTGGCAAAAGAACCGAAATACAAATGAGACAACAAATGATCCCCAAAACGTCAAACCGGTTTTTAATTTGACCACATCCACATCAAAGAATCAGAACAATGAGCAAAATTTCAAGTCAAATACCCTACAAAGCAATGAACTCATAAAACCACAGTCATATCAAAAACTGTCAAATCAGCAAAGGTTCACACCTTTGGGTCAAACAATGGAATCAACAATGAAGGAACTAGTTACCAAAGGCCTTCTCATTGCACGTGAAGCTAGGTTCTGGGATCCAAAAGTCAAACCATCATGGTGGAATGACGCTGATTATTCCAACTATCATAATAACAAGGGTCATAAAACAAATGACTGTATGGAATTGAAACATGCATTACAAGATTTGGTGGATAGCAACAAAGTGTATGTGGAAGGACCTCAAAATAACAATGATCATATGGCCTTCAAAGATCCTTTTCCAAATTATGACAAATGTGCATCATCCTCAAACAACAAAGGAAATAATGTTAATCATGTCTATGACACAACAATCCTTTGTCTATCTGAAGTCAAACATGATCATGCAGTTGGTGATAACATTGATGAAAATAAAACCAACAAGATTACCTCTTTGTATTTACTCCCAAGTGTGCAAAACTCTGATAATCAAATAAATGTCTTAAAAATCAGAGAAAATCAAGAACATCAACCCACCAATGTGCTAACTAGGGGAGAATCCAAAGTAATGTTAAAGGGAATTGGCTCCACACATACAGTTCCCCCTCCATCACATTATGATGTTATCAATCAAATGCAAAACACCCCCCGAGAGAATCAAGAACATCAACCGGCAAACGTCATGACTAGGGGGCAAGCCAAGGTAGTATTAAAAGGCATAGGATCTCAAAGTGCGGTTACGACTCAATCTCATTATAATATTGTCGATCAATTACAAAACATCCCCGCACAAATATTGATATTGGAACTCCTTAAGTTTTCACCATCACATAAGGAAGTTCTCGAACAAGCATTAGTTGCCACAATCGTACCAAATAATCTGGATGTTTGTCAATTCCAAGCTATGGTGGGACATCTGACTACCCTGCATTATTTGTCATTCTCTCAACAGGATGATGTCTCATTAAACCATCCGCATAACACAGCATTGCATATTGAAGTGTGTATCCATAATCATCATGTTAAGAGAGTTCTAATAGATGGGGGAGCTGGTCTGAACATTTGCACCCTCAAATTAGTCCATGCACTAGGATATTCCGAAGACGCTATTGATGCTCAATGAAAAATGACCATAAAAGCATATGACGAGGAGGAAATATCATCCAAAGGTTTAATTGTATTACCCATTCAAGTGGGACCCATGATGAAGCATATAGCATGTCAAGTATTAGAAAGAGAATTGACATATAACATACTCTTAGGATGACCCTGGATTCATGAAATACAAGCCGTACCTTCGACATACCATCAATGCCTGAAGTTTCTAGTAAACGGACAAGAGGTGACTATAGCTGCTGATTATAATCATCCTCAACATTGTGACACATTAAGAATATCTCAAGACACCTTTGTCCCTCACAACAGGGAAGCTTCAAGTTCATCATCATCCAAGAATGAACAAAGTCCAAGCATCACTACCAAGTGGGTGCAAAAGAAAGGTAAAGAAAAGGAAACAAGTCATGTGGAAACAAACAATCCAGATACAAAAACTTCTTTATCAGACAACTTTCAAAAGCAAGTTCAGTTGATAGATAAAGGAATGGGACAGTACTCAATGGAGCAATCGCTTAACTTATCACAGTTAATGCCATCTCCTAGGAAATATGGTCAACCATCAATGATCAAACCTCCAACATCTTTACCTAGCACAGTTCTTCAAGAAACATTTGTAAAATCTGGAACCATAGCAGAAGAAATGGACAATAAAGCTATCCTGGATTGGCTTTACAAGGATGAAGAAACATCAACATCAGAGATTGGTATCAAAAATATTAGCATCAACACAGAAAAATATGGAAAAGGAAAGGCTATTTTAGAAAAAATGGGATATGAAGGACAAGGACCCATTGGATTAAGAAAGGATGGAATCACAAAACCTATTACACCCCTCACTCTTCACACAAAAGAGAAACCAGGACTAGGATATTCTGAAGAAGAGAAGCAGGAGCTAACATAGATAGCTATGGAAAATATCCTTCACTTTAGAGATGGTTCTGAAATAGACTCAAATGAATATGAGTGGGCATTACATTGTGATCTACTTTGTGTTGATATTCCAGTCAATGTGATTCAAAAATATGCACCTACACGTGAGGAGGGCCAAGTCTCTAGGTGTAGACCATTCATCGTGGGATCGCTAAATATTGATGACTCTAACAAAATTTACCATCATGGATCTCAATATCCCAAATAACAATTATAATGATATTGTTGTCCTCACCCTTACCTCCATTGACCTAAATCAATCTGATGATACCATGCCATTAATCCATCCAGAACTTATTGATTGGGAAACTATCGAACCATTGACTATACCAAAATCTGCAAATGATGATGCCATCGTGCATTTCCTATGTCATACCGGACCTAATACAAACACTATCAATAATACTCATAACAATACAACTCAGCAAGAGAGTGTTAAATCTTCCAATTGCAAAATTAACAAGAAGGAAAATAGATCTAATGGTGAAAACCATTCTATGGCAGCATTAGATCTGGAAAAAATAAAAATAAAGAACGCATCCAATGGTGAAAACCTTTCCGAGGCACTGAAGGATGGAAGATTTGACACTCTCCCAAAACACTATCATGAGCAATCATCAGTTCTGGTCGAACCTACACAATCAGTGGACATTGGCATAGAAGAGCAGGGAAAAGTTCTACATCTAGTAGAATCAATGACTGATCAAGAAAGATCGGAATTTATCAATTTCTTTAAAGCAAGAAGCATCAACTTCACTTGGTCATATTCTAATATGCTAGGCTTAGATCCAAATCTGCTTATGCATCATTTTTCTTTGCCAACAGGAATTAAGCCTGTTAAGCAAAAATTAAGAAAAATGCATCCTCACATCGCATTAATGGTAAAGTTAGAATTAAAGAAATTATTGGATGCTAAATTCATAAGGTCTATAGACTATGCTGAGTGGATATCGAACATAGTACCTATTTCAAAACCAGACAACAACATCAGAATCTACACGGATTTCAAGGACCTCAATAAAGCATGTCCGAAGGATGATTTTCCACTGCCAAACATAGACATCATTGTGGACTTAACAGCTAGACATGCCATGTTGTCAATCATGAATGGTTTCTTAGGATACAATCAGATAAAAATAGCTCTAGAAAATCAGGAAAAGACGGCTTTTACATGTCCATGGGGAACCTTCTGCTGGAACATCATGCCATTTGGTCTAAAGAATGCAGGAGCCACTTATCAAAGAGCAATGATGACAATCTTCCATGATATGATGCACACTTTCATGGAGGATTATGTGGATGACATCTTGGAAAAATCTACTACAAGGGAAGGACATCTACATATCCTAGACAAAATCTTCACACGGATGGAGAAATTCAATGTCAGGTTAAACCCTAAGAAGTGTGTCTTCGGGGTTACATCAGCAAAACTACTAGGATACATTGTTTCAGAAAAGGGCATTGAGGTGGATCCAACAAAAGTCAAAGCAATTATGGAGATGCCACCTCCTAAGAATATCAGCCAGCTCAGATCACTACAAGGATGACTTCAATCAATCAGAAGATTCATCTCCCAACTGGCAGACAAAAGTCATCCTTTTAATCATCTATTGCATAAAAATATAGTTTTCAGGTGGGATGAAGGGTGTGAAACAACATTCAATCAAATCAAGCAATATCTGATGTCACCACCCATTCTAATGCCACCAACAGAAGGAAGGCCTCTCATTTTGTACATTGCCATGACAAATATCTCTTTGGGGGCACTATTAGCACAAGAGGACTATGAAGGGAAAGAGCATGCCATCTACTACATCAGTAGAACTTTAAATGGCTATGAAATAAACTATACATTCATAGAAAATTACTTAGCAGTGGTGTTTGCTACTCAATAGCTAAGACACTACATGCTGACTCATACAATCAGATTAATTGCAAAGATCGACCCTTTGAAGTATCTACTAAGTAAAGTTGCCTTAACAGGTAGACTGGCAAAATGGGTTATGCTCCTAAGTGAATTTGACATTCAATATGTCGAGAGAAAGGAAATCAAGGGACAAGCAATCATTGAATAGCTAGTTGAAGCTCCTCTACCAGATGATCGCCCAATGACAATGGAATTTCTAGATGCAGACATTATGACAGCAATGCCCCAACAATGGATACTATATTTTGATGGATCATATACACAATGAGGATCAGGAGCAGGGATCTTGTTCATCTCTCCCCAAGGACACACAATTCTGAAGTCATATAAACTCATGTTTCAATGTACAAATAATGTGGCAGAATACAAAGCATTGATTATTGGGGTCAAGATAGCAATTCAATGGAAAATCACAGATTTACAGGTATATGGGGACTCTAACTGGTTATTTATCAAGTCAATGATGAATATCAAACAAAAGATGAAAAATTGATGCCCTACAAGTAGCAAATAGATAATCTAAAAGATCCTTTTGTCAATATCAAGTTTGATCAAGATTCCAAGGGCGAAGAACAAAGCTGCAGACGCTATGGCTACAATTGCTTCATTACTACAATTGCCTGAGAAGCGTGTTTGTTATGAGTTTATGGTAGAACAAGTATCATGTCCTTCCCATTATCAATCAGAATCCGCTACCATATGCCATCTAGAAGCCACTGAAACCTCCATATACGAAAAAACCTATGCTTACCTGAAAGATGATATCCTTCCTCCCGATCTTTCCTGAACCAAAAACAAAATTTATCCATCAATCTGCCTACACACTTTAATCACAGATGTCCTTTATCATCGAGGTCTTGATGGTACCCTACTCCGATGTCTAGAATGCAATGAATCTGAAATGGCCCTACGAGAAGTTCACGAGGGTATTTGTGGTACTCACTCGAGTGGAATAACTCTAGCTAAGAAACTCCTCCATTTGGGATATTATTGGCCATGCATGGAGAAAGAATCATATCAATTTGTCAAGAAATGTCAAAAATGTCAGGTTCACAACAATCTAGTTCATGCACCAGCACAGGAACTGCATCCCTTCACATCAACATGGCCTTTTTGTCAATGGGGCCTAGATCTGGTAGGAAAAATAAATCCATCTTCATCTAATGGACACAAGTTCATTATTACAGCTACAGAGTATTTCACGAAATGGATAGAGGTAGTACCTCTTACTACCATCACTGGGAAGCAGATTTCCTCTTTCATCTTGAACTACATAATATGTCAGTATGGAATCCCTCAATCCATTATCACTGACAATGGATGACCTTTCAAGAATCAAGATGTCCAAGAACTATGTGATAAATTCCACATCCAACATCATTTTTCAACACCGTACTATCCTCAAGGGAACGGCCAAGCAGAGGCCTCAAACAAAACCATACTCAAAATTCTCAAAAAGATGGTTAACGATGTTGGACGTGATTGGCATGTTCAACTCAACCCTGCACTATGGGCCTACAGAACAAGCATCAGAACACCAACGGGAGCTACACCATTTGCTTTGGTATATGGATCAGAAGCCATATTTCCCATTGAAGTTGAAATTCCATCCCTTCGTGTATCACTCAGAGGTATCATTTCAGATGAAGACTATAGGGTATCTAGATTACAGGAACTGGAATTGCTAGACGAGTGTCGTCAACAAGATTAATCATCTAACAGCTTATCAACAGAGGATGTCAAGGAGTTACAATCACAGGGTAAAACCGTGGGTCTTTCAGGTTGGTGACTTGGTACTAAAGGAAAACCCTAGGAATCAGCAGGACAGGGAGAAGAAAGGAAAATTTGAGCCTAACTGGCTTGGTCCCTTTGTCGTCATATCAGTGTATGGATCAGGAGCATATCAGTTATCAATGTCAGAAGGGGATTTGTTTGATGAACCTATCAATAGTATTCATCTCAGAAAATTCTATGCTTGAACCTCCTAGTGCATGGGGAAAACTTTTGAAAATTGTTTCCTTGGTGAAAACCTGGCAAACAGGCATCTTGGCAAACACAAAAATACAAAAAAAACGAAAGAAAAATAGAAAAATGAGAAAAATACAAAAACACAAAGGGTGTAATCAAAGCATATGGTGAAAACTTGGAAACAGGCATCGTATGTGATTCTAAGATCAACTTTCCCATCTATTATGAATATGTCAGGATCATTCGTCTGGAAATCAGTATCAATTCATATCATATCATTCGTCTGGTCATCATTACATCCATTATCAAAATCATGTCACATGGTCAACATATCACTCCATAGCTTGGGGGCAACATCTGGATATCATTAGGGGCAATACAAACGTATTGATTTCACCAAAGGGCAACACAACAGTATGAAGAAAACTGAAAACAAAGATCAAAGCACAATATCAATCATCGTCAGAAGGCATCAACCATCCATATCATATCGAAAATCCAAAAACATGTCAAAAAGGTAAGTCTGAAAAAGGCAAACATTCAAAAACATAGGTCTATGTCAGTCGAACTACGTGGTCTCTGTGTGTGTAACGTAGGCAAGGCTAATCTTAAATCAGCCCCCAAGACCCCTAAGATAGGTTACTAGGTTAGGTATTTAGTCAAAAATCTCAAAAATCCAAAAACATGTCAAAATCAGGATGGATGATCTAAAATCTGAATAATGAATGGAACACTCTAAGTAAACAATGGATAAATTATACTTTTTGATTATCATTTCTTTGGAGTAACCCAATAATGTATTGAACTAGAGGAACAAGGAAAAAGAATGATATTTTTATTGTCTACTATATGTACATTAATCATATAAATGTGTGAATTGTCGGGAGATGTGCTATGCAAATGTATCACCGATGACATTCAGAATTCAAACATTGAAATGATTAATCACTGATTGTTTACGTAATGAATGCTCAGGTCATCTCGGTTCAATTATACCTTGATGCTTATGTTCGATTGCAATATCAAAAATTATGAAAGTAGTACTCAGGTCATCATTGGTCTAACACATACCATTGACGCTTGTATTCACTTTCAATATCAAATAAAAGCTCTATGATGATACCAAGCACAAAAAGACTGTTAAAATGACATTTGTTTTGCATATCATTGCATGATTAAATTAGATTGCATTCATAAATAAATTCATTATTTGCAGAGTATTTGTTGCATAAAGGATTCCAATCAATGATTATCTAATCTACAAATAAGACCAAATATACTTGACATAAAATCCAAAATCATCATCGATTACCATATAGTTACAAATCATCATCTCATCATTTCATCATCCATACAGATTTTTGCATCATAATAGATATACATTTATCAAATACATTGTGCATTTACATCATCACTTTCATTACATCTTTTATCACCTACATCATAAAACATCACTACATCATCATTATTATTATGTTATTGATACAATCATGTATTCATACATTTAATAAATAAAATCACATCATTACACCTATCAAAGATCATCCATCATAAGATCATTCCATAAAATAAAAAGCCTTTATCCATCCATCCATACATATTATCAAATTCACATCATATATCCATATATCATATATTTTACACATGCATTTATCATTACATCATTGCATTAAAATAAATAATCATTCATATACATCATCACATTTAGAATTAAATCATCACAAAATCATATAATAAAAGCATCCATCACATAGAAATCATAAAGCCATCGTCATATCACATCAACTGCATCTCATATATATATCACAAATGTCAAGTATACAATGAAGTCTGGTATACAAAATACATGATCAACAATGAGCTACAATCATAATATACATCATGGAGGATCACACTGGCATATATGACCTACTACTGCCAGAGTGAGTAGGCCCAACAAGACCTAAACCACGACCACCCCCAGAAGGACCCAGATCTCTAGAATCTCTGCATGGAGGCTGTGTCACCCCCTCACTGACTGTCTATGTATGAGTCCGATAAGATCTCGATGGGACATAATTGACTCGACGCTCGGTAGACACTGCATCATGATATTGGCCTCTGTAGAACTCAGCATCTCAGCCAACCTGCAGAACCTCTCTCATATAATCACCTATGCAGGTGCCATCAGCCAATCTCTGGAGAGTATCTGCTGTCTCCTATGCCCTCTGGGCAATCTACCAAGCACTATCTCACTCAACTGTTAGGGTATCAACTTGTGTCTGCATGGCAGCTAACTATCCCTGTACCTGTGCTAAGGCCTATGTGTGAGCCTGTGCCTGTGCCTGCATCTGGGTCTGAGTCTGCACAAGCATACCCCGAGCCTGTACCAACTGCCCCTGCAAAGTCTGGACCTGTGCCTGGAGCCTAGCTATCTATCTCTACTGCCCAACTGCTAGCACTACCACTGCCTGCCTCTTGCGAGGCCTGCTAGAGGAAGGAGCACTACTAATGGTTGGTCCTGCCCTTCTGTATCCTCCACCGCCATCATCACTATCATCATTGCTGCTACCCGAACTACTGCTGCTCTCTGAGACACTACTAGATGAAGAATCATCTCCACCCCCACTGCTTGCAGAACCCTCTCCCACATCCTCCTCTATAGGTAAAGGTGTCAGCTCGTCTGGAATGGTAATGTGTGGATGGGGTACCAAGGCCAAGAATGCTACGTAATCCTCTATCACAGCTGCCTCTAAGATATCTCTCCGCATATCCCATGGAGATGGCTGTAATGACCTGTATCCCTCTACAAGAACGTCATACAATAGTGTGGGACTCCAATCAGGAATATCCATCTGTCATCTTGCATAATGGGCTACTCCCTATGGAATGCACTGAGCAATACCATACTATCTATATACCCGACGAAGCAAGAATCTCTCAAGAACGAATGGTGTCCGACCAATGAGGTACATAGAATCACACAAGAACCCCAACACTACACCATCTTCATCCCACTCCTTACAGTCAAGGTATGGACGCCAGATAACTGTCTTAGTGTCATCAAACACCCGTCTTCAATACTCCAACTTGCCCATCTAGGCCTGTGTGAATCAACCATTGTATCTGAAAACATATGGTCTGTCGGCTGGTCTGTCTACAACTAGAAATGGCCGACAAATAGCGAAATGCTCCCAAGCCCACACCTATAACAGGGTCATCCCTACGGATAAACTACGTGCACCTAGGTACACAACTGATTGTAGATCATGATAAAGATGCACTAGCATGCACATCCCCCACGCATATCTAGTACCATGTACCATCATACTCTCAAGAGTCCTACCCCAGCCGATGAGAAATCCCTTTGACCTGCGATCAGGGCAAAGGAAACCTCCAATGAGTCCAGCTAGCATTGTTGGTAGTGTCGCATAAGAATCTGCGATCCTCCACCATCGAATGCTCAAACCCTCTATGTCCTGATCTTGAAAAACTCTGCGGAGGGCATCTCTACTACTGGTCCCATGTGAATCATAAGTAACAATCTCCCCTATAAATGGAATGCACAATATACACCACACATCCTCTAGTGTGACTGTCATCTCACCAGTGGGTAGATGAAAGGTGTTGTGGTCACTATGCCACCTCTCAGCCAACGTAGTCAACAAACCCGATTAATCCTAATCTGGGGCATATCAAGCAAGCTCGTAAGGCCACAATGGACTATCACCTGGAGGTCATCTGGTGTCAGATGAGGTATCAATTCTGTAGTCTGAAGAAACCTCTCTCATATCTAGAGAGTACCCAGATCCTCCTATCATCATAACGAAAATTCTACAATCAGTGAACTATGTCAAGAAATCATAAGTCATTCTACTATCAAGTCTATTCCAAATGTTTTGGTATGAATTTTCGATCAAAATTCATAGGCAAACATCAAACCTCACCTATCATGAGGTTCATCAAAACATTATCTAGATCTCGCCTATCATGAGATTTATCAGATATGGAATCATTTCCTCACCTATCATGAGGATCATCAAGAAATAGGATTTCTTCTCGCCTATCATGAGATTTATTCTTATTTAAATCATCAAATCCAACATCAAGAATGTGGATTGTCAATCATACCAATCAGAAGAATGGACATGATCGGAATTGACGAAATCAAGGTTCATTAAGTCAAAACTTTCAATTCAGACATAAAAGCGTTAAATCAAGCTTCCAAAGTGCTAAATCAGGGACCCAAAGCGCCAAAACCTTGAAAGTGCTATTTCAACACTCCGAAGTGCTAAAACAGGCTACCGAAGCGCTAAAAGTCTTGAAGTGCTACTATTTTGCATCAAAGTGCTATAAAAGTCCATCAAAACGTCGCTTTACCAAAAGCACTAGAACAGACCCTGAAAGCGCTAATCTATCGACTCAAAGCACTAAAAGTCCCAAAGCGCTAAAATCTGGCTTCAAAGCACTACTTCTTAACTCCTAAGCACTAAATCACTGAAAGCGCTACTTTATCGACTGGAAGCGCTAGAGTTTTAAATGCAAGCGCTAAAACTCAAAGCGCTAGACTACCTACTAGAAGCGCTACATCGGAATGTAAGCACTACAGCACGACTTGAAAGTGCTAAAACTAACCTAGACACGCCTAGATGCTAAAAAGCATACAAAACAAAAATGCACAAATTACGAGGAGGTCCAGGGGTACATACTGGAGGTCCATACGCAGGCAGCCGTCGATGAAATCGAACGTGCTCAAATCGGTGAATGTGGTAGGGGATAGGCATCTCGCTCCAGTTGGCAGAAAAGTCTTTATCACTAAGAATTTTGAACTCAAAAAGCACATATGACTTTGAAAATGACCTTTTAGCACTATTTATAATTTTTGAAAGGTATTTTTGGTGGATTTTATTACATTTTGATTAATTTTATTCATGAAATTAATTAAAACTCATCTGAGGGCTATATTTCTTCATCATTTTGTTGGGAGATAAATTATTTTATTATCGAAACATCATCAAAACATCGAACAATCATCAAATTTTTTAAAAATTCTCAAAAATCATCACATCATTAATTTATCTCCCGAGGGGGCATATTATCATCAATCATCTGAAAATCAATGTTTGGGGCATATCTGGGGCACACAAAAAAAATAAAATTATATCATCGATCCTGGTAGTACTAGCAAAATTTTCTTCGAAGCAATGCGTAAACACATCACTTCGAAGAGGGGAAAAATGTATACACCTAAAAAATGGTTTGGAGCATCCGATTAATTAAATACAAATTATTTGATTAATTATCCTAATTTCCTCTACTATTGAATAAATAGAAATATTTATTTATATAGTTCACATTTATATTCATTTTAATTAAATAAACAAAATTAAATACTTTGTTCGATTTAATTATCAAATCCCTATTTCAATCTATCACATCCATCTTAAATTAATTAAATAAAGATCAAAACACTTTATTTATTAATTGTCATATTCTTCTATTTAATTTAATAAACAACTATCCTATAGTTCATTTTATTAAATTATTTATCTCCCTTTACCTAATTTAAATAAATCAAAAATATTTGAATTAGAGCATAAGGAATATTCCAGTCTACATTTCCTCAAAAATGAATTAGATTTCCTATGTCTAATCTATGTCTAAATTTGTCAAAATTAATTGATTGAAACTTTACGGAAAGTTTTGGAGACAAATTGGAGACAAATTTGGAATTTGATCTCTCAATCCTCTTCCATCAATCCTTCCTCTTTTCTTGCCTGGTGTTTTCATGGGTAGAGACAATCTCCATCTTTCTCTCAATCTCCTCCATCTCTCACCATTCAATCCTCCAGATTGAATCCAAGCCTCTCAAAGCTTTTCCTGTGCATTTCTACAGCTAGGAAATCTATAAATAGTCTCATTGAACCAAGAAAAGGATCCAGATAATCAAGCTTTTGCACTCTTACTCTGCAGGAATTCAAACATCAAGCATCAAGCATTCACACATCAAGTATCTAGCATTCAAGCTTCAACCATGGTTGCCTCTTGTAGCTACAATTATCTGTTTCACATCAATATCATGCTAGTTTAATTGATTTATCATTTAGCATTACATTATCATCATCTCATTCTTCAGATAGTCATTTTAACAGTCTTATTTGCTTACACAATTTGAAAGCAATTTAGATTTAATAAATCTTTGGAGATAGAGAGCAATATGATGCTTTCAATTGATTATTGTTTTGAATTGATTCAATTTGTTTAAATCATTGATATAATGTCATATTAAGAAGTGTTTTGATCTTATTCACATATTCACACTTACATGTATATATTTTTATATATTTAAAAGTGTTATATTTAATAAACTTAGACACATATATAGCATGAGCCATTTAATTGTGAATGTCATGAATAAAAGCCAACAATATAACAAGTATATGTTGCACATGTATAATGCGCGTATGGAAAGAATTTTAATGCAATGCACACAGTGTATAAAGTATGGTTGTATGTAAAGTGAATAATATTTATGGAAAAATGTAAAGCGCTTAACCTTGCACTAATATTGAAACCTATGTATAGTATGATGATGTGTAATATACGGTGCCATAATAGGTGGAATAAAGAAAATAGAAGTCTATGAAAACAAAACCCAACTAAATATGAATAAAGACTTTATCAAGCCAGATTCAGCTGAAGCTTAAGAAGGTAGTCAACCTTCTTTGCAAATAGGAAACTTGCAGATGAATATTTATTTATTTGACTTAGTAAAATGGTATTTTTTGGCACTAGAATAAAGAAAATAGAAATCTATGAAACCAACACACAACTAAATATGAGCATAAAGACTTTATCAAGCCATATTCAACTGAAGCTTAAGAAGGTAGTCAACTTGCTTTGCAAATAGGAAACCTGTAGATGAACATTTCTTTATTTGACTCAGTAAAATGGCAATTTCTGGCACTTAAAAAGGGGTGACTCATTCATAATAGAAAAGATGGAAATGTTAGAGTTCTATATATGTTCCCATATTAACTGTTTTAGCAGCCACTTATCATTTCTTAAATCTTAGTCAATGCATTTAGAAGGGAAGTTATTTTTATTGTTGAGTGATGGAAGTAAGAAGAGAAAATGTGGAAAATTTAGGAGCTTACATTTGTATCATTGAGTTTCTCAATTTTTAGTATAAATAGAAGTAGCTTCTCTACCTTTTGTTCACTCATTCATGCTTGATCATTAGTAATTTTGAAGTTCTTTGTTGTAGTCTTTTGTGCAAGTAAGTTGTTGAGTGTTTTAGTGAGGGAATCGAGATTTCTTTTGGAATTTGCATTGGTTGAAATTTTTCTAAGAAGCTTGAATTGGAGATAGGTTGAGCTTATAAGGGGGGAAAAGTGTGACTATAGGAACTGAGTTGGGAGAAACATATTCTTTTGGCACTATAAATACAGGCATGCTGATTTTACTACTCTATTCTTTATGTTGAAATTATATTTTCTTACAAATGAAAGTGTTTGAGAAAAGATTATTTCCATACATGTGAGCTTGCTTGAATGAACTTAGGTTATTTCTTATTTTGAATGAGCTTGCTTGAACTTTAGAGAAGTCTTATTTGATGAAACCTTATATATATATATAATGATGGAATTGTGTGGTTGTGTTAGCTAAACAAGATAATCTTAAGTGTATTAATTAATACCTAGATTTCCATAAACTATACATATGTTTCATATATTGTGATTTATATGGAAAATGGTGTTATCTTAAAGTACTTGATTGTGGATGTTAGTTTTGAACATGGGAGGTTAGCTTGGTTGTTCCTAGGATTAGGATAATATGTGGATGGGAGTAACCTAGTTGGTCACTTAGATATGTGTACATGTATGGTTAACTTGGTTGTTCTTGGGGTTAGGATAATATGTGAATGGGAGTAACCTAGTTAGTCACGTTGTTATTACCTTTTTGGTTGAATGAATGTTATGTTTGAAAAGAGTATGAATGGTCAAATACCAAATTGAGCTAAGGGGAGGGTGAACATATGATCTACACTTGAAGTACTGAGTATTGAATTCTTTGGCCAAAGTAGTGTAAGTAGCCATTATTTACACTATCAATTCATAGTGAGTCAGGTTTGCATACTAGGTTGGGAATTTCATACATGTAGGTTGCAGCCAGTGTAGGGTAGCTCTAGTTATGTAGGACATAACATCATTCTTAGGAAGGCTAGTATTATGAGGTTACCAAGACAATATCTTTGTTGAAGGGTAGGGGCATCTTACTAGTTAGGTAGATGTGTGGGGGACTGCAGTAAGTCTGTGATTGGTGGAAAAGTGCTTGATTGATTCTCTCCCTCATACAGTTGGTGGCCGAAATTTGAGGATGTATGCCAGCAAGGACATCTAGACCATTTGTATCTTTGTTTCATTAAATCTCTTAGAAGCTATTTATTTGTTCATGTATCTCTATCTTTATTGAGAAATTATAAATGAGAAAATGTTATCATTACATGGGATTATGTAATATGAAATTGTTACTTGGTATTTTATATTTTTTCTTTTTTAAATGCAATGGAAGTTTGAAATGGATTTATTTCAAATGTGCATCTTATTATTGAAATTAAAAAGAAAAAAATATTGCTATAAATTGCAAGCATATATTATTCACATGTGGGTAAAATATAGGTAAATTATTTGGGTTAAATATTGGGCATGTTACACGTGGTATCAGAGCTACCAAGTTCAACTCTAAAACTTATCAGCTCATTATGCTTTCATCCAAAATTGGATGAGTCTAATGTTCGGAATTATTTTGCTACGATAGAGTGTCTCAAGATGAATGCAAGAAAGTTAGTAATTGAGAATGAGTGCTACCTTAAGACCAAGAAGGAAAGGGAAGCCATGTTAGAACCATAGAGGGGACCAATTAGGACAATGCAATATGGTTGAGCGACATAGAGACCTTTAATCATGATCTATCCCACATCAGTCAAGAAAGAGAGAGGATGTGTGAGGCTGCTAACTTTGTATCTCTTGTCTCTCCTACAAAATTAGATTTTGTACCACTTTTGAGGGATATTCCCTTAGAATGGAGTGTTAGTCCTACCATGATCTTTAGGGGCCCTCATGTTCTTTCAATGTTAGAATTTATTGTAATATCCTCTAGTAGAGAATCATAGGGATATGTCACCCAAAATTATGTATTTGAGAGTGAGTTTGATGGTTATGCACCCTTCAACAATGTATTGGAACAAAAATTTGAGGGATATGTCCCACTTAGCTATGTATTGGAAAGTAAATCTGAGGGATATTCTCCCCTAGACCATTTGAATAGTCACTCTATGTAAATGCAAGGATATTTTAAATCCTTTGTTCTTAATAAAAAAAATTATGTTTGGCAAAACTCGTGCAAAATGCCTCTCTCAACTTCTTTGTTAATGAATGCTTGTTTTCGAAATGTTTTTAGAAATTGTAAGTAAACCTTCCTTGGATGTAATTAAGATGGAAACCTCCAAGTGGAACATTACTTGTGAAAATGGTTAGAACAAGAGCTGACCTTGGGGATAGCCAAGAAGTAGGACAAGGTGTAGAAAACTCTGAGGCTAAATTGGATTTTATTTTGGCTATGATGAATGAGACTAGAGAAAGAATTGAAAACCTCAAGCAAGAGGTAAGAGGAAAAAAAATGCAAGAACAAGAAGTCCCTAGTGGAGAGGAAGGGGATTCCCATGATCAAACACAATCAATTGATCATGACGATGATGAATCCCAATCTAGGTTTGAAGGAAGCAAGAGGAAAAGACTTGTAAATGAGTTATCTCAAGATATGAAGAAGGTTACCCCCCCTAAGTTTGAGGGAACCACTAGTGGGGATGCAGATGAAGTATGGCTCATAGAAATGGAGAAATATTTTGAGCTAAGGAACTACTCTGAGATAACCAAGGCCATTTTGGGATCCTTTTAGCCAGGTAGATAAGCATCTGCATGGTGGATGAATAAAAAGATGGAGCTTGGGTTAAGTTCCTTAAGTCTTACTTAGAGTGAATTCATGGAAATTTTCCAAAAGTGATGGCTACCTAAACTTTACTATGATCAGAAGCCTATTGACTTCCAGAACTTAAGGAAAGGTGATTCCTCAACCAATGAATATTGGGAGAAATTCACTTTTCTCCTAAAGTACATGCCCATGTACCAAAAAGATGAGTGGTTTTGCATAAGGAAGTTCATCATGGGTCTCAACATCCAAATCGGAGGAGAAGTAGACATGCATGGTCCTGCTACCATGGACTTAGTGTATGAGAAATCTATTAAGCAAGAATAAAGGCTTAAATCTATCTCTTCCTAACATGAAAAGAATTAGAAAATTTTGAATTGGTCGCAAACTAATCAAACTCCAAAGAAGCCAAGTGATGGGTAGGATTTTCAAAGGAAAGGGGATAAGGGATTATGTAATAACCTAAATGAATCAAGGGACTACAAGGGGAACAACAACAACAATAGCAATTTCAATAGGAATGAAGGTAGTTCTGTAAATCCTACATCAAGGAATGGGTCATTGAGAGGATGTTTCACATGTGGAGGAGATCGATTTGCAATTCAGTGTCCCAAAAAACCACCAGGGACACAACCACATAGAAATAATTTGTACCTTCTCAATGAGCAGTGTTCCAGTAGAAGATTCATGCGGTGCTAGACAACCGATAGGCAGAGTACCAAATTACTCCCATGGAGATCCTAGGTACTTTTTTTGGTACACCTATTTCCATTCTAATTGATATCGATGCCACAAAAAAAAAAATTCTCCTAGTGTAGGTAGTAAAATTTCTAGAAAATCTGGCTATATGGAAAAGTATTGGATTGTTGAGTACATAAACTAGATAAGAGCTAAGGTGGAGAAATGTTTATTTGAAGAAAACTTCTGAGTTTCTCTATGGAAGTGAATTTGCATGTAGTCCCACTAGGTTAATCTGATGTCATTCTAGGAATAAATTGGATATGGAAGCATAGAGCCAAAGTAGATTGTCATGCAAAAATTGTAGAATGTTTAGATGATCTTGGGAATTGGGTATTCTTGCAAGGAGCAACTAGAGAAGTTAAGTTGCAGCAAATCTCCAATGTATAAATGTATAGAGAAAAAAATAAGGGATGTCAAAATTTTGTTGTGAAAATGGAAAAACTTGAGGAGTGCAATGAGTTCATCTCTCAAGATGACGTGGTATTCTATGGACCCAAAGACCTCCAAAAGCTGAGGAAGGTGAGGTGGTGGAATCAGGAAAATTAGATATGGAAAAATATCCTATCCTAAAAGACTTTGTGGATGCATTTCTAGATGAATTACTTGGATTACCTCCCAAAAGTGTGTTTGATTTCTCCATTGATATTGTTATAGGGTTGAAACCTATATCAAAAGTTCCATATAGGATGACCATGATAAAATTAATGGAGCTAAAAGATCAATTGGAGTAGTTGTTATCCAAAGGATTAATTGGACCCAGTGTTTCACCTTGTGGAGCGCTAGTGATCTTCATGAAGAAGAAGGATGGTACACTGCGCTTGTGTATAGATTATCGCTTGCTTCACAAAGAAATGATAAATAACAAATATTTGTTACCATGTATCAAAGATGTCTTTGATTAGATGTAAGGAGCACCAATTTTTTCAAAGATTGATCTTTGACCAAGTTGTTATAAACTAAGGATCAATGATGAAGACATATTCAAAACAACTTTTAGGACTAGGTATGGTCATTACGAGTTCACAGTCCTACCTTTTGGACTAACGAATGCACCTGCAACATTCATGAACTTGATGAATAATGTATTCAAGGACTACCTAAATAAGTTTGTATTGGTCTTCTTGGATGATATTCTTATCTACTCCAAGAATGAAGAGGAACATCTCCAGTATCTAGGGGTTGTTCTTCAATGTTTAAGAGTGCATTAGTTGTATGGAAAACTCTCTAAATGTACCTTCTTTCAAAAGGAAGTGCAATATTTGGGTCATGTGATTTCAGCTGATGGGATTGTAGTTGATCCAACAAAAATTAAAGCAGTGCTTGAATGGACAGTGCCAAAGAATGTGCCAAAAGTTTGAAGCTTTATGGGTCTGGCTAGTTATTATCAAAAGTTTGTAGCAAAATTTTCTAGAATAGATTTTCCCATCACTTCATTACATAGAAAAGGGAAGAAATTTGAATGGTTGGAGAAATTTCAAATGTCATTTGACCAACTCAAAGAGAATTTGACTACAACTCCGATACTGAAAGCACCAGATCTAGATGGTGATTTTTTTGTCATCACAGATGCTTCAGGTGAAGGTTTGGGTGGAGTATTGATGCAAGATGGGTGAGTCTTATCCTATGAGCCTAGGAAACTGAAGCCTTATCATAAAAATTATGCTTCACATGATTTGGAATTGGCAGCAATTGTCCATGCATTATAGATGTGGAGACATTATCTATTGGGGAAACCTTTTGAACTGAAGAACGATCATAACGGTTTGAAGTATTTATTTACCCGATTGAATTTGAATGCATTGTAAAGGAGATGGTTGGAATTGATATCTGATTGTGATTTTAATATCAACTATATCAAGGGAAATGAAAATTGGGTTGTAGATGCCCTAAGTCGTAGGAGACATATCTCCTCAATGTTATCAATTCAAATTGATTTCAAGGGTCAAGTGTTGGAGAAATCCAAGGGTGACAAGTATTATGAGCAAGTCAAGCAAGCACTCTCATAAAATCCACAAGACCCAAGGTATGAAAGATTTCACTTGGAACCTAATGGTTTATTAAGGTTTAAGGGAAGAATATATGTACCCGACTCTAAGGAATTAAGGAATTTAGTGTGGAAAGAAGTTTATACCACATCATATTTTGGACATCCTAGAGTAATTAATATTTTGGCTAATGTGAAGCCATTTTACTTCTCGAAATGAATGAAATAGGGATGTTGCAATATTTGTAGCAAGTTGCTTAGAATATCAAAGGGTGAAGGAAAAAAATCATCACCGTACAAGACTTTTATATCCTCATGAAGTTCCAGAAAGGAAATGACAACTCATTAGCATGGATTTTATGCAAGGACTTCCAATGTCAAGGAATAAGCATAATTCCATTCTAGTAGTGGTGGATAAGCTTATGAAGGTATCTCACTTTATTCCAAGGAATCTAATGTACGGAGCTTCCATTATAGCTCATAAATTTATTCAAGAGGTGTTTAGGTTACATGGAATTCCTGAGAAGATTATTTTTGATAGGGATGCTTATGTGGCATCTAGGCTTTGAAAACCCTTATTTTTTTTGCTTAGGACACATTTGAACATAAGTTCAACATATCATCCAAAAATTGATGGTCAAACTAAAAGGGTGAACCAAGTGTAGAGGATATACTAAGAATGTATTGCAAGGATCAATAATACAAGTGGGAAGATTACCTATCTTTGGTGGAGTTTTCATATAATAACTCTTATCATTCCATAATTAAGATGACTCCATTTGAAGCATTGTATGGAAGGAAGTTTCAAACTCCTATAAGTTGGGATAAGCTAGAGGATAGGATAAGCCTTTGGCCAAAAATGCTATCTAAAATAGAGGATAAAGTTGGTATTATTAAGTGTAGAGAAGGGGGATTCGCTACTCACAAGTTCTCTTCAATGAGAGACCCTCACAGGGTGAACTACCCTAAACTACCTCAAAGGACAGTGGTGAGAGTTATAGAACCAGAAAGAGTAGGTCACATAGATTCTCTGGACAAACCAACAAGCTCTCGACTTAAGGATGACAATGCAGAACATGGATGACAGAGTGTCGCATTGACATCCTGAAGGTGCACTGGCGTCTCGTATGAACCAGAAAGCAGGTTTATCACAAAAAATAGCTAAGTGGATACTTCTAAGCTAATTACTGAGAACTTCTAGAAAGTGATGGAATAAAAAAATGTGATAAAGCTGAAATAGACTGAAATAGAAAAGATAAAGATAAGGAGAGAAATGGAAAGGAAATGCTAACGACCGTGTGATTGATGAAGCCTCCAACTCATGAATGTCTTCAATAATTGCACACAAGAGAGAGAGAGAGAAAGAAATTGTTGGGGGTGTATAGGGGTTTGCCTCTATCAAACTCGCATTTTGGTGTTCCCACCTCCAGCCAAATAGATAGAAAAGTAGAAATGAAGTCAAGTACATAAAAGCACTACAAAAAAGTGTATGCTACTCAACCAAGTAATAGAGGAGAGGAGTGAAAGCTTACCACCTCTATCCAAAGTGCTCAAGGATAGTGGGGGAGAAAATGAGAGGAACTCAAGCCTCTGTTGTCATGGTGTTTCATTCCACACTTTCTCTACTAAAGTGATGGAGTGTTAATATTGTTGTTGTGAAGTGTTAAGTGTTGCTTATGATTGAAGAAACTTCTTAGAGCTTGTGGAGAGATTCAAGAGATGATGTGAAGAGATCCAACCATGAAATGGAATGAGAATGAGTGAATATGAAGGAAAGAGGGAAGAAAATGACCATATTCGGGTCGGTCACCCAAAAAGGGCATTACAAATCAACTCCCAATGGGAATGGTAATGCCTCTGCAGGCTCCAGATGCGGGAATCTGTTAGGGACATTAGCATGTCATGTAGACGTATGTGCATCATGCGGGCATCCTAGACAAAAATGCCTTCACCGACACCAAAAATAGATGCCAAGTGGAACGAAGGCAACAGGCTCAAGTGGAATTAAACCTCCGCTTTTGATTTTCTAAAGTGTTAAGGGACAAAAGAGAATTTTGGTTAGGGGTGCAAATTCTTGTTGATACATTTTTCCCCCACTTAAGCAATCATGAGTACTGATGAGTGCTTCAGTAAAGTAGAGTAGTAAGAAGTAACAAGGTTAGAAATGTATACCTAAATCATCGAGGAAGCAGATCATGGTCTAGAAAACCCGAGAGTTCAGGACAAGAAAAGAACTTCATAACTCTGTGAAACTATGAATTTGAAGAAAGAAAGCACCTTACAGACTCACATACCTACAAGGAAGGTATCCTCCAAGAACTCTCACATGAATGAAACCAAGAAAGCACCTTACAGACCCGTAGACCTGCAAGGAAGGTATCCTCCAAGAACTCTTACATGAAGGAAACCAATAAAGTGCCTTACATATCCACAGACCTGCAAGGAAGGTATCCTCCAAGAACTCCCACATGAAGGAAACCAAGAAAGTGCCTTATAGACCCACAAACCTACAAGGAAGGTATCCTCGAAGAACTCTCACATGAAGGAAACCAATAAAGCACCTTACAGACCCGTAGACCTACAAGGAAGGTATCCTCCAAGAACTCTCACATGAAGGAAACCAAGAAGGCACCTTACAGACCCACAAACTTGCAAGGAAGGTATCCTCCAAGAAATCTCACATGAAGGAAACTAGGAAAGTGCCTTATAGACCCGCAGACCTACAAGGGAGGTATCCCCCAAGAAATCTCACATGAGGGAGACTAAGTAGAGGGGACTCCATAGAGTCAGAGATGGTGACATCTTTACCCACATATAGAACATGTTAGGAAGTGGCCATGCAGGCCAATGAATGGATGGTCACGCAGACCATCACTAAGTTGTAAGGCTTTCGAAGGGTTGCTCAGAAACCCTTCAAAAGGAAGAAGGGTCCACTCAAGGGACACACTATTTGAAAAGTGAAGTCTAGTCAAGTTTCCCCCAAGCTAGACGTAAAGATAGGTCTAGACGGGCTGCCCTCGAGCTAGCTTCAAAGATATGAAAAAGGTCTATTCAGGGTGCCCCCAAGCTAGATGCAAAGATGTGAGTCTAGTTGGGCTACCCCTGAGTTAGACGAAAATATGTGATTTTGAAGGAGCAAAGATTTCAAAGGGCTCCCTTGGGAACCCTTCAAAAATAAGAATGGGTCCATTCAAGGGACGCTCAAGTTGAAATACATAGAGGAGAGAGAGGGGTCCTTAAGAAGGACGCACATCTCCAGAATGATTTATGATTGCCCCCAGCATAAGGGGGAGGAGAATTGTGCAAGATATTTAGGATAGGATAGAGGTAGACCTTGATTTCACTTTTTATTTGAAAGAAGAGATAGGTGGATCAACAACTCAAATGAGTGATGGAACCTGAATCACGAAGTTGTATCTTATCCTTCAAGGCCTTACATTCACTAGTGGAATGGCCATGAACTCGATGGTATGCACAGAAAGAATGTTTTTCATGATTATGCTTATGATGCTTCTTGCATGTAGGAGAAGGAAGAGTAATTAAGCAGGATTTTAGAAGCCACAACAAAATACGCTCTTGCTTAGACAAAGGATGAGGAGCAGGAAGCAAGCCTTTCTCTTGTGGATAAAAGTTTGACTGCTCAGAAGAATAGGATACAAAGACAAAATACAAAGGAGGATAGACCAATCCATGAGAATAAGGTTGAGCGGACATCACATCGACATTCAACCATGGTTTCTCCTCAAATCGTTTATTCGAGAAACCAACCTCCAAATTATGCCTATGAGGCATGAATTCTATAGGGACCTGTATGCCTTGTTCATTATGCCCACAACCTTTACGCTCATAAACATATTTAGATATGAGCCTAAAGTTGGGGCCATAACATGTTTTAATTTGTGAGAAGAAGGAGGATCCTCATAGAGAGTCTTATTCCAGTAGGGGGGACATACTCTTCTATAGGATCGTCATCATCCTTCTTGATAGGAATGTCAACATTATCCTCCTTAGCAGAAGCATAATCGTCTTCCTCATAAGGAGGGTCAACAATAAGAACATTACAGTTTTCATTCACATGGTCTCGTGATACAAAAGGACAATCATCTTCGATGGTGGGTGTGAATGAGGTTTTCGGAAGGTCTAAGCGGATTGGGTCAACTTTATATTCCTAAAACAAGGAATTTAAAAAGTCTGGAGGACCCCAATCATCACCACGACATACATTCCTTTGCGAAGAGGTAGAAGGAGAAGAATTTTCTTCAGAAGGATATTCTCTAGGGACATTCATCTCAAGAGTATCCTTTGTAGTAGATACTTCTGGAGTAAACATTGACACATTGGAAAACATTGAAGGAATAAGAGTAGGCACAACTGAAGCCTGACAGTAGTTGCCATCTCACATAAGTGCTTAGCATCAAGGTCAGCCTTTCTTGTGACTACTCGATTATTAGAAATGAACTTAATTAATTTATGCAAGATAGACAGGACTGCACCCATAGCATGAATCCATAGTCTAGCAAGAAAGGGGTTGTAAGGTAACTTCTCTGACATAACATATACAAGGGTAGGTACGGTAACAGGTCCCAACCTCAAAGGTGAGACTATAGTACCTAGGGCTTGTCAATTGAAATTTTAGAACCCATAGATGCCAATAGAAGAAGCATTAATAGAAGATGGGTTAATATTAATCTTAGGTAGTAGATCAATGCTACATATGTTGAGCGTCGAACCAACATCAATGAGAGTACGTCTAATACCAATCTTATTAATATTAACTATAATCATTAGAGGGTCTTCTTGCTTCTATACTTCTAAAGGCGGGAATTACTAGGGATAGAATGTAATATTCGGTGAGTCCATGCAAATATATTCTAACAACGCATCAGCATTTTCTAGCCTAGCAGAAGAAGGCAAGAGGATCATTTGCAAGGCTTTTTGAAGCATACCTTGATAAATCAGAGCAGACTAAAGTAAGTCCCATAGTGAGATCTTAGCCGGAGTAACTTGAGGTCACTCGAAAAGACCGTAATCACTAGGTGCTTTAGCCATAGGTTTAGGTGCTTGAGGAATTCTTAGTTGTTTGTTCATTCTAGTATCATAAGTACGGGCTACCGTTCTATAAGAGGGAGCCTTAGAAAGATCAAGGGAATCACTATCAAATGGAACAACATTAATAGAGAAAACCCTTTCAAGAGAAGGACTAGGTAGAGTCATGTAAATGATCAATCTCTTAGGCCTTTGAGGGGCAACAAAGACATAGATTATATTTACAGAATCATTACAACTAGTATAATAATTATTTGAATACATATTCTCAACATTGATCCAAACATGATCAAATGTGGAAGGAGATTCATCATGCACCAATTTATCATCTCTAGAGGAGAGTGCATTGGAACAAATAATAAAAATTTTATTCACAAATGCATCATCTCTAGAAGAGAGTGCATCAGAATGAGTAGAAGATAGAGTAACATTAAGAAAGGTATCAATGATTTCATCTTCTTGCAACAAGATATCCTCTGAAGGAGGAGGACTCTCATGAGAAGGATCAAAGATACAAAGTGACATGGAAAAATCCGAGTCACTATCATATGCATGAAATGGAAGACCATTAATATTTTCCATATAGTTAGATACATAACTAATAAAAGAAGATATTAAATTAATTATGCTTTTTTAGGTATTTTCTATGTTCTAGTAATTCGTATTTTCAAAGGTCTTTGGAGTGGAATTTGGGTTCGGAACTTGCATTCATCCTTAAAATTTGAATACCAAAGGCACTTGTATTTTAGGGACTAAACTAGTTCTCTAGAAGACCTTTCCAATGGTGCAAACGGTTCTGAATTTCGAGCACCAAGTCAAAAGTTATGACCCCACCGAGTAGGGGTAAATAATTCCTAGTTTTTGAAGAACATTGTTCTTCATGTTGGGTTCACCAAAATGTAGAGAAGGGGGATTCACTACTCATGAGTTCTCTTCAACGAGAGACCCTCATAGGGTGAACTTCCCTAAACTACCTCAAAGGACAGTGGCGAGAGTTCTAGAACCAGAAAGAGCAGGTCATAGAGATTCTCTGGACAAAACAATAAGCTCTCGGCCAAAGGACGACAACACAGAACACTAATGACAACGTGCCACACTGACATCTTGGAGGCGCGTTGGTGTCTCATACGGACCAGAAAGCAGGTTTATCATAGAAAACAACTAAGTGGCTACTTCTAAGTTGATTATTAAGAACTTCTAGAAAGTGATAGAATAACAAAATGTGATAAAGCTGAAATAGATTGAAATACAAAAGATAAAGCCAAGGAGAGAAAGGGAAAGGGAAAGGAAATTCTTACGACCATGCAATTGATGAAGCCTCCAGCCCGTGAATGTATTTAATACTTGTACATGAGAGAGAGAGAGAGAGAGAAAGTGTTGGGGCTCTCTAGGGGTTTGCCTCAGTCAAACCCCCATTTTGATGTTCCCACCTCCACGGATAGCCAGATAGATAGAATAGTAGAAATGAAGTAAAGTACACAAAATCACTACAAAATAGTGTATGCTACTCAACCAAATAATAGATGACAGGAGTGACAGCTTACCACCTCCGCTCAAAGCACTCAAGGCTAGTGGGGGAGAAAATGAGAGGAACTCAAGCCTCTGCTATCATGGTGTTTCATTCCACACTTTCTCTACTAAAGTGATGGAGTGTTGATGTTGTTGCTGTGAACTGTAAAGTGTTGCTTGTGATTGAAGAATTTTCTTGGAGCTTGTGGAGAGATTCAAGAGAGGATGTGAAGAGATCCAGTCATGAAATGAAATGAGAATGAGTGAATATGAAGGAAAGAGGGAAGAAAACGGCCATATTCGAGTCATTCAGCTGAAAAGGGCATTACAAATCAACTCCCAATGGGAATCGTAATGCCTCTGCAGGCTCCAGATGTGGGAATATTTCAGGGACGTTAGCACACCGCATAGACGTTTGCACGCCATGCGAGCATCCTAGATAGAACGCCTTCACCGACACACAAAACAGATGCTAAGTGGAATGAAGGAAATGGGCTTAGGTGGAATTAAACCTCCACTTTTGATTTCCTAAAGTATTAAGGGACAAAATGGAATTTGCTTTAGGTGTGAAAATTCATGTTGATACATTAAGCAAAGGCTAGCAAAATCTAATGATAGGAAGAAGAGTTATGCGGATTCAAAGCAGATACACAAACATTTCTTAGTAGGGGAGAAGGTTTTGTTAAGATTTAAACCTCATAAGAGTTATATTAAGTTTGGGAAGTCATCCAAACTAGATCCACATTAAGTAGGCCCATTTGAGGTTCTCGAAGAAGTGAACCATGTTGCTTATCAAATTTCTTTTCCACTAGCTCTTTCCAAGATGCACAATGTCTTTCATGTTTCATACCCTAAGAAGTATATGCTAGGGGATAATCATGTTATTTATTAGAATTCTTTAGAGGTACATGACCCAAGAGTGGTAACAATTGAGCCTCTCAGAGTACTTGAAACATGTAATCTTCACTTACATAATAGAGAGGTTTTATAATGCAAGGTCCAGTGGGATCAACATGTAGAAGATTTAGCCACTTGGGATCACTATGCTAAGATGAAGCAAAAAAATTCTCATTTTTTGTAAGACATTGAAAATTCCTAAAAACATTTTTATTTTATTTTATGCTTTATGGTTTATGTTTCATGTTTGATACTTAAAATCATTGGGGACAATGATTCACAAGGGGGGGAATATGTTACACCCCATTGTGTTATTACTTAATTACTGTTACTTTGATGAGTTAAAATGCTTTAATATAAAATCATGTTTTGTATATTTGGATGGAAAATATGATGAATGAATGTGCAATTCAATGTGAATGTTGTGAAAGCTTTGGTAATGCAATGATATATGATGCATATGAATGTAATATTATCAGCTAACTACTATTATGATGCACTAAGTTGGATGTAGGAAAATAATTGAACCTTTGGAAGAGAGGAGGAGTATCACTCAAGGGAAGAAATTGGTTTGGTAACCCTTAATGTGCCTATTTGAGCTATCACACACTCACCTCCTATTTTGGTCAAGTTGATTCAAGTTAGTCGAGAATTGGTAAGTGAACCTTCAGTGATAGTTTAGGGATGATTTGCAATGGTTTTGGTTTTAAGTCTTTGACTTGTTGATTTGGATTATCTGACTAAATATTTTTGTTAAGTATAATTTATTCTCCATGTATTTATATTCATATATTAATCGATGAGTATACACATAAAATGTATATATGTATATATGTATGTATTTACGATAACTCATACATGTGAGTATATACATGCATTTGTCTACATAGGTACATGTACTTATGCATACTCATGAGCGGATATACCATATGCATGAGAATATTGATTGGACATATATGTGTCTATTATGGATATTAAGATAATTATTTATGTATATAATATATATATTAATATATATGCATGTGAGTACATTAAATACATACATATTAATATATATATATATACTCATTAATATATATGTGATTGGAAAATAATGATTTAATAAACATTTATATATATATTAATATAGATATATATTATAACGATGAAAGTTATAACATTTTTTTTTTTATTGGTGATTATGATTTATTTTATTAAAGATAAAGAAATATAGTAGTAACTACAAAATATCAGTCCTTCCAAAAGTTTTGAAATATGTCTGCTAAACCAGCATAATTTTCACATAAACAAAAAAACAGTTCCCCCATCCTCCTGAGAACCTCCCTACCACCTATTACCCATACCCCTATCTAAAAACTATTCAGAGACAAATTGGGCTTAGCCCCAGAAAGTTAAACTTCAAAAACTACATTAACAAAATGACACCTAAAACAAGATTTGAAATTTAAAGTTTACGCAGATTCCCTAGAGGTGCTACCCAAGTGCAGTAGCCTAAATTCCATAAGCGACTTCATCTTCTTCCTTTGGATCAACCCCTTCTTCTCTTGCATCTCCTCTCTAGTGACGATTTTAAGGTCCTATATTACCTTCTCGACCTCCATTAACTCTGCACACAATTTCAATGCTTTCCATCCTCAAGCGGCACCTTCTCTCCACATGGCTTAGATATTCCCTTTTGGCCACCTGATAAATGGATGGTTCAACTTTGTAACTTTTGGATCTTCATTTTCCATGCCTTCACTCACATCGAATTCTTCACTTGGTATAGCCCACTCCAAGATACTATCCATGTTTACTAAAAAATCCTCATGTACTAAATATTTCATTACTTTCCTTACCTCCTTTGTCAACTCTCCTAAGTCCAGCCCCCATGCCATGATCACTGAATAAACGTCCATATTTGTCCGATACATGTGCTTCAAGTATTCAAAGCCATTGCCCAAGATTATCTGCACAGCTTGTGCCACCTTCACATCCTTAAAAATAAACAAACCTCTCAATCTCTTCACTGTCACTTTCCCAACAAAGGTGTCCAATTTCTGCTTTGAATGCAGAGTAAAATTGGCCTCCATTTCTTCTCTGCTATGCAACTTCTAGCTACCTTACACCACATGCCTATTACACATGCCTTACCACTGCAGCCTGAGAAGCATCTAAGGAATGACAATGTGTAAATTTAATACACATCTCATCGCCCACCACCACCATTAATGTCAAACATACATCCAGCACCGACAACAAAACTACGTCAATGATTCAAGTCCTTCAGGAATTTAAAAAACATTCCTCTATTAACTAACTCCAACTCTATCCTAAAATAAATGCATTGGAAAAATTTCCTCCAAAGACAAACTACTAAACTCTTCGATTCTAATTTTATCCACCTCTTCAAAAGATAGTGCCCATTTTGAGAGGGTTTCTGCTTCAGTATTCCCATTTTGTCTAATATGACTAACTTGGAAGTCTTCAAAAAAAGCTAATTCTTCAATAATTCTCCTAATTAATCCCTACAAATGCCAAGCCCCAATTCCTCCTTTCATTATTTCTTGGATAATTATCAATGAATCACCCTCTAAATCAATCCTTGATGCCCCTAACTTCCTTACCAACTTAATTTCCATTAAGTTTGCTTCTACTTCAGCTACATTATTAGTTCCTTCCTTCAATATCTTTGCACCTAAAGCAAACACATTTCCATTCTAGTCATGGACAATGCTACCCGCTCCTAATGGTCTCGAGTTTCCTTTTGAAGCTTCATCAAAGTTTACCTTCCATCATCCTTCCTTAGGTTTCTCCCATTTTACTACCTCTTCATTAATTGGGGTTGGATTAACCCAACCAGGCCCCTTAATGGGCCTTAAACGAATACCTAGCCATCGGTCCTAGATCTGTTTGTCCTCCAAAGAAAAGGAGTTCTTTAGATTAAAAAAGGTTGAATCTACTGCCCCAACTACTTCCTCCAAAGATTGATTTATTCTGAATTTTTCGTCTTTCCAAAGTCTCTCCTTTCTCTAGGAAGATTCTCCTATTCCTCTCTTTCCATATTTCCCAGATTACTATGGATGGTCTCACCTTCCATACACATGAGAAGGTTGATTTCTTCTTCCTCACCAGCCACCCTTCAAAAAAAATCTTTAAATTATTTGGTAGAGGCCCATGCCAACCTAGATATTTCAATAACATATCCCAACAAGCGGCAGCCATTCTGCACTGAAGTAGGAGGTGGTCTACTGTTTCCTCTACTTTTTCACACATAACACATCTTGAGGGTCCATAAAAACCCAAACGCCTTCTTTGTTCCCCTATTAAAATATGTCCTCTAACTACCAACCATGCAAAAGTTCCTACTTTAGGAAGGCATTCCTTTCCCTAGCATAAATCAACCGCCAAACTTCTCCCCTTACACCTACATCCAAAAGATAGTATCCCAATTTAACCAAATATTTTCCATCTACAGCTCCACACTAGACTACTTTTTCTTCATCATTTTTCCTTATTATTTTATGAGAGCTTAGAATCTCTTACATGATTTCTCGATGCCTAACTGATAAATCAACATTTTGGAGGGATTTCCACCTCCATTCACCTCTGAAACCATCTTCTTTGAACTCCAAATAATCACTAACCCTACTACCCCAATGTTGTATGAACCACTTTTGAATTTCCAGCAAATTATCATCTTCTTGCAACACTAGGAAACCTACCCATGAGTCATCCCAAAACTTCACCCTCATTCCATTTCCAATTTGGCATGTTACATGCTCAATTGCAACTTGCCAACAAGAAATGATAAAATTCCATATTTCCAAACTAGCAGGTGGATTCTGTATGGTTAGGATCCTATTATCCTCCATTGAGTCTAGATATTTGGGTTTTAAAATTATTACCCACAATTGAGAAGGTTGGGAATAAATATTCCAAACTAGTTTTTCCCCCAATGCTTCATTCATTACATTCCAATCTCTCAAACCTACTGCACCCTCACTCTTCATCTTATAAATATTTTCCCAAGAGAGAAGGGGAATCTTATCCTGCTCATTTTCTCCATTCCAGAATTTTTTTTGCATTCTTTGGCCTATTATTTTTATGACCTTCTTCGGAATTTTTAAACACATTATTGAGAAGACAAGAATTGCAGAAATAATCGACTTTAACATTAGAATTCTACCAACAGATGTCAATCATCTGCTCTTCCATCCATCCATTCTTTTCAAGCAACTGTCCACTAGATCATTCCATATGGCTGATTTATTGGCTCCCCCAAAAAGAGGAATACCCAAGTATTTCCCTGGAAGTGTGCCCTTCTTCATCCCTAATATGGAGCAAATCTCCCTCTGTTTCTATCCCTTTGTATTGAAGAAAAAAATCTCATATTTTCTCCAATTTATACATTGTCTAGAGGTTGCACTATATTTATCCAAAACACCTTTAATCACCCTGGATTCCCTAAAAGAAGCTTCTCCCATCAGTAAAGTATCATCGGCAAACTACAAATGAGAAATTGAGTCAAAACCTTTAGCTACTTGCACACCTTTCCATATCCCATCACTTCTTTTATTTGCTATATGTTGATCCAATGCCTCAGCCATTATGATGAACAAAAGGGTGAGATTGGGTCACCTTTTCTTAGGCATTTTTCTGATTCAAAAAAACCTTGAAGGCTTCCATTTACAAGAACTGAAAAACAAGGATTTTTAATGCATCTTTCTACCCATTTTGTCCATAACTCACTAAAACCAAACTTCGTGAGGACTTTTAATAAAAATTCCCTGTTCACTTCATCATACGCTTTCCTACTATCTAATATTATCAACATTTTTTCTAAATGTTTTAGCCTAATAGAATGGATCACTTCATGTGCCACAATTATACCTTCATAGATAGATCGATTTGGAGAGAAACCACTTTGGTCTGTGGAGATAACAGTAGCTAGAACTTCCTTCAACCTATTTGCTATTACCTTTGAAATTATCTTATAGATCATACTGTATAACTAGATGGGCCTAAAGTCATTGAAAGATACAACTTCCTCTTTCTTAGGTACAAGGGATATGAATGTATTATTGAAATATTAAAAAAAAAACCTCCCCGTCTTGATTCTTCCACCACTTCCCAAATATCCTTAGCAAGTACATCCCACCATTTCTGAAAAAATGTTGGAAAGTCGTCTAGCCCCGACGCTTTATCACTTCCCAAACTAAAAAAGGGAAGCTCTAACTTCTTCTAGGGTCACAACCTTTGTCAAAGTAACATTATGTGCTTCTGAAACACACTATGGGATTACATCTAGAAATTGATCTACTTGGGGAATACCATTTTGAGAGGCTCTAAAGGCCTCCAAGAAAAACACATAGCTTCTTGGAAAATTTATTCTTTGTTCGTTAGGGTATTACTATGAATATCTTGAATCGAGAGAATTATATTTATAGATCTCCTTACATTGGTCAAATTGTGGAAGAATTTTGTATTTTGATCTCCCTCCCTTAGCCACGTCTCTCTTGATTTCTACCTCCAGAATGTTTCCTCTCTAGCCAAAGTCTCTTCATACTGCTTATTGAGATCCTGTTCCTTTTGAAAATCCTCCTCCAACATACCTTCATCAATCACTTTCAAATGCAGCACCCTCAACTCCTGTTCTAAATTGAATTTCTCTGAAAAAATGCTTTTGAAAACCTCTCGATTCCATTGCTTTAATTGCTCCTTTACAAACTGAAGTTTTTTGAAAAAAATGAAAGCCTTGTTACCCTCCCTTTCTGGAGCATTTAACCACCATCCGACAACTAAATCCCTAATAACATCCGCTCTTAACCACATTTTATCAAATTTAAAAGGGCATCTATCTGGAAGTACATCTTCTTGGATTCTAACACTAATGGGATAGTGATCGAAACCTATAAGGGGAAGAATCTTTTCCTGAATTGTCCATTGGAAGTTAGCCCAATTACCAGCTATAAAGAACCTATCTAGTTTTTTAGCTATATTCAAAAAACCACTTGTTCTATTTGTCTAGGTGAAATTAACATTTTTGAACTAGATATTGAAGAGACCATTATTTGTGACAAAGTTACTAAAATATTTTTGTTTCCGGTTTTCCCATCCTATCCCACCATTCTTTTCAAATGGTCGAAGGATTGCATTAAAATCCCCCCCCAAAAGAAACAAAATATCACCATTATTTAAAATCACCTCTCAGACTTCACACCAAACTCTTTTCATCTCCACATAATTATTTGGCCCATAAACATTAATAATAGTTAAATTTGCAATCAATTGTCTCGAGTAAACACTTACCCATTGCCAAGATTTTCCTGATCTAATTTCCTGAACCTCCACAACCACCTCTCTGGAAAGTATACCAATACCTCCAGAAGCTCCCTATGCTTCAACTACTGAGCATTTCCATGTACCGAACTACCTCCTGAAAGAGTTTACTTTATCCCTGCTAATCTTTAACTCCTATAATAAAATGATATCCGGCCTTGTTTGATCAAAACACTGCTTGATCAAATGAATCTTGTCAGGGGCATTGTAGCCCCTGACATTCCACAATAGGACCTTCATTGCTCCCATGAAAAGGCATAGCCTTTTCCCTATCTCAACGTTTTTTGGCCCGACGTAGTTCTTGCAATTTCTAATTTTTCCTTTGCAAATTTTGGTCCACATTTTTCTTCTCCCCAACCTTTACTCTAACTTTCTTAGTAAGCGTTTGTGCAAGTGTTCTCTTTTCTATAATACCCAATTCATACCTTAGGCCTAATTTGTCTCCTCCTCCCCCTTCCTCGTCACTTGGTGACCCATATTACAGGTCATCATACAAACTCCCCTCCTCTCTATCTTCCTCAAATGAGCTCTTCCAGTTGTGTATTGGGGATATTTGGATATCTTTGAAGATTGGTTTTGTGGTTTCATAATTAACATCCTTTTGAGAAGCTTTCTCCTCCTCCATTGATGTTATATTTTGGGTTTGTCTGCTCTTATTTTCAACTCATGGGTTTTCCCCCCTTTGATCCATTTGGGGGTTATCAATGCCTTGTTTGTTAGCTAATGGATTAGTCTGGGTCCCACCGTCCTCGAATCCTTGAGCTGGTCTTTGAGATCTTTCCTCTATCTTTGAGCCCTTTTTATCATTCTCCTGAGTAACCCAACCATTCCTTACCTCTTTGAACCCACTTGTGGGGGGCTCACTATTACCCCAAATAGACATGTTGTCCATTTGGAACCCTTCAGGACTCCATACTACCACATCAAGCCTTCTTTCTTGTATCTTGCTAGATACCCTATCTTTTTTGTCAGCCCACAAATCTAAAAACACATTTGGTTTATGCATACTTCCCTGTTCCTCAGCAGACAACTCTTTGTGAATTGATATTGCCTCTACAAATTCAATATTATCTTCCTCAAAGAGATTTTCCTTCAAAACCAATAAATCATTTAGAGCATTAAGCCCTAGTCCTTTCCCTTTTCCCACGAGATTACATTCTCGAACTAGATTCCCTAAACCTTTGTAAACATAGCACATTTCAATCATTTCTTCAACCTCAATCTCTTGTTTCCATGTGCCATCTCCTGATATCAATTCCACCATCTTGGGGAGAGGGTGCATTGCCTGCCAAAGGATACACATTCTTGCATACATGATGTAGTCTTTATTCAACATTGCCTCATCCGCTTTAACAAAAGTGCCTAGCTTGTTTCCTATTGACCTTAGGGTTTCCTCATTCTAGTACCCATGTGGTAGGTTGTAAAGTCTTATCCATATCGGCACCTTTGTGATGGCTTCCTTTTTTGGGTTGAAATTCGAAGTCCAATATTTTATGAAGAAACCTTTGCCCCCCATTAGAAATGGTCCACTGTTTAGAATCTATTCTTTGTCCTTGGCATGCAGACAAATTACCAGATAGAAACCATTAGGAAGGGTTTTTAGCACTGTTGCTTCTCCCCAGTGTTCATTACACCAACTTCTAACTCATTTAAAAGTTGGCCAAGGCCTACTCCATTTCATAAAAAAATATCTTTCCTTGAAATTATTGATTCATTCCAAGGCTTACCATCAATAAAAATGAAACTATTGTAGCATGCTCAAAATTAGGGTTTACCTATTCCACTGTCTGTAGATTCACTTGTTTCTTCGGTCTCCAAAACTTCTTCTCCAGTTCCTTCATATCCCCTAGCACCATCAGGTGCATACTAGAATATCCCCATCGATTGCTTGTGCCTTTCTTGTGGGGCCCTGGTTTATCACTTACAAAAATATTTGTGTCTTGTCCATTTTTAGTCGGAGCCTTCCATGCTTGTTGTGGAGCTCTCCATTGTGTATTCCACAGCCTTCCCCCATTCCGCTGATTGAAAGGCCACCTACTTGGATCTTTGCTATGAAAAACCTAATTTTTTCAAGGCTCCTCATCTCTCCTACGTTCCACCAAAGTTATAACATATATATATATAATATATTGTAGTGTAGAAAAATGTATCCTTTTACATTTTCACACTTAATTTGGAATTAATGTTAATTTGGACTTAATTGTGCCTTATTTTGGTGTTGTAAAGTGTACCCCTTTACACTTTCACACTTATCTAGGGCTCCTTTAATTAATTGAGCTTAATTTTCCTTAATTGGCCCCTTAATTTATTTACCAAGCCTATTTTATTATATTTTTTAAAGAGGAAACCTAACATTCATTAATGCCTAAACATAAAAATTCTCATTGAGAAATGTGTATCCTAGGGTTAGGGACCTAGGACCCATTCACCCATGGGTGAATGGATCCTCCCTTAGATGTAGGACCTAAATTTAAATATGTTTTTGGTGGTATTTTAACATATTCAAATCGTGAAGCTCTGCCTAAGCCTTGGGACAAAGTGTGTCTCACCATCATGAAGTATGTGACTCTCGAAGGGAGGTTCAAGGTATTCTACTTCTGCCACTTACCTCTACTAAATCATCTCATACATAAAAAATTTCTTAGATATCCTTTCTTTTTACTTTTTTCTCTAGAAAGCTCCATCAAAGATTCCTAGGAAATATCCATGAATGACCCTAATTCCTTACCTCCTTTACCTCTACACCAAGGCCTTATCCATAGACTGTACCAATTTCATTCAGCTTTGGTCCCTCCTAAACCTATCTCACCTATGTGCATTGAAGAAGTAGAACCCTAAGAAAATACCTTTGCTAACCCTTCCCCTACTATTTCAAAGGGCTTGAAGAAAAATTCCCCCATCCCTATGGATAATCCTGGTATCGAAACCTTAGCCAATCCTCCCTCGAAGAAGTTGAAAATGGAGGTCGGGCTGGCCCAATCGAGTGTTATGGCCAGAGTCTATGAGTTGAAACACAAGAAGGTCAATAGACCTACTGCCAAAAAAAAAGGGAAGTATGTGCCTCAACTTTCAAGGGTTATTCCGGTTGCCGAGGAAGGAAAAGGTACTAAGGAAAAAGACTCAAAATGGGATATGGTGGTGGCAACTAGCTTTGAGACGAGGATGAAGTAGACGAGTGTGAGAAGGTCCCCTAGGTTGGTGAAGCATAAGAAGGAGACTCCTGCTGATGAAATTTCTAGTGACTCGAAGCATAATGGTGACAGTATTGAAGAAACTAAAGCTCCAAAAAAGTGGAAAGATAAAGGTCCCATTGAAGATCCTAGTCATTTCTCTAACCTGAATGAGATGATTCATAATGACTCCGCCAGGTCTTCAGATTCTAGGGTTGGTGCTGAAGCGAAGATCCAAAGAAAGGATGAAAAGGTGGATGAGCTCGATGTGTTGTAGGAGTAGGTTGCTAAGTTGAATAGGAAGTTCAACTACTTGGCCCGGTTCACTATCAAGATGATTCACAGGTGGGCTCTCATGCTCTCAGATGTGGTCAAAGAAGAAATGGACAAGAATACCATGGATGAAGGGCCCAGTTGGATCAGGGGAGATGTGTTAAACCTCTTGGTTAAAAAATGGGAGGGTTTAGACAATTAGTGGTTGGGTCTTGGTTGTTCTGCCACTCTGTTGTTTTTTGGTTGTGTCTGTGTTTCTCGTATGCTGTTACTATAAAAAAAATTGTTGTTTAATGGTCTTGCTCCTTTTTGGCCCTTTGGGCTTGTCGTGTAAAGGGTACAACACCCTATAAATGTTGCTTATTTTATAAAAAACATATTCAAATCTTATTCAAATGTCAGCTTGTGATATTTAAATTTTAGGAAATTAAGGATACATATCTATAAATATAAGGTTATTTCACAATGTTTCACCTATAAGATTTCAAGAAGCAATCTTAGAAAATCAATTCAAGAACCTAGCAATTTTATGAGATCTCAAGAGCAATTCAAGGCATTCAAAGGAAAATTTATTGAAGATTTATTGCAGCAATCAAGATCCAATTGTCATATCAAAGTCTTATTGCATTATGCATATTTTTTGAGCTAATATGATGATGTAGGTTTCATGATCCATTCAAACATTAAAAGCATTATTTCAAGTCAAGATTCAAGGTTAAAGATCCATATCCATATCCATTGAAGCCATTTCATGCAAGTTGCAAACTTACATTCCAAAGTTTATTCAAGGGTTTGGTGAGTTGTGACATTGAGTTGTTCATTCATCATTCCTTTCATGCTATTTTATTTCATTTCAAGGTTTAATTACCAAAATGGGGTTTGACCAAGGCAAACCCCCATTCATCAAAAATATAAAAAAATTCCCTCTTGATTTATGTTTTCAGATTTAGGTGGAAGAAATCTTGAAGATCTCTTGAAGAGAAAAATTGAAGAACTTTTCAAAGTTGCAAATGTTGTCATAAAAGTTGGCATCTCACATAAACTCGTCTACAAAATATATTTCTAGCTTCTTAAGCCTAAATTTTAAGCAAATCAAAAGATTCAGATCTATAGCAGAGGCTCCTGAAAGTTGTAGACAAACCCTAACTTAGGACCCATTCACCCTTGGGTGAATGAGTCCCAGATCAACTTCAAAAACTGACTTCTAGTGATTGGTACACATCATTCTGCCCTTCTTTGATCTGTGATATGATTTTTGGTTCTTCTTATTTTGAGTTTCATCTAGCTATTCCAATTTATATATTGCATTTTGGTGATGATTTACTATTTTTAGTGTTTCTCCCCAAAGTGTTGTTTGACCAGGACCCCCATCCTGACACAAAAAGGAAATCTACAGATTCTCACCTTAATTTGATTCACCTAAGGGTTGGTAATAATTTTATGGTGTGGATATCATTTCCTAATTAATTGAGGAAGAATAGGTCCATAATACCCCACATTAATACAACCTCACCTCATAACCTATTTTACTTCTTTTCATTTTGGTGAACCTAACTTTTGATCATTATATTTTTATGATTTTGGATTCCATTTTCACCGTAGATCTAGATCTTGCATTCATTTAAATTGCATTTCATTTCATTGAATTTCATTTAGGGTTGCTTAACCTGCATTAACTTTGCTTCTCACTTAGGGTTTTAGGATTGCTTTTTTGTATCTCTTAAAATGTGAAAATTACAAAAAAATTCAGTCATTTTGTAAATCATTTACATAGAATTGCATCATCATTCATTTAAATTTGATAATTGAATCAAAATTGTGCATCAAATTTGGTCTCCTAGTTGCTCATTTAGTCATATTTTGCATTTGCATTCAAGCTTAATTTCACAAAAAAATGAAACTATAACTCACTGTCTGGAACCAGAATCTAGAAACCACAAGAATCAATTCAACAACTTGTAAAAACATTTTTTTTAAACATAAGCTATGACCCATTTTCCCTAGGGTGAATGAGTCCTTGATTAGAGTTATTTCCTAAATTTTTGGGCATTAAAACCTCTGTTTTTGTATTTTGCTTTATTGTTTTCAGTTTTTTGTTTCAGTTTGCAACATTTTTGTTACTTAGAATTGGTCATATTAAGCTTAATTTGATAAATTTAGTGCATTGTGTGAATTCAAAATTTCATTTACAAGACATCATTTTCAGATTTTTGCATATTATAATCAAAAAATTATCTTTCTTAAGATATGAAAAATTTAATTTCAATTCATTATTTCATAATGGACATGTGCATTGGTAATCTATGGAGGTCTTTAACATCTATAGTTGATGTTTCAAGTTGGTTTTTGGAAATGATCCTAATGAATGTCCTCATGAATTTGACATCATAGGAGAAGATGATGATAGCATGAACAATTTCATAAATAATTTCCTTAACAATCTTGAAAGTAATGCATCATTTTTATCCTTTCACACAACAACCAACACCCCCTACCATTCCACCACTTGAGATGTTTTGTCTTTTACATCCTAAAATTGAGTCACAAACTAATCCTAAACCTCCAAAAATGAGTTAACCTAGCTCCTCTAATCAAATGCATACCTATCCATCTTATGTTAACAAAGTGACCAACACATCCATCAACCTAGAAGAGACTTATGGCCAAGGCTTTAATATTTTAACTAAACAAGGATGAGACATAACTAATGAGCATGAAATTCACAAAATTTTAGAGCAACTCCCTATTGAATATACTAAAGGACTAGGATATCAAAATCCTTATCCCTCCACATATTCTAAGGATAAAAATGTCCTCCCTCATAATGATGAAGTAATGTATCACAAGGATGATAAGATTACCTTAGGTCCTCGTCCTTCAACAAGCATACAACAAAGGCCTTACAAAATCAAGAAGCTAAAAATCCCTTGTCCCATGTCTCTTACTAAAAGGCACTTACACATACTTCTTAATAAAGGACTCTTAACATTACAACCCATCAGAGAAAATCAAAATCCAAAACATAAGAACACAAACATGTCCCATTGTCAATATCATAGAGTTCTTGGGCATAGTACTAATGAGTGTCATTCCTTAAGGATGATCCTTGAGAAATTTGATATGATAGAGATAGTCCCTTAAAGCACACACTTTTCTCCTTGTCATGTGATATTTTTAGAATCATAGCATACTCACTATTACATGTTTAACATTCATTGCAAGGAGCTCATTATCATGAGTCATCTTAGCTCATCCTTGTCCTGCACCTAGTGGGGGCAAGGGGTTAGATAGCTTCATCCTAGTTCAACACTTGATGTTGTACCTTTGGCTAGTTATCTGTCTTCCATATATACTAATCAAGATTGGGATGTGAATGACCTATTATAGGTTGAATCGCATGTGCCTAAATAGTATTGTCTTTGTTTTCTTTTTATGTTTCATTGTGTGATTGCATGTGTGTAATGTGATCCCGCGTAATGTTCAGTTTGATGTATCTCTCTTCATGTGCATTCATCTATTTGTATCTAAATTTTACTATATGTCGTGAACATTTATCTTTTCTTTGTCTTGTGTTTTCCTTTTGGGGATGATGCAAGGCATCAAGACATTTAGGTTCCTTCCATGTTGACCCAAATTTTTTTTTTTTTTCTCTCTATGTGTCATTCTTCTTGTTCTACGATTATTTGGGGAATGATGACATTTTTCAGCTCTATAATCACATTGCAACAAAGACATACTAACCCCAAATCCGTGGGTCCCTTACATGTTTTGGGATTTAATTTGGGGGGTAACCCCTTCCTCTCTTTTTCATGATGTAGCTTCATTCAAGAACATATGACTTGGCATAGGGATTTCTAAATAAGATCTCATGTCTTCTTTATTGTTTAGCATTGATTATTGGCTACTTTAAAGTCAATTTCTCACAATGGTGCAAGAATTTTTTTTAAAGTGGGGGCATACAATGGCATTATTATTTTTTGAAAATTTTGACATTCCTTATGTTTCATTATGATTTTATTTCTTCTTATGATATGTCTTTTTCTTGGTGGTGTCATTGGGTTTGAAGTCCTTTGAGAGCGTGATATTTCTTGGCATACAAATTTCCTCTTAGTGGTGATGCTATGCATTGCATTCCCTAAGATTGTGAATCTTTTATCCTTGAATTGTCTTCTCTTGGAAATGTTAGGCACAATGTTCCCTAAGAGGAGACCTTACATTAACTAAGCAAGATCCCTTTGAACAAACTTTATTTATATTTTGTTCATAAGTGTTTAGCATAATATAGCTTGCTAACCTTGTGAAGATTGGAGTTTTTATTTTGTTTTGTGGCACCTTATCAGAGTTATCAAAGGGCTAGCTTTGGTATGGTTAGTACAGTGATAGAATGCAGACCTAGCATGAATTTCTCACTTAGCCACTTTTTGGGGGCTCACCTAGTGGACAACCCAAGGTTCCATTAACCCGAATTGAGTGTGCATTATTGTTTTCATGGTGGACATCATGTTCTGCTTGTGAAAATTTTTGGACAAACAATCGAGACGTGTTCCACATCGCATTGGATAGTTAAGGGTTGATCTGCCCTTTTGGAAAAAAACACTTGAGGCGTATTCCACATCATGTTGGACAATCAAGGCTTGAGCTACCCTTTTTTTAACCTTTTCCTTTTAAGTCTTTGATGTTGTATGATTGAGTAATATTATTTTTGCATACATATGTTTTGAATGTCTACTTTAGTGTGAGTTTGTGCTTATTCTCATCTTCTCACTAAAGTAGGGGCTAAATGTAGTGTAGAAAAATGTATCCCTTTACATTTTCACACTTAATTTGGACTTAATTGTGCCTTATTTTGGTGTTGTAAACTATGCCCCTTTACTCTTTCACACTTATCTAGGGCTCTTTTAATTAATTGAGCTTAATTTTCCTTAATTAGCTCCTTAATTCATTTACCAAGCCTATTTAATTACATTTTCCAAAGAGGAAAACTGATATTCATTAATTCCTAAACATAACACTTCTCATTGATCAATGTGTGTCCTATGGGTTAGCAACCTAGGACCCATTCACCCATGGGAAAATGGGTCCTCCCTTAGACCTAGAACCTAAATTTAAATTATGATTTTGGTGGTATTTTAACATATTCAAATCTATATTTAGATGTTGGCTTGTGATATTTAAATTTTGAGAAATTAAGGATACATATCTATAAATATAAGGTTATTTCGCTATGTTTCACCTAGAAGATTTCAAGAAGATATCCTAGAAAAGAAACTCAAGAACCTAGCAAGTTTATGAGATTTCAAGAGCATTTCAAGAGAAATTTAAGGCATTCAAATAAATATTTATTGAAAACTTATTGTAGCAATCAAGATCCAATTGTCATATCAAAGTCTTCTTGCATTATACATAATTTTGGAGCTAATATGATGATGTAGGTTTCATGATCCATTCAAGAATTTAAACAATTAGTTCAAGTTAAGATTCAAGGTTCAATATCCACATCCATTGAAGCCATTTCATGCAAGTTGTAGATTTACATTCCAAAGTTTATTCAAGGGTTTGGTTAGTTGTGATATTGAGTTATTCATTCATCATTTATTTCATGCTATTTTATTTCATTTCAAGGTTTGATTAAAAAAATGGGGTTTGACCAAGGCAAACCCCCATTCACCAAAAAAAAACATTCCCCCCTCTTGATTTGTGTTTGCAGATTTACGTGGAAGAAATCTTGAAGATCTCTTGAAGAGAAAAATTGAAGAACTTGTCAAAGTTGCAAAAGTTGTCATCTCATGGAAACTCATCTACATAATTTATTTTTGGATTCTTGAACCTAAAATTTGAGCAAATTAGAAGATTCAGATCTATAGCAGAGGCTCTCAAAAGTTGTAGACATACCCTAACTTAGGACCCATTCACCCCTAGGTGAATGAGTCCCATATTAGCTTCAAAATCTGACTTTTGGTGACTAGTACACATCATTGTGCACTTCTCTGATATGTGATTTAATTTTTGGTTTTGCTTATTTCGAGTTTCATCTAGCTATTCCAAGTTATAGATTGCATTTTGGTGATGATTTGCTATTTTTAGTTTTTCTCCTTGTTGTGCAATTTTTGCACACATGCCCCACCGGAGGTGGGGACCCTCTTTTTCTTTTGCATCTATGCACCTTGGCTTTGTCAATTTTTGTTTTTCTCTTCTTGGGAGGTTATTTTAGGATTAATTCAAGACTTGGTTTGATGAAGGCAATATTTTGAGGCTCTGGGGGCTCTTCACTTGTCTTGAAAATTTGAAATGGGGATTTTGAAGTGAATTTTCAATGTTATGTCTAAATATTTTTGCACCAATGGATAGAGGACGAAAAATTAGGCCAAGTTGCTTTTTGAACTTTTCAAAAATTCCTTCTAGAATAAAAGTTATGAGGTTTAGGGGATTTTGACCTTGCTTGGAATTTCGGGATTTTCCTCCCTTTGTAGAAATCCTTGAAAATTCCTTGCACTCAAAATCCCAAAATTTCCTTTTCTGAAAAATTCCTTCAAGCCCTCAAAAACACAAAATTTTCCAAAAATGGAATTTTTGAAAATGGAATTTTTCCCAAAATGCAATTTTTTTAAATAAAAAAAATTTGAAAATGGAAAGCTTCCATAAAAAAATGTAAGGTGTTTTTTAAAAGGGGAAAAATTGTATTTAAATTTAATTTGGATTGGATTTTGACATGTGAGCTACTAATGATAATATATGTTTTTTCAGGATTAAATAAATCAAAAAAGGGGACTTGCATATGGATTCATGCCAAGAGGGAAAATCTGGAAAAGTTCAACTCAAATATTAAAGTGGGGCCTGCATAAGAATCTGTGCCACCAGTTGTATACCAATTGGAGAGGTGCATTTAACAAGGAAAGACATGTGAAGCTGTATTTATTCTCCAATGAGGATTTTCTCAAAATTAATGTCATTCGGTCATAATGCAACTGAATGCAATTGATTGGATGATGATGTGCCATGAGCTCCCAAATTAAATGTAACAGTTGGATGCTTCTAGAAGTGCAATTTATGCCATTGGATGAATTAAATCCTGGCCATTGATTCAAAATGTAATTTTCTATAAAAGGTCAGTGCCTTCTCATTTGCAAGGGGTTAGACTAGGTTAGAAGAGCTGATTAGAAGCTGTAGAAAACCAGAATTGGCAAGTAGATTTAAGAAATTAGTTGGAGAGGAAAGAGACTGGAAATTGTTATGTAATGTTGGAGAAGTAATGCAACTGAGTTGTTGATTTGGAAAAATTTGTATTTACCTTTCACAGTTTATGGTTTCTTGTTCTCAATTCTCAGTGTTAGATGTTAGATGCTAGTTTTCCAGTTCTTTCATGTCAATCATGAAATGTTAATGATGTTGATCGATCTCCGGTCCATACTTTTAGCAATTTTCTGATTGTAAGTTGTTGTGTAAAGTTAGTTTGGGCCTTATTTTGTGCTAAGTTCAACTGTGGATACTTGTTTACATTGCGCCATTTACTAGGTATGTGGATGAAAGTTCATACTCCGAAAATATTTAGTTTCCTTAGAAGATTGCATCATTTTTGCGAAGTTGTGGGCTTGTCCTTGATCAAGCAAAGATTGGTTTTATTGGGGATCTTTCCATTTTCAACATTCATCATTGTTGTGATTGATCTTAGGGGTTAGTTTAGAATCTCTATGAAACCATTATCTCTTTTTCTGTTTATTTTGAATCTGGGTTAGTTTTAGGATTGAAAGCATCATTGTATTGCTACATCAGATGAATGTACACTTCCAACATTGTTCATTTGTAAGGCCCCTTGTGATTACCAGCATTTCACATTTTATCACTAAGTTATTTTATTGCATTGTCAAGATCTGACATTAGAGACCTTGGGGTTATCTCTTGAGGCTTGCTGATAAAGATTTACCTTTCAAGAGAGATAGGATATCATATTCTATCTGAGTTGTTGTTGTACAGAAAACACCATCAACACTCCCCAAAGTGTTGTTTTACCAAGACCCCTTCCCGACACAAAAAGGAAATCTATAGATTCACACTTTGACTTGATTCACCTAAGGGTTGATAATAATTTTATGTTGTGGATGTCATTTCTTATTGAACTGAGGAAGAATAGATCCATCATACACCACATTTATACAACCCCTCCCTTAACCTATTTTTCTTCTTTTCATATATATATATATATTGTTATATATTTAAAAGTGTTATAAAATAAACTTAGGAACATATATAGCGTGATCCATATAATGGTGAATGGCATGAATAAAAGCCAACAATATAACAATTATATGTTGCACATATAATGCACACATGAGAAGAAGTTTAATGCAATGCACATAGTGTATAAAGTATGGTCGTATGCAAAGTGAATAATATTTATGGAAACATGTAAAGCACTTAAGGTTGTGCTAAAATGCAGCGATGCATTTTATTTAAGTCGTTGCTAATACTAAAACCTATGCATAGCATGATGATGTGTAATATACAATGCCATAATAGGTGGAATAAAGTAAATAGAAGTCTATGAAACCAACACACAACTAATAAGAGCCTAAAGACTTTGTCAAGCTAGAGTTGGCTAAAGCTTAATAATAGTCGACTTTCTTTGCAAATAGGAAACATGTAGATGAACATTTTTTTATTTAACTCAATAAAATGGTATTTGCTACTAGTTAAAAAGGGGTGACTCATTCATAATAGAAAATATTGAAATGTTAGGACTATATATGTGTTTCCATATTAACTTTTTTAGCAACCACTTATCATTTCTTGGAGCTTAGTCGATGCATTTAGAAGGGAAGTCATTTTTGTTGTTGAGTGGTGGAAGTAAGAAGAGAAAAGGTGGAAAATTTAAGAGCTTGTTTGTAGCATTGAGTTTCTCATTTTTTAGTATAAATAGAGGTAGTTTCTATACCTTTTATTCACTCATTCATTCTTGATCATTTGTAATTCTAAGGTTCTTTGTTATATTTATTTGTGCAAGTAAGTTGTTGAGTTCTTTAGTGAGGGAAGGGAGATTTCTTCGGAAATTTGCATTGGTTGAGATTTTTGTGGGAAGCTAGAATTGGAGATAGGCTGAGCTTAGAAGGAGGAGAAAGCGTTACTATAGGAACTCAGTTTGAGAAGTAGCATATTCTTTTGGAGCTATAAATATAGGCATGCTGATTTTACTACTCTATTATTTATGTTGAAATCATGTTTTCTTACAAATGAAAGTTTTTGAGAAAATATTATTTCCATGCATGTGAGCTTGCTTGAATGAACTTAGTTTATTTCTCATTTTGAATGAGCTTCCTTGAACTTTGGAGAAGTCTTATTTGATGAAACCCTATTGATATATATATATATATATATATATATATATTATATGATGGAATTGTGTGGTTGTGTTAGCTAAACAAGATAATCTTAAATGTGTTAATTAATACCTAGATTTCCATAAACTATACATATGCTTCATAGATTGTGATTTATATGGAAAATGGTGTTATCTTAAAGTACTTGATTATGGATGTCAGTTTTGAACATGGGCGGTTAACTTGGTTGTTCCTGGGATTAAGATAATCTATGGATGGGAGTAACCTAGTTGGTCATGTAAGTATGTGTACATGTATGGTTAACTTGATTGTTCTAGGGGATAGGATAATCTGTGGATGGGATTAACCTACTTAGTCAAGTTTTTATGTTATTACCTTTTTGGTTGAATGAATGTTTGTTTAAAAAGAGTATGAATGGTTAAATACCAAATTGAGATAAGGGGACGGTGAACATATGACCTAAACTCAAAGTATTGAGTGTTGAATTATTTGGCCAAAGTAGTGTAAGTAGCCACTATTTACACTACCGGTTCACAGTGAGCCAAGTTTGCATACTAGGCTGGAAATGTCATACATGTAGGTTGTAGCTAGTGTATGGTAGCTCTAGCTATGTAGGACACACCACCATGCTCAGGAAGGCTAGTATTATGAGGTTACCAAGCCAATATATTTGTCGAAGGGTAAGGCCATCTTACTAGTTAGGTAGATGTGTGGGGGACCACATTAATTTCGTGGTTGGTGGAAAAGTGCTTGAGTGATGCTCTCCCTCATACAATTGATGAACAAGATTTGAGGATGTATGCCAACAAGGATGTCTAGACCATTTGTATCTTTGTTTCATTAAAGCTATTAGAAGCTATGTATGTATTCATGTATATCTATCTTTATTGAGAAATTATAAATGGGAAAATGTTATCATTACATGGGATTATGTAATATGAAATCATTACTTTGGATTTTGTAATATTTATTTTGTAAATGCAATGGAAGTTTGAAATGGGATTATTTCAAATGTGCATCTTGTTATTGAAATTAAAAAGAAAAAATTTATTGCTATAAATTGCAAGCGTATTGTAGTTAGGGTAAAAATCTTAAATCAAGGTAAATGTACAAACATCAGTAATAAAACCCTAACAAGCACAATGAAGCACAAGACAACATGAAAATCAAAATAATAAGCTCAAATGCACACCAATCTCCATATTAAGCTCAATTTATCTCCATTTCTCTTCTCAACCTCGCATGAGAATGAAATATTTTGAAGGATTGCTGATGGAGGAATGTTTGTTGCTCAATTCAATAGCATAATGATATGATGAAGGTGATAGATGGAGGATGATAGATTGAGATGGATGAAAGATTCAAGAATTATTTTGACAGCATAAGGATGCTTGAAGAATCGAATCCCCTAAATGGCTTGTGAGAGACCATATTTATAGAGCTTTGATGTGGACAGAGATAAGATTTGATGAGATTCAATAAGAATTTGATTTTTGACAAAAGAGGAAATACAACAAAATAAGATAAGAGATAGAAAGATTTTATTTTATGTTTTAAAGGAAATAAATCTTGAAAAAGATGAGAGGGATAATTGACGAATTATCTAAATAAATAATTAATTAGATACACATGAGTTCCAATTTTGGAAAGAAATCGAGAAGATCTTTGTAGGATTTCTATAAATATTTGATTTATTTAAATAATATTAGAAGAAAGAAGATATTATGAATAGAAATGATTTAATTAATTAAATAATATAAATTATTTAATTAATATTAGAATAATGAAGGGATTATGAATAGAAAGGGAATAAATGAAATTAGTCAAATAAATAAGATTTATTTAACTAATTAGGTGATGACATGGGTACCTAGGGAAAAACATGCTACAAGATGTCTAAATGATGTACTGTTGTGACAAGGTATTGTAAGAGGACATTTTTGAGTGTCTACATGTATATTATTCACATGTGGGTAAAACATAGGTAAATTTTTTAGGTTAAACATTAGGCGTGTTACATGAATTGAATAAGGTAATAATGTAATGTTAGATTTTAGAGACTTTATTTCTACTATATCGGTTGTGGATTGTGCACCCAAAAATGGCACCTTCACTTGGACAAATAGGAGGGTAGTGATTACATAAATTTTAGAAAGGTTAGACAAACTTTTTATTGGTCTAGGTTGGTTGGGTTATGAGTTAATTTGTGAATCAAACATATTACATGTATCAGTTTTCGATCATTTCCCAATTATGTTGGATTTAGGCTAAGCGAGAGAACCATCAAATGCTATTTCAAATTTGAATCTATGTGGTGGTGAGAACCAAAATTAATCAGTAATTTAGAAACATGGTGGAAGGAAGGTCAGATTAAGGATAGAACTGTGAGTTTTCAATTTACAAGGCTAAATTATATCAAAGATAAATTAAAGGTGTGGAATAAGGAATTTTTTTATGAACGTCTTTGCGAAAAAAGAAAAAGTAGAGAATGAATTGAAATTATTGAATGAGAAAATAATTAAATGTGGAATAATAACAAATGATTATAGTAGGGAGAATGAATTAAAGAACCAACATGCTAAATTAATAGCAAGAGAAGAACTATTTTGAAGAGATAAAGCAAGGGAATCATGGTTGAAGGAAGGGGATGCCAATACAAAATATTTTCATGCCTCTATGCATATGCAAAGGGCCAGAAATAGGGTGGAAAACATGAATTGTGTGGGTGGTTCAATTGTAAACAAAGGGGTTGGTATTGAAATAGAAGTAATTGATTAATTCAATCTCTTTTAGCAGCAAGGGAGGTGTATGAATGGGATGATTCAATTTTGTCAAGCATTTTGCAATGTATAGGTATAGAGGAGAATCAGATGCTAAATGCCCCATTCATGCTTGATGAAATAAGGAAAGTTGCTTTTGAATTAAATTTGGAGAAATATCTAGGACCTTTTAGTTATAATGCAATTTTTTTTAGAAATGTTGGCATTTTTGGGACCAAATATCTAGAAGCTAGTCAAGGACTTTAGAAAAAAGAAATTTTTTTGTAAGGGATATAAATAATACTGTAATTGCATTAATTCCCAAGAAGAATGGGTGTTGTTCTTTTGCATATTATAGGTTGATTTAATTGTGTAATATGGTTTATAAGATCCTTACTAAAGCTTTGGTGAATAGAATAAAGAAGGTAATGGGGTTGATAATCTTAGAGGAGTAGAATGGTTTCACGCCTGGTAGGGAGATAATTGATAGAATTATTACTACCCCAAAAATATTGCAATCCATTACATTAGAAAGGATGAAATGTATGCTAATCAAATTGGATGTTAGTAAATAATTTGATTGTGTTCATTGGGATTTTTTGTTAGTAGTAATGAGAAAATTTGGTTTTTCAAAGCAATGTTGGAAATGATTCATACTTTCATATCGACCCCAAGATACTAATTGTTGGTTAAAGGCTCATTGTGTGGTTTTTTGGTGCTACAAATGGGCTTCACTAGGGGGACCCCATCTCCCCATTTGTTTTTGTAATAATGGCAGAGACAATGGGGTGGTATATCAAACAATTATGAGAAGTAGAGGTCTGGAAAGGAGTCAACACAATGGATGGTATGGCACCAATAACAAATACACAATTTGCATATGACACAATATTGTTTAGAGAAGAAACAACGAGAGAAGTGGAGGTAATTAAACATGCTCTTGATAAGTATTATTCCTCCTTTGATCAAATCTTAAATAAGGAGAAGTATGAGATATATTTATTTAACACTAAGAAAACTAATCAAAAAAATATTGCCAAAGCTCTTGGGTTTTCCATCTTGAATCTCCCTTCAAAACATCTGGGAGCCCCCTTGTTCCAAGGGATATGCAAAACTAAGCATTAGGAGGAAACATTAAAACACTATGGGAATAAGGTGGTTTTTTGGAAAAACAAGTGGTTAACTCTTTCTGACAAGGTTCTAATGATTAAAACAATCCTTTCAGTTGTTCCTATATACATTGTGTCATGTTTTAAAATGACAAGAAAAGCTTTGTCAAGTTTGGAAGGGTTTTTGAAAAAAATCCTATGGGAAGGTACAAAAGAAGATAAAAGGATACCTCTCGTCAACTGGTAAACAACATGTCAACCTAAGTGTGGTGGTGGGGCAGGTCTAAGGAGAATGGAAATGCAAAATCTAGCTTTAGGGACAAAATTGAGTTGAAAAATATACAAGGATCTCGAGAGGCAATGATGTAGAATAATTCAAAGGAAGTATATTGATGATGTTGATCCGAAAAGAATTCTCACATTAGCAAATGTTGGAATTGGGTATGTGATCTATCAATTCATTTGGGAGAGTAGGCGGATTATCACACAGGACCGTACATGGAAAATAGGTAATGGAAGAAGTGCAGATTTTTGGAGGGATTCCTAGAATGGACACGCTCCATTAATGAAATATTTCAAAGAATGCAATTGGATTTATTTGGTGATTAACCAATAGGAGAGGTTTGTTGTCAATTATGTAGACAACAATGGAGGCACAAGGGAAAGCTATTAGTGGATAAATGTTGATCGATTGGCATTTCCAAAAATTGTCAAAACAACACTAAAGGAAATATTAGCAAGAAGAAGGATAATGTTATCAGAAGATTCCAATGAAGTGATTTGGTGTGGGTCCAAATTTGGAGAATACTTTGTGAAACTAGGCTATAAAATTTAGAAGGTTCAATGTTGTTAGGAAAGGTGATCATCTGATCTGTGTTGGAAGGTGGGGGTTTTATCGAAGGTTGGGGCCTTTCTATGGATTGCCTTACATAAGAGTATTTTAATGGATGAAAAATTAGAAACATATGGAATCCAAGGCCCACACATTTGTTTATTATACTAAAAATATGGTGAAACTACCAATCATTTTCTTCTCAATTTCCCTTTCACATCAAATGTTGGGATTGGCTTTTGCAATCCCTCAAATGGCCCTCTTCAAGATAGGCAGACCTATTGGAATTATTACTAAGTTGTCCAATTGGAAAAATGAATAAGGTGGTTGGGTTATTTGTCTCACAATTGAGTTATCCCCTAAGGGAATAAGGTTGGGGTCTTTGAGAGCTTCTACATTGAAATCCATAGGTAATTTAGCACCACTTTTTGCTAACTCGAATAAATAGGAGTTTGGGTCTTTTCTTAACAAATTGTCCATTAGTTTGAGAAACTTAGGGTTGTTAGTCAAACAGTTCTTCCTCATTTATCTCTTCTTCATCATTTATCTCCTTTATGATCACTTGGTTTGTGTCTTGGTTACCTTGTTCCATAACCTCCTTCTGTTTATGGATTATTTCTTCCTTAGTAAAAGTGTCTCTATATACTAGCCTCTTCTAGGGAGTTTCAAGGTCACTTGGCCTATAGCCCCATGGGCTACTCTCATCATTCATGATATTTGTTTGTGGGATACTAGTGGTATTCTTGTCAGCTTCCATCTTTTTCCTATGTTGTGATCTCATGGTTGTCATAAACAACTTGAGTCTCCTATGGGAAAGTGGTGTACTCTCTAGTCGACTCAAATTCTAAAGACCTGATTTTGTCCTACAGATTATGTAAGATACTGGAACTATTGGAACAGGTCCAGATTTTGACAATAGTAGAAGGAATACAAGTTTGGATTTTTTTTGGAAGCTCATTTGTAGAAGTTATATACCAACCTAGTTCTGGTTTCATGAAGTGCCCAAAGGTGTTTCTTGAGAGCTTTTGGACTTAGATGTCTAAGTTTGAAATGATGTCTTGTGGAATTCACCATAGGGATCTTGACCTTACATGAGATCTTGAAGGGGATAATTATTTCCACATTGGAGGTAGTAATATGGGTCTTTTGGTTGCTATGTTTTCTTTTTCTTCCTCTTTGTTTAGGAAAATGGATGCGGTGAGAAACTAGCAGGGTGTCTCATTTTCTACAAATATAAAGTTTCTCGAACTACATATGATATCATTTTATGCACCTGTAATGTGCATGAGACTTGGTTGAATAATTGGTGCTACAAGATTTGGTTCTTGAACTGGGGCAGATGATCGCCAAATGGTCATAAAGTTGGTGGTGTTATGGGATGGTTGTTGTGAAGCTCAAAACCATAGGGTTTGAGTGTTGTTTTGGATGACACTACTTCTTTAAGAATCAAAATGTTGAAGAACTAAGGTCTATATTACACTTCCTTATCCAGAGGATATGTTACGGGAAAGTCTACTTGTACTATTTGCGAGTCCTAAGTAACTGTTAATATCATGGACTTCTGAGTGGAGGAATGACCTTAATGGTTTGCTTGATTTTGATTTCAAATAGGTAGGAAGGAAATAATGAATGTGGGACTATCTAACCTTCTAGCTTTCCAATTTTTTTGGTTCGAACAATTATCTTATGAATAACTCTTTTTCAACTTTTTCTCTGTGTTTTGAGATATGGCAAGTGATAAGAAAACACTTGGACTGACTTTAGCAAGCATGGACTTATGTGACCTTCATCTCTATAACATAGGTTGTGAAATCACAACACCCAAGCCATAGTTCCCAAATGTTTACTTTGATTAATGTACCCTAAAATTAAAGCCATAATTTTCAGAAACCTTTAAAGAAAGATCCTTTCAAAGGGGTGCAAACATAAGGCTTCTCTCACAAGTGTGCACTGAATCAAAGGGTTTGTGGTTTAACCATATCGTTTAGTGTTTGTTTTGAATGTGTTCTTTTTCTTTAAATCAAACACATAATTTGATGTCAAATTTTTTTGAATGTAATGGGCTACATTTAACATAAACCAACAATTACAATCCTAGGGGATATACACCATTCTCTTAGGTAGGCCTACCTCATGCTCTGAATAGACAATTTTACATGTAACTTATGGCGTGGGCCTATAGTCGGACATGGAAAGTAACTTCTCAGAAGTAAATTTTGATGCACCACTTTCAAATAATGTTTTTGGATGATAGGGTAGTTTCTAAAACAATTTGGTTCTTAGTGATAACTGTGAACAGGAAAATTTGACAATCTCCCGCTTGGCCACTTAAGGCTCTTTAACTATTCTCAATCCACTTAAGGCATGGGATTAGAAGCAGTCTATTGTTAGCACGGCTTGAAGCTAGTTTCTTACAATTTCACAACCTTTAATATAGCCCGCTAGTAAATGTGCTTTGAGACCTTGCAATGAGTTCTCTAGCATGGGATGTGTCTCAAGGAAAACCCCCTCTTTAAGGTAAACTTGAAAAATAAAGTGCAATTCCTAGAAATGTTATTTTGCTCACCCAAGATTTCCAAAAGGTGCAAGGGGAGAAGATAAAACACTTTAGCTTTTCCAATCATTGTATGCACAAAAAAAACTTCATTGCAATTTGATTAATTTTAAACACCTCGAGTGATGCTATCCCCAAATTTTTTGTATAAAGCAAAACAAAGTTCTTTTTAACTTGCACCAATATGAAGTGTTCAAGACATCAAGCAACTAAGATAGCATTGGTGAGAAATCACAAAGAAACATTTGTTCATTTTTATGAGCTCCAATAGAAGTGTTTCTAAGAAAATCAATCCTTGTCCTATCTTGGTCAACAAATGTAAAAAACGGGCGTGCATCAACAAAATGAAAAATGATTTCGCTCTTTTTATGCACCGAAATTAAAGGTTCCTACTTATGAAAACATTAAATGTCTTCATTTTTAGAGCCCAAAATTGAAGTTTTTTTGTTCTTTTTATGAGAACCAAATGAAAGTTCCTAAGTTAAAAATCTTAAAATTTGTTCATTTTATCAACACCAAAATCAAGTGTGAGTTTGTTGTTGTTCATTTTTAAAGCACTAAAATGAAAATTCCTAAGTTAAAATAGCTTAAAATTTGTTCTTTTTAACAACACACCAAAATCAAAGTGTGAGTTTGTTGTTGTTCAATTTTAGAGCACTAAAATGAAAATTCCTAAGTTAATTAAAAGTAACTTCAACAACTGGGACTGATCATCTTCCCTACAATAAACTTGTTAGAGTCATCAAATCTGTCAATTCTTGCCTACACATCAAAAAAAAAACCACCTGTTAGTGAAAACCTATTACATGAGTGCAGGATTGGTGCATTTGTCCATTAGAACAACTGCTCAGAACAGAAAATACAAATGCACATGTTTCAAACAATTGCATTTTTTTAGAAATAAGTGCTAAAAAACCCTGTAAGACAAATACTAACTTAAGAAATTACAAATGCACCAATTTCAGACAAATGTGTCATTCCCATGACAAGTGTGCAGTTCTTTTGACAAATGTGCAGTTTTATTGACAGACAAATGCTCAGACTTTCTGGATAGATGCTTAGGTCTTTAGAAAAAGTGCGTGAAAAATGTGACATAAGCGTTTATGGGCCTGCAACTTCAAAAATGGCTCAAAAGAATGTTAGAGGAGAGGAAAAGGGTCCCACCAGGCGTGCCAGAATGTGTAACCCGGGCCAAGTGGGTGCAACCTGTATTATCATAAATAGTAAAGGTGAATACATAGTATGGACTTTATCCAAACAAATAGGATTTGCTACCAACAACAAAGCAAAAATGGAGGCTTTGGCATGTGGATTATGGCTATATTTGGAAAAAGGAATTTTGGATGTGTAAATTGAGGGAGATTCCAAAATTTGCATTAATTCAATATGCAAAAAAGCCACTCAAAATTGGAAACTTAAACCTTGGATAAAAAGGATTTGGCAATGCCTAAACAGGTTGGGGTCATTCAAGTTATCACATGTCTTCCAAGAAGAAAATATGGTAGCGAATCAATTGGCTAATAAAGGTGTAGTACAAGATAATCCTAAGGATATTATGGATTCTACAAATTTGTCTTTGGAGTTGGTAGAAATAATAAGCAAGGAAAGACCAACAAATTGAATGGTAAGCTTTCTCAAGCTTATAAAATATAGTAAAATCTTAGATGAAATGCAAGTCGTGCATCCATGCTAGTAGGGGTGGTAGGATGCCCGTTGTTCCTTCCCCTTCGAAATGGTACGTGAAATCCAAAAATGGATTTGGGGTGGATGGAAGGTTAAAGGGTGCTCAAGAGGAGGACACGGAGGAATGGAAGTGACCTTTGTGAGTACTAATATTTTAACTAGTATGATCAAGTTGTGAGGTGATAACTTGATTAAAGAGCAACATGAAATGGCTATATCTTAGATTTGAGTCGAGTTGGTTCAATACAAATTTCTTCTCTTGCAACAAGATAAGGAGCGAAGTAAGCCCTTAATGGATGTCACCTTTGGCATCAAGTGCAAGTGTGCCAGTGAATCACGTGAGGAGCAACTAAAAATTTTGTTCTAGAAGGTCGATGAAGAAAATCATAGAGAAATATTGAAGGTGGTGGGGGATGATCTATGGTCGGAAAACCATGCCCACAATGGGATGGTCTAGAGTCACTTTTTTTCTATGTATGTGTAGGTTCTAAGCTATAAGTTGTGGGGTATTTGCATCACTAGGAGGGTGATCAGGGTTGAGTTTGTAAATGCAGTAATGGGGGCTATGGAGGGAATGTCTAAAGCTCCAAGCTTTGGAGTGATGCTTGGTATATTTGATTTGAATCCTGAGAAGAAGAAAGTAAGATGTAAAAAGCGTGGAGCTTGTTGAAGAAAGGGGTAGAAAAGAAGAATAAAATTGATGAATTTTTATCTTTCCTGAATGCAAATCCTGGGCTTCTATCCCAAATAGATGTAAATAGGTTGTTGGATGTTGCTATAGGGGTGAGATTCTTGTAACTAGTTTTTTAGAGATAAATAAAAGAGAGATACCCCTATGATAGGACTTACCAAAAAAAAAGATATTTAGATTTTGATTCTATAATATTTTTTAAATTAAAAATTACACAATTAAAATCCAAAAATCTATGTACAGTGTTAAATAAAATGTCACACCCCATCTTGTTGTTACTCATTTACTTTTACCTTCACAAGTAAATAGGATGGTAAATGCAATCATGATTTTGATATGTTTGTTAAATGAATGGAATACTAAAATAGGTACTTAAGGAATGGAATACTGAAATAGGTATTAAGGTATTATTGCTTTGGAAGAGTAATTATGTTTACATTGAAGAACATACATTTCTATATGAATATACTAAATTTTTATGATGCATATGGATTTATTATGAACATATAACTACCATTGCAAATGTTTTATGCTAGTTGTAGGGACAGGTTCAATCCTACGAAAGAGAGGGGAAGTATCACTCAGGAGAATTGATTGGTTGGATAACCCTAAATGAAACCTATTTGAGCTCACACACACTCACAATAGAATGGTTGAGTCAAGTCATAGTATTGGGAATTGGTAAGTCATCCTTAAGTATGATGTATTTGCATTAGTAAGGGTCTAGATTACTATTGAGTTAATTCTTGGATGATGTTTATATGTTTGGAGATTCTGAGTTCTTCCTTATATTACTATGCTTGACTGATGAGGTGAACATACATTGAATATATATATATGTATGCATATGCATGGAAATGATAAACCATATGCATAGAGGAGCATGTTCATGAGAGTACATAGGTAGATGTACCTATTCACAATTATGAATGGATTGCTTATGAGCATGGTGTTATTGAAAGGACAATGTGACATGTAAGTATATATGTATATATACATCACACATATATTTCCTATCAATAAGGTAGTAATTGTGTGTGAGGGTGAGAAAGAAGGTTAGATCCAGATCCAAGAAGGACATGGAAGAAATCTGACGAAGAAATCTAATCTATAGCCAAAAATCTAAAATCTAAAATCTAGAAACTCCTACACATACAAGATTGAACTATACTATTGCAAACATGATGAGAAACCTATTGATTACCAAATGAGAACAAAATATAGCTTTTACCATCCCATAGCAGAGTGTATTCACTTGATTTTGGATTGCTCTTATCACAACAAAGACTCCAAAGTTTGTGTGCAAAGTGTGGATGAATTCTTGTTGTGTTTGGTTGATCGAAGACCATGGATGAAGCTCTCTCAAGGATGATCTTGACAATAGTTCGTTGCTCAATGTATGTTAATTCATCGATCCTTATTTGTGAGGAAAGGGGTTTGTTATATAGAAAATGAGATTTGGAATGGATGATCAAGATTGTTTTGAAGAATATCTAGATAAACAGTCGGAGTGTTTTGAGAGGATTTAGACATGAGAGAATTATGCAAAGTGGATTGCACAATTTGTGTGATTGGGAAATAGATTGGCCAGTTAGGGATGCGATTGATCGGTCAAGTTTGTGATGGCTTAGTTAGGAATGTGATGTTTTAGTTAACAAATTAGATTGCTTAGTCAGAAATCATAATTTACTCAATTAGAAAGTGGGTGACGAATATGGATTAATTGATTTAATTAATTAACTCCTTTTTAGAGTTGAATGTGCAAATCAAGTTTGAATTTTGCAACCAAAGTTGCATTAGTTTGATTTGATTTTTGATAATTGATTCGAATAGTTTGATTTAATTATTCAAATTTTTGGAGGGAAAGTGTTGTAGTTAAATTATTGTTTAATAATTTAATCCACTTAGAGGAATAAGGTGATTTAGTGATGCAATTAAATAATTGGCATTATTTAATTAATCAGGATGAAATAAGTTGAGATAGGACTTTATTAAATAAATATGATTTATTTTAATTGGTCAAAATAATGAAATATGAATTAATCAAATAATGTTGTTTTATTTAATTAATAGAAGAATTAGGGATTTTGGGACCTTATTAAATAAATAAAATGTATTTAATTTGTCTGAAGTGATAAAAAAAAGTGAATTAATTAAATAATATTGTTTTATTTAATCAATAGAGGAATTAAGGTTTTCAGGACCTTATTAAATAAATAAAATTTATTCAATTTGTATGAAATGTTGAAAAAGTGGATTAATTAAATAATGTTGTATTATTTAATTAATAGAAGAATTAATGGCGCGTGGTCAGGGTTTGCAATGGTCGGATGAAGGGCGATGCCCTGCAAGGAATCAGGGAGGTTTCAAAGGAAACCAACAAGCGATTATTGATGGGATTATACACTTGGATAGATGGGCCTGCCCAGAGCATGTTTTTCAAGAGGCTCCACTTCATGCCAGATGAGGTCGTGAGGAGAGAAGGTTTGGAAGGGATAGGTTGGGTCAAAGTCGCCAAGGTAGAGGTGGGTACAGAAACGATGCTTTTCGTAGGTCACGACAAAATAAAGGGCTTGGTGGAGGCTATGATTGGCACCCAAGACTGGGAGCCTTGGGGTGAAATTGTAATCATATCAGAAGGAAAGGCTTCAATAAGGAATTTTGGCAAAGAAAACAACTAGACTCAAAATGGGAGGAGGACAGGGAAGAGGCGAGAAGCGGAGTCACTAGACAACCCATCCCTAAAAAAGGGTAATGGGATTCAGGCCGGTAGGGCTTCTTTGGTGGTTAGTGCAGTAAAGTTTCAAGCAGAAGTGCAGAGGTTAGAAAAATTGGGTTTGGTGGGGAAATGGTATGGATGGGATCTTAACTGGGTCTATCTAATGAAATCATGGAAATCATGTTGGGGAGAGGATTTACAATTCAAAACCCTTCAAAATGGCTCTTTTTTGGTCATTTGCTCAACAAGGGATTTAAGGGAAGAAATTGAAAATGGAATTTGGGTTTTGGATGGGTGCAACTTTTATTTGAGATGTTGGAAGGTTGGCTTCAACCCTTCATCACATGTATTAGAGATGGTGCAAGATTGGTATTGCCTATCGAATCTTCCTATAGAATACTGGGAGTCTAAGTATACTAGAGGAGATAGGTAATCAGTTGGGCACCTTTGTGTGTGCAGAAGAAAGAAGAAGATTTGGGGAGTAGCATATCCATGTAAAAATTTGTGTGGAAAACAATCTGGTGTGACATCTTTATCAAGAGCTTAAGTTGATATCAGGTTATGGAAGTTGGATTCAAAATTTGAAAGGAGACTCCCACACTCAGTATTGTCTAGTGTGGTCTTTGGGTTGCAGGTTGAAAACTAACAAGGTGAGGAAATAAAAAGTTTCGATAGGGTCATAAATGAGTAAAGAAAATGAATGCAAGGAGCAAGTGGGAAATATGCCAAAATTTCCACTCAAAGCTAACAAGAAACCTCTGACTTGTAACCAAGAGAAAGATTCGGTGATATTTTTGTCTCAGACGGGTCATCATGTACTGGAGGAGGTACGATTTTTTTTGGAGAACAAGGCTGCAGAGGAAGGCGAGTAGCTGGATAAGAAAAATATGAACTTGGTCAAGAAAATCTTGGAAGCATTGGATATTTTAGGTGAATATTATGGTAATGTGGAGTTGGACTCTTTAATAGAGGTGGGAAAAGAGCTAGTGGAGTTGGCGAAGGCCGCAAAAGTGAATGTCTAGTCGTTAGAGAAGGAAATGGAGGTTGAGAATCTAGGTGAGGATGATTTCCCATAAGGGACAATGGTTGGCTTGGGAGTAGGGAGCCTGCTATCTGACAAGAAGAGAAAGTTTTTTCAAGGTTTAGTGGAAGTTAGGGTAAAGCTAGGAATTCATCAAAATGATATGGTTAAATCATCACCAGATTGTGGTGAAAACAAAAAGAGAGGTAGGATCTCTAATCAGGAAAAGCGTAAATGGGATGGGGGGCCAAGTGGTCAAAATTTTTTTGACTCTATGATGAAATTAGGGAAGAGTGATGCTCTTCCTAAACAAAAATGAAGCTATTAACATGGAATGTTATGGGTTTAAATGCCCTAACAAATGGTGCCTTTTAAGGCATGAAAATTGAAGCTACTCAAGTGGAGATATGCCTCTTTCAAGAAACAAAACTGGATGCTCATGCTCTTAATAAATTCAATAGAAAATTAAAGCTTTGGAAGTGGTCAGGAGTGGGGGCAGATGGTGCCTCGGGTGGTTTGTTAACTAATGGAAACCATAGTTGGTCCTAGTTCAAGAATTGCTAGCTTGAAGACATTGGATGGCTTGTTGGGTAAGAATCCTGTCTTCTAATCTTCAGTTTTTGTTAGTCAATATTTATGGCCCCTCTTTATGTTCACTTAAAAGATTGGTCTGGAAAGAGATGGAAGAGTTTCTTAATAGTATAGATTTGGATTTTTGTATCCTGGGGGAGATTATAATGCTATTCTAAGGTCGGAAGATAAAAAAGGAGGAGTGGGAAGGGCCTTACAATCTCAGATAGATTTACAGTCTTTTGTGGAAAGAAACTCATTGGGGGAGATTCATATTGGTAATGGTAGTTATACCTCGACCAATCATAGAAAAGGATTTTGTAGTATAGCAAAGAAGTTGGATAGATTTTTATTTAAGGGAAATCTGAGTCTTTTCCCTTTTAGCTTAGATAGCAAAATCATTCTGGGGAGTGGTTTAGATCATTATCCTATTCAACTATTCATTAAGGGAGATAAGGGGGCGGTTTGTTGCCCTTTTAAATTTGAAATGATATGGTTTAAAGATCCCATTTTAATGGGGCTGTTAAAATCTTGGTGGGAAGATTGTAATCCGGGAGGGTAAAAAATGTTCAACATAGTCACCAAGTTGAAATTTGTAAAGCAACAACTGAAGCAATGGAACAGGGATTGTTTCAAAAATATCTTTGAAGAAAGACTTCAAGTGGAGGAAGAGTTGGAGGCATTATCAGAAACCATAATTCAACAAGGCATGGATGATTTTTTTTTTGAGAGAGAAAAAGGAGTTGACAAGAAAGTTGAATCATGTTCTAGCATGTGAAGAATTATTCTGGAGACAAAAATCAAGAGAAGTATGGTTAAAGGCTAAGGACAAAAAAACTAATTTTTTTCATAATTCAACTAAATCTCATAGAGAAGTGAATTGAATTAGTTATATTAAGGTTTCAGATGGTCATCTTATGGAAGACCCTCTGGAAATTAAAGCCTCTGCAATGGATTATTTTTAGAATCTCCTCAATAATTGGAATGGTTCCAATCTAGTTGCTCAGGGGGGTTTATTGAAAGTTATTCCAAAATTGCTCAAGAGGTTATTCATTAGATTTAGAAGACAAAGAAATCGACAATGTTATTGAAATTAGATATTAAGAAAGCATATGACAGGGTGGACTGGCATTTCCTTTTTAAGGTATTGGGAGCTTTTGGATTTCAGAAAACTTGGTTGGATTGGTTGTTTGGATGGATAGCCAGTCCTAGCTATTCGGTGTTAGTGAATGGTTCTCCTAAAGGTTTCTTCACAGCTTCAAGAGGATTAAGATAGGGTGATCCTCTCTCTCCTTTCTTGTTCATAATAATGGCAGAAGATTTGGGTCAAGCGTGACTGGTTGGGTGGATGGTATCCAAGTTACAAGTGGCCTTACCTCGGTTACACATCAACAATTTGTAGATGACACGATGTTATTTTGATCTACTATGATAAGGGAAGCAAGGAGGATAAAAGGTATCTTAGATAAATATTTTCAAGCCTTGGGTCTAGAGGTTAGTGTGGCTAAATCGGAGGTCTTCTTTTTCAATACTTCTTGTGCAAGTGAAGTACATATTATAAATATTTTGGGATTTTAAAAAGGTCAATTACCTTGCAAATACTTGGGACTTCCGCTTGAAAAAGGCACTCAAAGTGGGGGTATTTGGAATACAATGATAAACATATTCAAAGAGCGGCTATCCTCCTGGAAGAATAGGTGGTTGTCTTGGGCGGGAAGGTTAACTATGTTAAAATATGTGATTTTGGCTTTCCCAATAAACATGATGTCATGTCTACCTTTGGCAGTTAGGATTAGTAAATCTTTAAATCGGATAATAAAGGATTTTTTCTGGAAAGGTAATTCGGATAAAAAAAAGTTTCCTTTAGTAAAATGGCAAAAAAATTCTGAAAGTAAGGAAGAAGATGAGGCTAGTTTGAAAAATCTTCTTTTCCAAAACAAGGCATTGGGGACGAAACTAGCTTGGGTGATTCACTCCCAGCCAAATCTAAAATGGGTGAAAATTGTTCGGGTTGAATATTTGGATGATGGTCTGAATTGCATTCTCACAACTAAATTGTTACCTAATGGGTCTTGGATCTGGAATTTCATAAAAAAATCTAGGGACCTTATCACGAATTTTTTAACTTGGGAATTAAAAGATGAGGAGGAGGCTTCCTTTTGGGAGGACTCATGGGAAGGTCTTCCTATTTTAACAGAGAATCCAATTTCAACTTAAATCAAGGAAAAAGCAACTCAACTGTGGGGAGTGAAGGTTCAAGATTATTTTGATGTTTCTCAACTAGGGGATAGGGCACTTTACAAATGGAAATTTGTAAGCCAATTGGGTTTATCTAAGCAAGAGGATGAAATTATGGAGAAAATTTGGTTGGAGAGGAGAGTTTGGAGGAGAATTGGAAAATATAGGTTGCGATGGAATACGTCACCTATAGGGATTTATTCAGCAAAAATTGGTTATGCAATTTTAGCATCATCAGGGTATGTGGCTTCAAATTTTCTGATAAAGTTGTGTTGGAATAAAGCTTGTTTTCCAAAAATGAGAATTTTCACTTGGGCGGCTGCTTAGGGTAGAGTATTAATATGAGACAAATTTTCCAAGCTGGGCTTCTACGGTCCTTCTAGATGTCCTTTATGTCATGCAATTGAAGAGACTGTAGATCACTTATTTTTGAATTGTCAATATACTAAGAAGATATGGAAGTGGCTATGCTCGAAAATTTGATGGAAAATTTCCTTTCCTAACAAACTCTTTGACTAGTTAAAGTCTTGGCCATTATAGTTTAAGAAGTTGTTGTTTGGAGATTTATGGGTGTCGAGTCCTTCGCTTGTCTTATGGGAAGTTTGGAAGAAGCAGAATAGGCATATCTTCCAAGACAAGGGACTTTCTATTCCTAAGCTACAATGCAAGATTGAGGCTAGTATCATAGAACTGTTTAATGCAAGCTTGGGAGAACTAAATCCAAAGAAATGTAATTTCACTAAATGGGACTCGTGGATCTTAAAGAACCGGGGAGGATTAAAGGCCCCCTCAATCGGGCAATCGGATGGGGCAACTTTTGTAGTAGATCAAAGCAAGGTAATTTAATTCCCCTAGAGCTAGGGTGGGTTAAAATAAAATTCGATGGGGCTTCCAAGGGTAATTCGGGGCCTTCAGGTGTAGGCAGTATAATAAGAGATTCTTCAGGGGTGACTCTGGGGCGAGTTGTGAAATCTTTGCCAACTGGAACAAACAATGCAGTTGAATTTCAAGCCCTCCTACTGGAAATGGACCTTTGTCTCCAATTGGGAGTGAGAAGGGTGGTAATTGAGGGGGACTCCTCTATTGTAATTAATGTGCTCAGAACCAAGCAAATCCCGAACTAGAAGCTAGGGGAAATGTTGGAAGTGGCTTTGGACAGGATTGCCAAACTGGATCAAGTAATGTTTAACCATGTCTTGAGGGAGGGAAATTTAGAGGCATATCTTTTATCTAATATTGGAGTCATGGGTCCTGATTTAAAATAAATTATTCAAGCATGACTCTAAATCTATGAAAGATATGGTGGGTGTCCCTCAAAGTTGGCAGAGGGAGGTGGTGTTGGTTGCCATAGTGGAAAGCGAATGGGGATGGGTGCCTTGTTGGTAGGACCATTGGGGCGAGCGTATCTTGACAAATTTTGGGTATTATTATGAACTCAGGTTTAAGTTGTTGATGGTCCTTGCATCAATTCCTAGTGATGTGTGACAATAATGGTGAGGTGATGCCAAACTACAATGAGGACATTTGGTCATTTGGTGAGGTACTACTTGCTGAGCTCAACGATGGATTGGAAATTTGTGTTCGCATATTTAGGGAAGGTTAGGCTAATTTTAATGCATTCTTTTCTTTTCATAGCAGGCAGCGGTGGTGAGTGGATTCCTCTCCTTGATCGAGGAAATTTGAGAAGGTAAAAGGATGGCAAAGAGATCAAATTTTTTGGTGGAGGTATCTGTGGCAGGCCTTGCACATTTTGGGGCCGACACCCCCATCTCCTTGAAGTCATGATCGAGACAAACCTCGTTCAGGAAGGTCTCAGACCAATGACTCGAGCGTATCCTAAACAATTACGAGCCATTGGTGTTGGTGGCTATAAAAATGGTCTTGGGTTCAGGACATTTGGAGTGCGACGAGTACGAAAAGGACAATGTTCATGTATCCTCTCGATTTCTTGCGTCTCTCATAGACACTAATGTCTTGAAGGCGGAAGCAAAAGGCTTGTTGGTTAAAATGTTCAAAGAAGACTTGGTCAAAGGTATGGATGAGGTCTTGCGTGTGGTGGTTGAAGGATGGGGTTGCTCGAGGCCGTGTGACCTAAAGCGGATTTGTTTGGACAACACAATAAGGGTTTACCCTTTCCTTTTGGATTTTCATGGTTCGGGTTTGATGAGGCATAGGTCGGTTGTGGCGATGGTTGTTATTTTACTTAAAAAATTCTTTGGTCTGATGGAGGTTTATGATGAGGAGTGGATTTCCGAATTTGAAGACTTTGCAAAATTAAACAATTTCATGTAAGGTGGCTAGTGGGACGAAGGTTTTTTCACTTGTTGGGGTTGGTATCAGTGTTTTGGTCATTTCATTAGTTGCTCTGGTAGCTTTTCGACTATTAATGGCTATTATGTAAGTATGTTCTGGGTAGGGTTAACAGTGGTTTGGTTAGTTTTTTGTGGCTAGTTGTTTGTTAAATCTCTATTCTAGAATTTTTGATGGCTATGTTTGTGTAATCTATACTGGTTGGATGCCTTTTTTTGGTACGTTAAAAGATATTAACCTGCTTGGCAGATGATTGTATGAAAGATCTTCATTTTATTAATATAATAAATAGTATCTTACATATAAAAAAAAAATGAATAAAGGAATTAGGGTTTTTAGGACCTTATTAAATAAATGAAATTTATTAAATTTTTCTGAAATGTTGAAAAAGTGAATTAATTAAAATAATGTATTATTTAATTAATAGAGGAATTAGGGTTTTTGATGTCGTTTTGATGTGATGTGATGTGGTACGATGTGAGAATGTTGCGATATGATTTCGAGATGATCCAAGATATTACAGGATAATTCTGAGATGTTTCAAAGTGATTACAAGATGATCCAAGATGATCTTAGACATTACGAGATGATTCCGAGTTGTTTCGGGGTGATTTCAAGATGATTCCAAGTTATTATGAGATATTACAAGATGATTTTGAGTCAATCTGAAGTATTATGGGATGATTCTGACTTATTATGAGATGTTATGGGATTATTTTGAGTCATTTCAAAGCGTTACAGGACGATTCTAAGTCATTTCGAGGCATTATGAGATGATTCTGAGTCATTTTGAGGTGTTACAAGATGATTCTGTCATTCTGAGGTGTTACAAGATGATTTCGAGTCATTCTGAAGTGTTACGGGATGATTCTGAGTCTTTCTGAGGCATTACAGGATGATTTTGAGGTGTTACGAGATGATTTCGAGTCATTCCAAGGCATTACAGGATGATTTTGAGTCATTCTCAGGTGTTACGAGATGATTCTGAGGCATTACAGGATGATTCTGAGTCATTATGAGGTGATTGGAGATGATGTCCCATATTGTTTGACGTTGTTTGAGGTTATTCAATGTTGTTCTATGTTGTTTAGTGTTGTTCAATGTTGTTCAATGTGTGTGATAGGTGTCAAGTCAATTTTACATGTCTACAAATTGTATATATGCTTGATTGTATGGTTGAATGAGTATTTGAGATATATGCCTATATGCATATATTTACACATGTCATTATACGTGTATGTCTGATATAATAGGATGTCCAATACGAGTAGATCAACATATGCATAATATGCATATGTGTATAAAGGTATTATTATGATATTGTATGGGAACATAATCAAGTGGTCATAATCATTTGAGTATCGAATGGATAATATGATTATCGTAATGTTTTAGAATATATATGTGTGTGTGTGTGTATATACATATACATATATACATGTAAGCATTAAATGCTTATATATAGAGGAGTGTATATATATAAGATATACAGTGTGTTTTTATATGACCGATTAATACATATGTTAGTGCATGATATAGCATAAGCTATATGATATTTATATCTCTTTGGATAACTTTTATTATACCATGCGTTGAATGAAATAGATAAAGCATAGTAAATAGTGAAAGCACTATGCATGGAAACACATATGAAATAGTAAAACACTTATATCAAAGTGTTAATACATATTAATGCAAGGCAACGTAGTATACTATGTCAACTATATTGCATAGTGTCGACTATGCAAACAATGACCAAGTCAATTGTATGAAACATATAAGCTATGATAAATAGTTGTGTAGACAACGAGTAGGAATATAGGAAACCGAATTTTTTTGGCACCATCTTATGAGTTCATAGAGTTGATAGAACTCTGCAATCCAATTCATGTCAAAGGAACATTTGCATATTGAATTCTTCAAATGTAGCTAGCCTAAGATGGGGTCGATCTGTTGCATCATTAGTTGAGTATGTTTACATAATTCTGCCACGCTTATTTTGTGATAGATGAGTCAACTTCCATGGTAATTGGTATCTATTTACTCATCAATTTCATAGGCATCGATGTCTTAATATTCTGTATAAATAGATGAGAAAACTCTCTCATCTGGGATGCTTAATTCTGCAAGTTTATTCTACTACAAATATTCTGAGATTTATATTGTGTGAGAGCTTAAAATTACTTTGTGAGAGCATAGAGTTATCTTGTGTAAGAGGAAATAGCAAAGTATTTCTTTGATTAGAAAAGTGAAGGCTAGAAAGTTGTCATTGGAAGGTTGTGCATCAATTCATCCAATGGGATCAAGTGTATTACAAACATGAGGATTTAGTCTTCTTTTAATTGTCTTTAATTATGAAAGAATAAGTTTTAATTGCTTGATTTTGAATTGCTTGAGAATACTTGTATTAGGAAATCATAGCATTTTCTTTGCAAAGGAAAAGATGTTTTATGCTTTCCTATGAAGTGTTTATACATACTCCATAATAAGAGTGTATGTTTATCATTAGTATTACATACTAGGAGTGATGAAACATGAATATCTTAAGGAAGTGTCTTAATACTCCTATATACCCTATACAGGGATTTAGGCAATGATGTTTCCATACATAGGTAGTAACACTACATGAGAATGCAAACTGTATCAATGTCATGAAGTGACTTGACACTATAGCTTATTATGCTAGGAAACCTTGGGAATGTTAAGGTTAACATTTCAACAAAAGTGAAGGTATGAAAGATATGATGTGACGTTATTCATACCACAGCAATTATCCTTACTTGAATGATCACTTGATCATACTTTACACTCAAATAAAACCGTAGGTTTAGAATAACCTATTTGGGTCAAGAAGTTTATTCGATTAAAGAATGAAGCCTTATGTTAAGATTTACCTACTAGGTTGGGATATGTACTTGAAAACTCATTGAAACCTATAGGTTGGGAATAACCTACTTGGTTGGGTTGATCAATTAGTCTTGATTGGAACATATAGGGTAAGATTAACCTATATAATTAGACTAGTCATTGTTTGATGACTTTATCCTAGGATTAGGATATATCAAGGTTAAAACTCACTTGTGCGATTAAGTTAATCACTTGAGTTTATGGAATAATATATGCTTGGAACCATAGGTGGGATTACTTATTGTGTTAGAGTTGCTACTGATTAGATGCTTTACACTCTTGAGATGAAGTCACATTGTTGACAAGATTCTACTCTTTTGAATAACTCTTTTTGTTAAGGAGATTGCACTCATGAATGGAATCATCTATTGATTTCATTATTCTTCAATTGAGGTCATTCATTGATGAGGCTACACTCTTGATGAGAACCACTTATTAATGTGATATATTACTAAATGGAGTTAGTTATTTATGACTATTTAATCTATGATTAGATGAAGCTTATGTAGCTATACTTTAGCTTATGAAGTTATACTTGAGACTAGGTTGTCTTTGAAGTGAATAGCTTGTTTATGCAAGTTAATTTGTAGACTAGGAAGCTCATATGTTATACCTGGGATGGGAATATCCATTGAAGGGGGTAACTTACGCTTAGGCTTTATTGGTAGAGATACAATTGTGGTTTGGAAAAAGGGTGAATGGGTTATTTCTAAGGTTAGGGATTATCTATGGAAGGAAATTACCTAAGCATAATATATGAATGGTCAAAATCCAAATCGAGCTATAGAAGTGTATGTGAATAGAACGACTATCACTCGAAGTACTGGGTGGCAATACTTTGGCCAAAGTAGTATATATCGTCATAAGTTACGCTGTTAGTTCACTGTATTCTTTTTTATGCATTCTAGTTCAATATTTTCATAATCGTAGGGGAAACAACCATATGATTGGGTTTTGGTTTGTAGGACACAACACTAAGCTCAAATAGGCTATTGTTATGGGGTTTACCAACCAATCTCTTCATCGAAGGGTAGGGCCATCTTGTCATATGTGACAGATGTGTGGGGGACCACATTTGAGTCTGTGGTTGGTGGAAAAGCGCTTGAGTGATGCTTCTCCTCATCAAATGGTGGACGAGGTTTGTAGATGTTTGCACCAGTATTGGAAACAATTGGAGTGTATGCACTGGGGAGTGAGGACATCTAGAATGTATGCACCATTGAGGCAACATCAAGACCAGTTTGTAGACATATTGCTAGATGAAGCTCAAAAGAGCTATGCATGTATCATGTACTCAATATGAAATCTATGTTTTGGAAAGATTTATGAAATTACAATAAAATGCAATAGAAATTTGGAAATAGTGTTATTTCGAATGTTCATGTAATTTACATTATGGAAAGAAATTTTTTTATTGCTAAGCTATGACATCATGGGTTATTCACTTGAGGTGAAATCTTTGGAATTTTATTAAGTAGAACACTGAGGTTGTTACATGTGGTATCAAAGCTACCAGATTCAGCTCAGGAGCCTATGGGCTCATTACGTAAGTGTTACGTAAACCTTATCAAAAGATAATGGTAGAAAAGTTCTTATGCCAAGATGGCAAGAAGAAAGAACAAAGGGAAATGAAAAGGAAGATAAGACTCCAGGAAACTTGTTTAAGTTGGGACTAGATTAAGAGTTGTCCCTGGAGTTGAAAAATCCTAAACCAACAACTCATTATTATACCGCCTTGGATTGTGAAAGATTATGCAATCAGGTTATGTAAGAAGGTTATGAAGGATAATCAATATGTACCTTCACCCTACTAAAAATTTAAAATGACTCTAAGGGGATAAGAATAATTGAAGTAATACCCCTTATTGGAAGCAACCTATAGTTGCTAAGAGTCAAGGGTTTTTGGATTCAGTAAGAATACTATGAATCTATGAGTATGCATTATTGGCATAAAATAGAAACTTCAAATGAAGTAGGAGGTCAACGATTTGTGAATCAAAATAAACTAAAGAGGTATCCAAGAGGTTGGATAACGATTAAAAAAATTTGATTCTGAACAAGATCAAGATCTTGCACGTATAACTAAGAAGTTAGTACCTTAGAATAAGGGAAGAGACCAGAAATGTCAAAAAGGAAGCAATCAAATAAGTGGACATGGTTCCACCAACTGAAATTGACAAAGATCAATTCGAAGTTCTTATTGAAAATAATAAGAAGAAACCAATCCATATAGGGCGCTTAGGTTATGAAGTTACCAAGTTTTGGGAACAAATTCACTTGGAAAATTGATTGTAAGAAAGAAACCTGAAAAAGGTAAACCGAATTGGCTCAACAAAGGTTCAGTTAGTACTAAGTTTGGTAGAAGTGTATAATAAACACACCAACTTTCCAACAAAAATAAACTTATGTTTTGAGGTTCCAAAAGGAAACAAGATACAATGTGACACTATGTGTCAAATTAATAGAATTGGTAAGGAAAAAATGCTCTAAGATGAAGACACATTAACAAAAGAGGCTTTGTGGATATGGATATTCCCCCATAAAAATGATATTGGTATACATGGAAAAGAGAATTGGAATATTAGAGTGCCTCTTAGCTTGTAAAGTTATTGATTAATCAATAGATCTCTTTATTGAGGATCCAATTGTTGAATCTATGAGGTTAGAGATCAATTATGAATCTAACTTTGGGAATAAGTATATTCAAGGCATGCCATGGAGGCAAGAAAAATGCAATAGAAAGCCAACAACAAGGAATGATAAATCATTTGAGAAAGCAAATGTTTTCTAGGAGTTCAACTTTGAGTTGATCGAATGTCGTGGAAACACTAAGGGGGGAAGAAAGAGAGTGGATTGACTTAGATTAAGTACCCCCACCCAACGAAAATCGTAGATCATATATTTTTGATTTGGAAGAAATTTTGACTTTTCCTTAAGTCATGATGTCAATTAAGTTATATATTTTATGACCATGAGAATAAAGTATTGGAATTTTTGAAAGATAATGAAAAGATCAAGGATTAAGATCAATGAGAAAGGAATATTATCACTCAATACTTTGTATATATTTTTGATTGAAAGATCAATTGTTGTTATCATTGATGCCTTAGAAAAGGATAGGTAGATTACTTGATCATGGAAGGGAAGATCATTGCCTATGGGATTGGCAAGGGAAGATCTAATTTGGTATGAAATTTAATTTGATATATTTTGGGAACCAACATGATTGAACGAGGATTATTACTTGAATTAGTATCGATGCTCATCGGGAAAGATAGATTGAGCTAAAAATCAGATTAAAATTTTGGAAATGATTTAAGGACAAAATAAATCCAAGGTATGGATGTCTTAAGATAGAGGAGATGTATCTCCGCAAAACATCTAACCATTATTACTTGGGAATTGAATGTGGCATGAGTCCATGAAATAAGTTTTCACTTAGTCAGAATAAACTAATATGAGATGGAAAGAGCCCGTGTACCTAAAATTTTGGGAGATTAAGGAATGAAATGATGGAAATGATGTCATATTTAGGACATTGAAATGATAAAATTATTTGTTGGATGAGGAACCACTATAATCTAGAAAAAGATGGAGTAAGATGTTGCAGGGTATGTAGTAAGTTATTGTCAAGTGTGTCATGAAATGAAGATAGGGTGTCATCATTGACTGGGACATGTATACTCTCTTGAGATTCCAAAAGGGTAGTGGTAGAACACAGGATAGTTTAATCTATCAATGTCAATGGAACTGGCATAATATAATGGTGGATAGACTTACTAGGGTAACCAACGCTTGTTGGAATTTTGATTTATAGGACTTCGGTCCTAAATAATACATTATGTGAAGTAGTTGCTTAGTGTTCTTGAAAGGGTTATGTTAGATGAGAAAAATAAAATAATGATAAGGTTTTGTAAACCATGATCATATTATGAGAGATTCAATTAAATGAATGCTCAATAGATTATTATAGCTAGATAGGTAAAGGTGATAAACCAAATCTTGAATGATTTGTAGAATACTTATGAACTTCTATCATTGAGGTTTGATCCATTATATGCACAAGAGGGTTGAAAACTCTATTAAGCTAAAATAGGCTAAGAAATGGGGTTAATCTTAGACCAACAAGGTTGTCAAAAAGGAATAAGAGATCAAAATGATCAAAGAAAATTTATTGATACTAGGCTTGAAATATGAAGTAGTATCATTATGTTCGGAATTGATAGGTGTCCAAGAGCAATGTTATGCTCAAGGTGGACAATAGTCAAGCACGTTACTTTTATAATTAAGGAAAATGGATGTGTAAGTGATGGATAGGACTCAAATTTTGAGTTGTTTGAAGTTGTAAATACCAAAGGGAAATATGGGACCCATGGTGTAGTTCACAATGCACCAACATTCTTTTCTACTTGGATTACACTAAGGATAAATTCATTAGCCAATAGGAACGTGTTCTAGTCATTAGGTGTAAGGTGTTATATAGCTATTAATGTACTTGGGATGTACACATGAGGTATTGTGATTACAATGCATAAGCTCTATGAGAGAGAAAGTATGTGTGAAGCACACAAGTTTCCCCTATGCATTAGCAAGGACACTCAATGCAAGGTCCAAGAAGGACAAGATTGAAAGGAGTGATGTTACAAGGAAAGATTATTTTATAATTCTTACATGATTTAGAAAGGATTAAAAAACCTTTATTTGACTATATGTTAAAAATCATAGGGGACAATGATTCACAAAGGGGGAAGTATGTCACACCACGTCATGTTGTTACTGATTTAATTTTACCTTCATGGGTAAATAGGATGGTAAATGCAATCATGATTTTGATATATTTGTTAAATGAATGGAATATTGAAATAGGTATTAAGGAATGGAATACTGAAATAGGTATTAAGTTATTATTGCTTTGGAAGAGTAATATGTTTACATTGAAGAACATACATTGCTATATGAATATGATAAATTTTTATGATGCATATGGATTTATTATGAATGTCTAACTACCATTGCAGATGTGTTATGTTGGTTGCAGGGACAGGTTTAGTCCTCCGGAAGGGAGGGGAAGTATCACTCAAGAGAAGTGATTGGTCGAATAACCCTAAATGAAACCTCTATGAGCTCACACACACTCACAATAGAATGGTTGAGTCAAGTCATAGTATTGGGAATTGGTAATTCATCCTTAAGTATGATGTATTTGCATTAGTAAGGGTCTGGATTACTAGTGAGTGCATTCTTGGATGATGTTTATATGTTTGGAGCTTATGAGTTCTTCCTTACATTACTATGCTTGATTGATGAGGTGAACATACATTGAATGTATATATATGTATGCATATGCATGAAAATGATATACCATACACATAGAGGAGCATGTGCATGAGAGTACATAGGTAGATTTACTTATGCACAATTATGAATGGGTTGCTTATGAGCATGGTGTTATCGAAAGGACAATGCGACATATAAGTATATATGTATATATACATCACACGTATATTTCCTATCAATAAGATAGTAATTTTATATATGCTTGATTGTATGGTTGAATGAGTATTTGAGAAATATGCCTATATGCATATATATGCACATGTCGTTATATGTGTATGTCAGATATAATGGGATGTCCAATACGAGTAGATCAACATATGTATAATATGCACATGCGTATAAAGATATTATTATGATATTGTATGGGAACATAATCAGGTGGTCATAATCATTCGAGTATCGAGTGAATAATATGATTATCATATTATTTTAGAATATATATATTTATGTGTGTGTGTATACATAAATATATATACACGTAAGCATTAAATGCTTAGATATAGAGGAGTGTATATATATAATATATATAGTGTGTTTATATAAGGTTGATTAGTACATATGTTAGCACATGATATAACACAAGCTATATGATATTTATATCTCTTTTGATACCTTTTAAATATGCCACGTGCTGAATGAAATGGATAAAGCACAGTAAATAGTGAAAGTGTTATGCGTGGAAATGCATATGAAATAGTCAAGTGCTTATATTAAAGTGTTAATACGTGTCGTTAATACGTGTTGTTAATGCAAGGCAACATAGCATACAATGTTGACTATCTTGCATAGTGTCGATTATGCAAACAATGACCAAGTCAATTGTATGAAACATATAAGTTGTGATATATAGTTGTTTAGACAACGAGTAGGAATATAGGAAACTAGTATTTGTTTGGTTCCATCTTATGAGTTCATAAAGTTGATATAACTCTACAATCCAATTCATTTCAAAGGAACATGTGCATATTGAATTCTTCAACCATAGCTAGCTTAAGATGGGGTCAATATGTTGCATCATTAACTGAGTATGTTTACAGAATTCTACCACCTTTATTTTGTGATAGATGAGTTGACTTGTGTGGTAATTGGTGTCGATTTACTCACCAATTTCATAGGCATCAATGTCTCAATATTTTGTATAAATAGATGATCCAACTTTCATCTGGGATGCACAATTCTACAACTTTATTCTGCTACAAATATTTTGAGAGTTATTTTTGTGAGAGCTTAGAGTTACTTTGTGAGAGCATAGAGTTATCTTGTGTAAGAGGAAATGATGAAATATTTCTTTGAGTAGAAAAGTGAAGGCTAGAAAGTTGTCATTGGAAGGTTGTGCATCAAGTCAGCCAATGGGATCAAGTGTATTACAGACATGAGGATTTAGTCTTCTTTTAATTGTCTTTAATTATGAAAGAATAAGTTTTGATTGCTTGATTTTGAATTGCTTGAGAATACTTGCATTAGGAAATCATAGCATTTGCTTTGCAAAGGAAAAGATGTTTTATGCTTTCCTATGAAGTGTTTATACATACTCCATAATAAGAGTGTATGTTTATCATTAGTATTACATTCTAGGAGTGATGAAACATGAATAGCTTAAGGAAGTGTCTTAACACTCCTATATACCCTATATGGGGATTTAGATAATGATGTTTCTATACATAGGTAGTAACACTACATGTATAATGCAAACTGTATCAATGCCATGAAGTGACTTGACACTATAGCCTATTATGCTAGGAAACCTTGGGAATGTTAAGGTTAGCATTGTAACAAAAGTGAAGGTATAAAATATATGACGTGATGTTATGCATACCACATCAATTATCCTTACTTGAATGATCACTTGATCATACTTTACACTCGAATAAAACCGTAGGTTTAGAATAACCTATTTGGGTCGAGAAGTTTATTCAACTAAAGAATGAAGCCTTATGTTAAGATTTATCTAGTAGGTTGGGATATGTACTTGATGAATCATTGAAACCTATAGGTTGGGAATAACCTACTTGGTTGGGTTGATCATTTGGTTTTGATTGGAACATATAGGGTTAGATTAACCTAGATAATCAGACTAGTCATTGGTTGATGACTTTATCCTAGGATTAGGATATGTCAAGGTTAAAATTCACCTATGTGATTAAGTTAATCACTTGACGTTATGAAATACTATATGCTTGGAACCATAGGTGGGATTACCTATTGAGTTAGAGTTGCTACTTGATTAGATGCTTTACACTCTTGAGATGAAGTCATATTGTTGACAAGATCCTACTCTTTTGAATAACTATTTTTGTTAAGGAGATTACACCCACAAATGGAATCATCTATTGATATGATTATTCTTCGATTGAGGTCATTCATTGATGAGGCTATACTCTTGATGAGAACCACTTATTAATGTGATATATTACTGAATGGAGTCAGTTATTTATGAATATTTAATCTATGGTTAGATGAAGCTTATGTAGCTATACTTTAGCTTATAAAGTTATACTTGAGACTAGGTTTTCTTTTGAAGTGAATAACGTGTTTATGCAAGTTAGTTTGTAGACTAGGAAGCTCATACATTATACTTGGGATGAGAATATCCATTGAAGGGGGTAACTTATGCTTATGCTTTATTGGTAGAGATACCATTGTGTTTTTGGAAAAAAAGGAATAGGTTATTTATAAGGTTAGGGATTACCTATGGAAGGAAATTACCTAAGCATAGTATATGAACGGTCATAATCTAAATCGAACTATAGTGTATGTGAATAGGAAGACTGTCACTCGAAGTACTGGGTGAGAATGCTTTGGCCAAAGTAGTGTAAGTTGCCACTAATTACACTGTTAGTTCACTGTGTTCCTTTTATGCATTCTAGCTCAAGATTTTCATACTCGTAGGGGAAACGATCATATGATTAGGTTCTAGTTTGTAGGACACAACACTAATCTCAGATAGGCTATTGTTATGGGGTTTACCAACCAATCTTTTCATCGAAAGGTAGGGCCATCTTGTCATATGTGACAAATGTGCAGGGGACTACATTTGAGTATCTAATTGGTGGAAAAGCGCTTGAGTGATGCTTCTCCTCATTAAATGGCAGCCCAGGTTTGCGGATGTTTGCACTAGTATTGGGAACAACTGGAGTGTATGCATCAGGGAGCAGTGACATGTAGAATGTATGCACCATTGCGACATCAGACCAGTTTGTATACCTATTGCCAAATGAAACTCAAAAAAGCTATGTATGTATCATGTACCCATTTATATGGAAGGATGTAATCTTGAATGGTAAACTTAATTTTACTCAATATGAAATCTATGTTTTGGAAAGATTAGTGAAATTACAATGAAATGCAATAGAGATTTGGAAAGTGTTATTTCAAATGTGCATATAATTTATATTATGAAAATAATTTTTTTTATTGCTAGGCTTGACATCATGGATTATTCACTTGAAGTGAAATCTTTGAAATTTTATGAAACAAAAATTGTTACATAAAATAAATTATAATAAAATACTATAATATCCTCCCTAAATTAATAACTAATAAAATGTTGAAATAATGATTTTTTCGAGATCTTAAAAAGTATATACTAAAACACATCTACCGTGTTCTTTCTCTACTTGCGTGCTTAAAAAGTATTTCAAATTCTGTGCAATCTGTTTACAAATCAAAATAGCACGTGATGGCTGACGAATTTTTTTCACATTCTCTGTGTGTCTGTTCATCATTGACTTCCACCCAGAGTTTCGCTTCAAACAGAACTCCATCATTGAGCCCCAGAAAATGACCCATGAAAAGCCTAAGACCCGTTTTTTGGTTGTAGCAATGGGCAACAATATTTTTTTCTATTTTTTTATTAGCCTACCACACAATTACCAGTAATGCTCGTCACCTTAACCTCAATTTTTTTGGTTTGGAACGAATGAAAGCTCTGTTATTTTCATTTGTCAGCGTAGGATATGAGAGTGAAGAAATATTGCATGGATTATGTTTGTTATTGTGTCCTTTTATCTATTACATTTCAGAGATTTTTAATAGAATAAAGATTCAACTGACTGACAACCCATTTCAGTTTGTATCTTGATTGGGCTTCTTCGCATTGTTTAATCCGTGCTTATAAATTTCTGTGTCCTCTCCCCTGATATCAGAAGTTTAGGTTACAGTTAAGAGTTTAGGATACGTAGAATCCCGTTCGTCTAGGCTGGTTTTGATTACGGAGATACTGGGTTATGTTTGGAATATTTTCAGCAGTCACATGCAAATGATTTGCATTCTTGCATTCTCAATTGGCAAATACAGTGAACTGATTTGAATCCTGCATAACAAATGATGACATCTTTTCAATGCACTGTACAGAGGAACACATTTCAATGCTGACGACATGGTTGGAGACATCTCTTCCTTCAACAACATTTGAAAAGGAAAGAAGCAGGTGACCTATTTTGTGAAAGAATGGTGATGACTTTCACTGGTAAGCTCATTATTCTCGCATTTGCAGATTTTGATAGATCTCTTCTCATAAGCAAAAAGTTTTCATTAAATTATGAAAAAATTACAAGCATCCACATCATCCACGCCTAGGTCTAAAATTTTCCAATAGCCACAACTCCGGATGTTTTGGCATCAGTAAACTTTAAAACTTGGTTTATTGAGTTTAAGCTTTTTATATATATCGGACGACCTCCAGGCCTCATAGCGTATAAAGAGTGATGTTTGACTTTTGATCATTGTTTTTCGAATTTATCATGAACTTCTTCAACAGTGTAAATTCCCGCCTTGCCTTGCATTGAATTGAGTTCATTTGTTTGCGACAGATATCTGGACCAATTTTTGCGGAGAGTCGAATTCGCTACCTTATAATGCAGACTGTGGAGAGACCTGCCACTTACCGCTATCTTTCAACACTCAATTTCTACACACCTTCCGATTGCCTTCATGCAGCAAAAATGTTTTAATCTCGATTACACATTTGGTCTTCTTGCTAACATTTGGAACTATCTTGCTTCTCAAATGGTCTAGGCAGACAAGTATTCTCAGAACTGTGAGGCCTCGAACACAATTCCAAACATCCATTGTAACCATTAATGTCATTTTGGGTATAGTGAATTTGGGACTGGGGGTTGGGATTTTGTACAAGAAAATATGGGATGGGACTTATATAACTGCCTTGCACACTTTGCTTGTCCTTTTAGTGCAAGGTTTAGTATGGCTTATGCTTGCTTTGTCAGTAACCCTTCGGTGCACGGACACTGTGAAAACATTTCTTCGTATTTGGTGGATCATCACTTTTTTGTTAGAAACATTGGATTTTGTTTCTGTTGGGTTAGGTTTTTTCAGTTCCAGAGAATCTTCAACTCAACTTTTTCTTGCTTTAATTTCATGGTTAGCAAGTTGTTTGATGCTCATCTGTGCTGCAAAAGAGGATTTGACAAATTCAAAGGGTAGTCTTCTGTCGGAACCCATTCTAAATGGGGATAACCAAAATGGGTCTTTAAGTTATGAACAGGCCCAGGAAGATCCGTTGCTAAAGAGGTCAAATCCAGAAGTGACTCCTTTTGCCAAAGCAGGGACCTTTAGCAGGATGACATTTTGGTGGTTGAATTCTCTTTTGTCCAAAGGTAGAAAAAGACCTCTTGAAGAAAATGATTTGCCTCAAGTTTGTGAGGAAGATCAAGCGGAGAACAGTTATTCGAAATTTACTGAAGAGCTAGCTAGGCAAAAACAAAAAAGCCCATCTGCCAATCCATCTGTTTTCTGGGCTCTGGCTCGATGTCATTGGAAAAATCTGGCCACGACTGGAATCTATGCTTTTCTCAAAATAGCCACTCTGTCTTGTGGACCGCTTGTTTTAAATGCATTTATTGGATTTTCAGAAGACAAACAATCCTTCAAATACCAAGGATATGCTTTAGTAGGAGCACTCTTTCTAGCCAAGCTCGTAGAGTCCCTATCTCAAAGGCAATGGTATTTTGGCACTAGAAGGATTGGTCTCCAGATGCGCTCCTCACTAATTACAGCAATCTATGAGAAACAATTGAAGCTGTCCAATGAAGCTAAACAGGTCCATGGAGCAGGAGAGATCATGAACTATATGTCTGTAGATGCTTATCGTATAGGTGAATTTCCCTTCTGGCTTCATCTGACTTGGACAACAGTTCTCCAGCTTGTATTTGCTTTAAGTATCCTATCCCAAGCAATTGGATGGGCCACACTTGCAGCCTTAGCAGTTGTCATCCTAACCATGATTTGTAATTCTCCATTGGCAAAATTGCAGCATAAATTCCAAACTGAACTCATGTCAGCCCAAGATGAGCGATTAAGGGCTGTCACAGAAGCTCTTGTTCACATGAAGGTACTGAAATTGCATGCATGGGACGAACATTTCAAATCTGGTATTGAAAAGCTGCGCAAGGTAGAGTACAAATGGCTATCAGCAGTTCAGTTTCGGAAAGCCTACAATTCAATATTGTTTTGGTCATCTCCTATTCTGGTTTCAACTGCGACATTTGCAACATGTTATTTCCTTAAAATCCCTCTAACTCCAAGAAATGTTTTCACATTCATAGCTACTTTGCGACTGGTTCAAGAACCAATTCGAGTAATTCCTGATGTTATTGCTGTTATCATTCAAGCAAAGGTCTCCTTGGGGCGTGTCATCAACTTTCTAGAAAGCGATGAGTTGCAGGATTGGGCTGTTGAGTGTGGAACTCAACAATGGTCTGAACACTCTATCTTTATCAAATCAGCGACATTAAGCTGGGATACCAATTCACCAAAACCCACATTGAGAAATATCAATATGGAGGTTAATCATGGTCAAAAAGTGGCTGTTTGTGGGGAAGTTGGATCTGGAAAATCAACTCTTTTAGCTGCAATTCTTGGGGAGGTACAAAAGCTGAGGGGTAATGTGAGTATCCATTGTATTTACTATTCCCTTAATAGCAACCTACTTATTGATGCACTTTTCTTTATCTCATTTCTCTGTTCTAATTCTTCTGCAGTTGCGAGTCTGTGGCACTCTTGCATATGTTTCTCAGACTGCATGGATTCAAAGTGGAACAGTGCGGGATAACATATTATTTGGGAGCACAATGTACAAGCAGAAATATAAAGAGGTGATCCAAAAGGCCTCACTAGAGAAGGACCTGGAGAATCTCCCCTTTGGTGATCTAACTGAAATTGGGGAGCGAGGTGTAAATCTGAGTGGTGGTCAGAAACAACGTATACAACTTGCCCGTGCTCTATACCAGGATGCTGATATTTATCTTTTGGATGACCCTTTCAGTGCTGTTGATGCTCATACTGCTACTAGCCTGTTTAAGGTTCATAAATAATGCCACTTTTCTCTATTCTGTTGGTTTTGTTTTGGTGTAAACCTCCTGAAATATTGTGTAGCTGGGAACAATTTTCTCTCCAGCACATTTCCCTGTGATTTTTTTGTTTCCTTTGGGTTCATAACAATTGTAGATTCTGATGTGTAGGACTACATAATGGAAGCACTTTCGAAAAAGACTGTGATCCTTGTAACACATCAAGTTGATTTCCTACCAGCATTTGATACTATACTGGTTAGTGTGAACTTGTCTGGTCACGCGAGAGCTGCCTGACTGCATATATACTGCTTAAGGGAGTTAGATCAAGATGCTCTCTAGTTATTGTCACCAAATGTTATTCCTATAATTTATAAAAATTTAATGATTGAAATTTCTGCAACTTTCAGTTATAACAATGAGGCCACATTTTATTGCAGTTAATGTTGGATGGGGAGGTTCAAAAAAGTGGGAGCTATGAAGAGTTATTAGCCTCAAGTGAGGCATTCCAAGAACTTGTGAATGCACATAAAGACACGATGGGTTCTAACAAATTGGCAGTTACAATGCCACCCTCGAAAGACAAACCTGTGAGTCAAGTAAGAGAAATTCAAAAGGTCAAGTCTCTAAAGGGACAAGAGAAATCATGTAGAGCACCTAAAGTGGATCAGCTAGTTCAAAAGGAAGAAAAGGAAATTGGAGATACTGGTCTAAAACCATACGCTGACTATTTGAAACAGAACAGAGGTTTCTTGTATTGTTCCATTGCTGGTCTTTCTCATCTTGTATTTTTGACCGGGCAGATTTTGGGAAATACTTGGATGGCTGCTAAGGTGCAGAGTCCCCAAGTCAGCACATTGATGCTAATCATAGTCTACTCAAGTATTGCATTTGCTTCTTCAATTTTTCTTTTCCTTCGATCAATCTTTGTAGTCGTTTTGGGGCTTGAAGCATCAAAGTCTTTCTTTTCTGAGCTCATGACTTCCTTATTCCAAGCACCAATGGCATTTTTTGATGCCACGCCATTAGGAAGAATTTTGAGCAGGGTATATTTTCAGCCCTATCACTATGCAATTGTTCCTTTTCTTGATGTTGCTTTACAAAAGCATCATTCAATCATCGATGTATGCTGAGATACTAATTTGTTTTTTATTTTTCTTCATCTAATTCCCAGGTTTCTTCAGATTTGAGCATTCTTGATGTTGACCTTCCTTTCAGCTTTGTCTTCACTATGAGTTCCACTATGAATGCTTACAGTAATCTTGGTGTTGTAGCTGTTGTGACATGGCAAGTTTTGTTTGCTGCCCTGCCAATGATTTATTTGACATTTCAACTTCAGGTGAAACCTTATTTTTATATATTTAGCTGCTTGAGAAGAACTTCACCTGTTTGTGTGTAAGTATATAAGTATTGGACGTAGGATGAAAACCTTTTTCTGTGACAATATTTGCTAGAGAACTAAGTTCTCTTTTTACCAATTGGAACAGAAATACTACTTTGCTTCTGCTAAAGAATTGATGAGAATCAATGGTACAACAAAATCGCCCATAGCAAATCATTTTGGTGAGTCCATATCAGGAGCAGTGACAATCAGGGCTTTCAAGGTGCAGGATCAGTTTATGAAGAAGAACTTGGATCTAGTTGACAAAAATTCAAGCCCATTTTTCTACATTTTTGCAACGAACGAATGGTTGATTCAACGTTTAGAGGTATTAAGTTCTATAGTTCTTTGCTCATCTGCTCTTGCTATGGTCCTTCTCCCAGCAGGCACCTTCGATCCTGGTATGTTGATGGAACTAAACATATTTTGTTTGCTTGCTTCTTCTAGATTCTCTGTTTTACAGTTCACAATTGCATAAAGAGGATCTTAACAAGTTATTTAAACTGGTACAGGTTTTGTTGGGATGGCCCTATCTTATGGCCTCTCTATGAACATATCATTGGTTTTCAGTATTCAAAACCAATGCACACTGGCAAACTATATTGTATCTGTAGAACGCATCAAGCAGTACATGTGCATTCCTAGTGAAGCACCAGCAATAATAGAATCTAGTAGACCACCAGAGGATTGGCCCTCCCATGGTAAAGTGGAATTGCAAGACTTGAAGGTACCTTTAGTTGGGCTTCCTAACCAGATGACTATAATCCACACGTTCTAAACTATATTTTTTTGTTGCACTGAGTATAATTTGAGCTTGTAGTGATGTCTTTTCTAAATTTTATTCCATTTCAATGCAGATTAGGTATAGATCAAACAGTCCTCTTGTTCTTCGGGGAATTACTTGTACTTTTGAAGGAGGGCAAAAAATTGGGATTGTTGGTCGAACAGGAAGTGGAAAGACCACTCTCATCAGTGCTATTTTTCGTTTGGTTGAACCTGCAGGGGGTAGAATCCTCATTGATGGTTTGGATACTACCTCCATTGGACTTCATGATTTGCAGTCACACCTTGGAATTATTCCTCAGGAACCAACTCTTTTTTGTGGAACCGTTCGTTTCAACCTTGATCCATTATCTGAGCACTTAGATTTGGCAATTTGGAAGGTCTTTGAATACTGTTTGACATGATTTCTGTGTTCATTTTATTATACAAAGCAGAAATGGGAAATAATTTAATGTTTGTTCTCTTTGATAAAGGTTTTGGATAAGTGTCAGCTTGGAGATGTTATAAGAGAAAAGAAAAGTTGCCTCGATGCACCAGGTAAAGAGTGTACTGAACTTACCATTTCAATATACCATTGAATTATCTAATAGAAAACTGATGCAGAGCCTACACTATGCTTTTTCTACTATAAATCTGTCATGAATGCTGTAATCTGCATATGTAACACCATTGTCTGACTAAAAAATGATAATCTCTAATGCATGCATTATGAGAAATAAGAGAGTACTAATTTCAAACCATTCATTTTTAGTCGTTTATTTTACACAACTCAAAACTAGGTTACCGGTTCGCCCAGTCTAAAGCCAAGGTTCGGTTTGGTCCGGTTCAAATTCGCCAAACAGGTTTGGTTCGTGCCAAATTCGCCCTTGGTCGTCTATTTTACACAACTCAAAACTAGGTTACTGGTTCGCCCAGTCTGAAGCCAGGGTTCGGTTTGGTCCGGTTCAAATTCGCCAAACGGGTTTGGTTCGTGCCAAATTCGCCCTTGGTTCGGATTTCTGACTGTGGGTCCGGCCAGGGTTCGAAACCCTGATTGTGGGTCTAGTCAGGGTCTGTTTTTTTCGAACCCGGGTAGAATTTATGCCCAGCCGGAGTTTTTCAAATCAATTTTGCGATTTTTAATTAATTTTTTGACTTTTTGTTGACTTTTAAAGACTAATATATTCTCTCTAACCCTAATATTTTCCTCTGACACATGAAATAGGTAAAAAGATTATTTACCAGTTTGCAAACCAAATGATCTAGGAGTATATCTTGGAGCAACATTGTTTAATGTTAAATATCAAGTACCAAATAACATGGCAGTAGTGTCATATCATTAAATTGCCCAATTAGACAATAAACCATGATCCTTCATTAGTAAATCAATCATAGCTTGAAAACTGCTTGCTAGAAGACCTAAGTTAAAGCATTCTGAACTGCTAACTCACACTTGAATCCAATTGTCCTTGAGGAACCCCTAAGAAATAGGAACAAGCTTTTTCCGTGGGCACTTATAATGGACATGTACATTTAAAAATCTCTGAGGGCATTAACAATGTCAATAGTAAGGGTAAATCCCCCATGAGGAGACTAATGGTGAGGGTCTTGCCTCCAACTAATGACCTAAAATATAGGAAATGGTCCAAAATTCATAAAATAGCAGTGACAAGTGAACAAAACCAGTAAGTTCTTATCTGATAATCGTCCCTTGCCCGCAGAGAATTTTAGAAATGAGTTTGTGGGTCCCACATGGTGTAGGAGCATCCTTGGTTCTTTGGAATCCTGCATCAACCAAAAATATTTTTCATTCAACTTTGTTCTTGTTCAAGTTGGTAGATTCAGTATTTCATCATATTTGCTCACCAAATCCTGCGGATCTATACTCTCATCGTGAACATGTTCATTTTCCTTATTCCAAGATTGTAGCTCGATTGGATATTTTTCCGGCAAGTTATCGCTTTCAGATTAAGTGACAGTTTCTAGAATCGGAACCGGAATAATTTCAAACCTAATGGCTAGTTTGATCTCTTGTGGATCTTTCCCGTAACTTGAGGATCCTTGCGAGGTGTTTCAAATTGCTCCGTGGAGTGTCCCGACCTTACTTTTAGGTCCACACTTCATCATATGCACCCACCGAGGAGAAATTCAAATTGAAGGCCGACCTATTTCATGCACGTTACATTCTCTTCATCAGAGATTGTAATGATCTTTGGCCTACGCGGATGATCCTAGACCCCTGGATGTGATATAAATCATTGTAACCGATCATTAGGAGGACAATTAAGTAGATGGGAGATTCGATATGTAAGATTTCAGCTCGCATTAAGGAGCATATATGAATATTGTATTTTGAGCATGTTATATCAGGCCTGTGAGCCGAATCTGTAAGCCCGAATGTGGCCGACTGTGTGTAATTGAAATTTATAACAATAAGAATGTTTTGATTTGCATTTGCCTCCATATTCTGCATTGCTTCCGTTGTGTAACTCTTGCTGCATGGTTTGGATAGTTCTCTTTGAGGACCCTCCTGCCGTGACTGCACCAGATTGGTATTAGAGCGAGATTCGTTCCATGAGAGATCGTTAGAGTTTGCGAAGTCCTGTTGAAGATTTGTTGTGGGGTGGTGGACTGAGGATCCAACCTGCAGCTGCAGAGGACTTGTGTAAAAATGGCGGGAAGAAGAAATGGTAGAGGAAATGGAGCGCGTGGAAATGCAGACCCAGCTTTAATGGAGATGTTGAGAGGAATTGCTGCCAGATTAGAAGCAGTCAAAACGGCCCAGAGGAGAGGTCAACCAGTTGATGATGTGAGTGATGAAGAGGTGGAAGAACAAGAAGAAGGGGAAAGAGAAAATCAACCTGGCCTGGATCAAGGAGAAGAGAGGTTCATAAGAGCCCTAACCAGAGTAATTACTAGACCACAGTTCAATCCACCGGATTATAATGGCAAGTTGGATTCGGATGAATTGCTTGATTGGATAATGGAGATGGAAAAGTATTTTGATTTTGAAGGTACCGCCGAAGACAAGAAGGTGAAATTTGCTTGTACAAAGTTGAAAGGAAATGCAACCCTTTGGTGGGAACATTTGCAAACAGATAAGCAAAGAAGAGGAAAGGAGAAGATAAAATCATGGGATCAGATGGTAAATAAGTTAAAGATAAAGTTTATGTCTGCAAACTATCAGATCAGTTTGTTCTGAAAGTTGCAGAATTCGAAGCAGAAGGAGTCAAGTGTGACAGAGTATACTAAGGAGTTCTACAAGTTGAATGTCAGATCCGGACATTCGGAGGATGAGACCGAGCAAGTTGCTAGATATGTGAATGGTTTGAGGTCGTCTGTACAGGATGAGATCAGTTTGATCAAGTTGCTAAATGTGGAGGAGGCATATCAATGTGCCCTAAAAGCAAAAGAGAAGCTGAATAAAAGACATGAGTAGAGACAAAGAGGAAGAGGTGGAAGATTTTAGAGAGAATTTTTATTGGAGGAGGAAGAGGATCTTTTGCAGATCAAAATAAAGATAAGGAAGTCAGTAAGAATGATAATCTGTATCGTAGAGATGATGGAAACTCTTACCGAAGAGGAGGATATGGTGGTTATCAGAATGAGGGTTATAGAAAAGGTGATAGAGGACAAGAGAAAAGAGTATTCAGGGGAACTTGTTTTAAGTGTGGTGGAGAAGCACATAGAGCATTTGAATGTAATCAGGGAGAGACAAGCAAAAAGACAAAGAACAGTAGAACAAACTTTGCTGAGGAGGATCATGTCGGATCATCTAATAAACCAGAAGAGGGAGAAGTGTTGGTGAACAAAAGAGTATTGTGTCAAAGTGAGATGGAGTAGGAACTGTTGCAAAGAAAGAATTTGTTTCGAACTAGATGCAAAGTAGCTGGTAAATGTTGTAGAGTGATTATTGACAGTGGAAGCTCTGAGAACCTGGTTTCTAAAGAAATGGTGACCAAATTGAAGCTGGAAAGATTGAAACACCCGAAGCCCTATCAGATAGCATGGATTCAAGATGAGCATAAGATACTGGTAAGTGAACAATGTTTGGTAAAATTGAAGATAGGAAATTTTCATGATGAAGTTTTGTGTGATATCATGCCTATGGATGTATGCCATATTTTGTTGGGAAGGCCTTGGCAGTATGATAGACAGGCTATTCATGATGGAAAAAAGAACATATACCATTGTTACAAATGGGATGAAACAGACTTTGTTACCATTGGAGGATGTTCCTAAAGTTGAGGCTTGTATGAATGCTAGAATTTGTTTGGTTGATGGAAGGAGATTCCTGGATCGACTGAGACATGAGAACATGTGCTATGCCTTAGTTCCTAAGAAGGTCGAAGACTTGAAGCATGTAGGAGAACAACCAAATGAGATAAAGGAGTTGTTGGCAGAATATGAAGCTACCATTCCAGATTATGTACTTGATGGATTGCCACCTGTGAGGAGTATTAGTCATTGCATGGATCTGATTCCTAGAGCTAGTTTGCCTAATAAAGCAGCACACCGGTAGAAAATGAAGAATTGAATAGACAAGTGCAAGAGCTGTTGAGGAAGGGTTTGATTAGAGAAAGCTTAAATCCTTGTATAGTACTTGTTGTGCTAGCACCTAAGAAGGATGGAGAATGGAGGATGTGTACAAACTCTAGAGCCATAAATAAAATCACTGTGAAGTATAGATTTCCCTTGCCCCGAATGGATGACATTATGGATTGTTTGAGTGGAGATAAATACTTTACAAAGATAGATTTGAAGAGTGGATATCATCAGATCAGAATCAGAGAAGGGGATGAATGGAAGACAACGTTCAAGACAAATGAAGAATTGTATGAGTGGTTGGCGATGCCTTTTGGACTAACAAATGCACCGAGTAATTTCATGAGGTTGATGAATGAGGTATTGAAGAAATTCTTGGGTAAGTTTGTGATTGTCTATTTGGATGACATCTTGATTTTCAGTAAGACTAGAGAAGAACATTTGTTGCATATAAGACAAGTTTTGCAGAGGTTGAGAGAAGAGCAATTGCTGATAAACATTAAGAAGTGTAGTTTCATGACGAAATAATTGATATATCTGGGATTTGTGATATTTACGAATGGATTGGAGATGGATCCTAAGAAGGTAAGACCAATTGTTGAATGGCCTACACCAGAAAGCATTGGAGATGTAAGATCATTTCATGGATTGGCTAGTTTCTACCAAAAGTTCATTAGGAATTTCAGTTCTATTTGTAGTCCTATGACCAAAACAATGAGGGGAGATAAGAAGAATTTTAGGTGGACACCTGGATTAGACCGGAGTTTTGAGTTGTTGAAATAGAAAGTGACTAAGTAGCCTGTGTTGGCTTTACCAGACTTTAATAAGGTATTTCAGGTAGACTGTGATGCAAGTGGAAATGCAATTGGAGCAGTACTAAGTCAAGAAGGAAGACCAATAGCTTATTTCACTGAGAAATTGAATGATGCTAGGACAAGGTATTCAGTGTATGACCAAGAGTTT